>CM076577.1:91371505-91792209 GCA_034641835.2 Pinus albicaulis
CAGAGGATCCAACTGTATCGGGTTGTCAAAGCTGGCCAACTCCTGCACCAAGGAAAGTGGTTCACCAGGGACCAAGTTCAGCAGAAATTTCCTCATCTCATGGAGGAACTTAACGAATGGAGAATTACTGCTAGACAGGGGAGGAACAGACATTATAGCCACCCCTTTATTCCACTCTCGTTCCCCCCCATGGGCAGGCCTTTTCGTGGCTTTTTCTGCCAACTTACTTAATATTTTTGTGCGCTTTTCGGTCCCGAACTTCCTGAGTCGTTTTGGAGGCCCCAAACGATGTTTTTGGCATGAAAGCGCCAACAAACTTTCTGATAAATTGTCTCATGTCACTGTAGTCCTCGGACAGAGCTTTCTAATGATGTATCATATGCGTCAAACGGAGATAGTATGCCAAAGTTACGTCCCTGGGAAGTTGAAACACCAATTTACCCAAACGGGGCCCATAGTTTTGGCGCTTCATCTCCTAGGGTTAGGTTTTTTGGGATGTTTAGGGTTCTCCATTGTTTCTCAATAATAAATACGCCCTCGCGCCTCATTGTAAAGCAGTTCAGAGGTCTGTAGCCACCACATCTCTTCTCAGAGATAGCTACCAGTACCCTAGCTAGTTTTATTTCCATTGTCTGTAAGCAAATTTCAGTTCTTGATATTAATGAAATGAAGTGTTATTTCCGCTGCATCTCTGTATTTATGGTTATGTGTTTATTCTGCTATGCCTCTGACAAACTTCAATGTGCCATCGTGTAAGGTGAACCAATCGCATGTGTTTTACTATATCTAGCTTGATTGGTGTGTAGCAGTTGGGGATTGTATTGAGAGCTTGTGAGGAGCTTTGTATGATGATTGTTACATGATCTCTATGACATATAATATATAGATAGTTGGGGGTTTTCAGCTTTAAGCTTTCCCATAAAATACTGTGTTCATATGTGTGATTGTTTATGGTTTTTATGTGCGCATGTGATTATTTTTATTTCCGCAATTAATGATCAATGGTAGAAGAGATTCTGTATTGTGAATGAAGTTAAAATAGTGTGTTATCAGGAGAATATCGGTGGATAAAATATCATTTATTCAAATTTCTACAAAAATATTCTTCCACCATGACGAAATCTAATGGGGCGGTTGGCCGTACTTCCTTATTGGTGAACTTTTGACATTGTATGCATTTCCGAACATGAGTGTGTGCATCTTTGAAAAGATTAGGATAGTAGAAACCAACACGCATGATTTTGTGAGCGGTGGTGTCCCCTGCGTAGTGACCACCGGATGGACCATCATGTAGTTCTGTCAATACTTTCTGCGCTTCATCATGTTCCAAACAACGTAGCAGAACCCCGTTGTGGTGCTTTCTGAACAACTTACCCTAAACTAGCTTATAAGACGCAGCTTTAAATCTTATTGCGCGTTTTTTCTGGGTGGTTAGAGCGGAGTCCATGATATCGCGGCTCAGATATTGATGAAGATCAACATACCTTGAGGCATTATTCTGCTGAGGTATATCATCAGTTTGATACATGTCGATTTCGTGGTCCCAACAACCTTTTTCGCTGCCTTGCAGGTTTGCGGCCTCAGCGACCATTTTGCATAGCCCTTGTCCCTTGACAATATGTGTTGGCTTGAATTCCAAGTCATACTCTTGAAGGCACGTCATCCAGTTTCCTCATCTCTCCCCTAGCTCCTGCTGGACGAAAAGTGAGCGAACGGCTTGGTGCAATACGAACACTGTCACGTGATTCTTCAAGATATATGGCCTGAAGTGTTTAACCGCCTTGTACAATGCATAGGCTTGCTTATCAATCTCTGGATAATTCATCTCGGCGCCCTACAAACCTATGCTCATGAATGATATAGGCCCTTCATCATTACTGTCATCTTTCTGAGTGAGGACGGCTGCATGAGATGAGTCAAAGGCGAAGGTGTACAAGATAAAGCCCTTGCTGAAGTCTGGGCTCTAAAGGGCAGGAGCTTCAGTGATGGCGCATTTGATATTTGAATGCTTATTTCTCAGGAGAATTCCATTTGAAGCTTATGTTCTTCTTAATCATACCTTTCAGAGGTTTGACTATTTGGGCGAAGTCTGATATAAATTTTCGTATGAAGTTGATTTTCCCGAGGAAAGACTGCATGGATTTCTTGCTTCTTGGGGGAGGAATTTGGGCGATGAATTTTGCATATTTTGGATCCACTACTATACCGTCCTGGGTTATGATGTGCCCTAAAATATTTCCTTTGGAGATGGTGAAAACACTTTTCTTCAGATTGAGTGAAATCCCGTATTTTCAGCACCTTTCAAAAATCTGCTTGAGGTGACGTAAATGGTCACTCCTCTGCTTTGAAAATACGGTGACGCCGTCGAGGTATACCACCACGCTCTGCCCCATTAGGCACTTGATAGCGATGTCAATGGCTCTTTGGAATGTTTCCCGAGCATTGATCAGGCCAAAGGGCATGCGTCTGAATGCGAATGTCCCCCATTTAGTTCTGAATGTGGTTTTGAGCCGGTTGGGTTCAGCCACGAGTACTTGGTTGTATCCTGAGAAACCATCCAATAACGAGAACATTTTCAACCCTGATACCCCTTGCAAGATCTGCTCCATGGGGGGAACTGGGTAGTTGTCTTTGTTCAAAGCTCTATTCATATTTTGAAAGTCCACGAATAAGTGAATTTCACAAGACTTCTTTTGCACCGGAAGCAGATTTGACACCCAAGTTGAGTGTCAGAATTTGAAGATTATACGCACGTCCAACAATTTCTTCAGTTCCTTTTGGATCATCAGCTCCAAAGTGGGGTGCACCTTCCTCAGTTTCTGCTAGAACGGTTTCACTCCTTCTTTCATGGGTATCACGTGTTGGATGATTCGTGTATCATAGGTTTGTAGCTCATCATATTTCCAGGCGAAAACATCTCGGTACCTTTTGAATAACTCAGTGAAGAATTTCCTCTATTGAGGGGTGCATTCAGCACCGAGGTTGACAAATTTAGGTTCCTTCTCCATTCCGAGGTTTAGCTCTTGGTGTGCTAATGTGAAACTCTGCACTTTCGTGTTAGGAGGTCCGTGAAAACGGTTCTGCAAATCGAATAGCTTTTCAAGGGACACAATGCCCTTAGGTATGGGATTTCCTTTGCGGTCCTCTTGTTCCTTTTGCAAGGCCTGGTCATGATATACCTCTTCTATAACTACATCAGAGATCATGTCCATATTGAGAATGAAATCCAGTACCTGCTGATCATCATTAAAAATGCGCAGATTAGTGACATTATCTGGTGTCGATGGCTTGTAAATAATTTCAATAGAAAACCCATCTCTGAGTGGGGTGAACCTAGCAGCAGTATTCGCGAGCGTATCAATAGTTGAATTGTGCATTATAATTATAGATTTAATACCGAAAGCATCAAATGCAGAAATTAAACACCATACCTCTTGCTAGTAACTTTTCAAATGCGGAGACAAGCAATGGATGGTGTTACGTACCTGGTGGGTGATAATCTCGGAATCTCCAATTACCTTTAAAAAACTGACTTTGAGATTTATGGCTTTCTTGAGCCTGAGAATCAATGCTTCGTACTCGAATTTATTAGTTGTGCACTGGAACTCTAGCTGGAAAGAGATTAGAAACTTGTTCTTTTGAGGATCCAACAGGATACAGCCTGCACCAGCCCTGTCATTAGTCTTGGAGCTGTCGTAGTACAAGTTCCAAATTTCATCTTATGATTTTACCAGGTTATCTGAGCACATCATGGGGGGTGTACTCGAGGCGGTGGCTTCTAACGGGTATTTTTATAAGGAAGAGTGGTTGTCAGTGACGAACAAAAGTTATAATTGGACGTCTTGAGTGATCAGGGATGGGGGGGCTTGGTAGCACCCAAACACAGATTCTAGGAAACACATGCCAAGTTCTTCCTGTGCAAAACTGACTGGTTCATTAGTTGCATCTAGGTCTTTCACCGTGCGTTTCATGTAAGGTTTACTTTCAACCCAGATTTTATTGTTCTTGCCTTTGTATGGGATCCACAGGTGGGACCAATCAGTGGCGAAGTATCCCTGCAGCTTGCTAGACCAATCTCTGCTCAAAATAAGACCATAGGCCTTGGGGATGTCCTTGATCACTATGTCAATGCACTAATGCACCCTAGAGTCAGAGGATAACTGGATGATGGCGTTATTCAATTCACCTGCTGCTAGAACCTGAGATATATCGAGTTAAATGATCCTAGCGTCAGTTTTTTTGGGGCGGATGTTTAGTGTAATATTCCCATTTATCCCAAGCTAATGGGAATATCTTCTTTTGCCTTATTTTATCTTACATTTCATGTTTATGAATAGAATATGAAGGAGGACTTGTAAAACTCCTAAAATCCATGAATAAATCAATGCCTATGTAAACAGAGACATATCCGGGCCATGTAAATAAACTTTTGCAGGTATGAATGGGTTTAAACCATGAGATTGGGTCAACTTTGACCAAGTCAACAATGCAGTCTAGATGCAATGAACCTCATGGATAGACCGCGAAGTTTTAGATGGAGGCTCCACATGTGAAAGGAGTTAACTCATTGACGTGGTTTAGGGTTTGGCAAGGCTTTCATCTTATAAAAGAAGGAGGATGAAAATAGGAAAGGGTTGTTGATGTTATTATTTTCTGAAGGTATTGTCTGCTTAGGCATCCTTTGTTGGGGTTTCCTGTTTAGGAACTTCCACCTCCTTCCTTGAGTAGCTCTTGGAGGAGTCTTTTTTGCTTAGTCTACTATCTAGAATTTCTCCAAGCCACATATTGCATCTACAGCATAGTTCTGCTTAGGATTGGGTTGTCCATGTGAGCTACAACAAGTGGAACTCTAGATCTGCAAAGATCTAGCTTGTATAGGATCCTCTTCTCAGTTAGTGTGTATTTTAACCTCTTGGAAGAGTTCATCCTGGCAGCAGGCCAAAGAATTTCTAGGGCCTACAACACAGTCTCTCTTCCATGACTGCGTTATTTGCAAAAGGAAAGTTGAAGGGTGTCTTGGCATCATTTTAGAGGAGGAAGATATCTGGTGATTGGATCCTTCCTTTCACTATGGTGATCCATGGATTGGCCAACCAATCCATGTTAGTTCATATCTCGAACCGCTGTGTTACACCATTTTTTGGTCATCTAACCTTTTATCATTAGATGGACCCAAGTACACTATGCAAGACCAGTTTTACCCCAAGTAAAACTGCTTTCACTATGTTAATTAAAGAAACCCCAAAAGGAATAATTAATTAAACCATAATTTAATTATTATTCCCAGTCATGTTTAACCCAAAAACAAAGAAATTAATGAGATAAACCCATAGTTATCTTATTATTTTCTAGGAATAATTATTTAATAAAATTCCTTGTTAAATATGACAAAATCAACCACCATTAATCAAATAAATCATTATTTATTTGATTATATCCCAACCACTTCCTTAAAAAGATAAATAAATCATTTATTTATTTATTTTTCACTAATCAAGGGATTGGACCCAAGTCAAACACCCTTTCCCTCCAACAAATAATAATAAAATATTCCATAGAGGTGGATCTAGATGTGATTAACATTATTTTAATCATGCACCAAGATCTAAAAGGACCCAATATTTTGTTATAAATAGGAGGGTTTTCCCCATCATTCTTCACCTTTTGTTGCATACTAGATCACTCTGGATCTATACACTTGGTCTCATTTTTTCTGCCATTTTGCTCCCATTGAGCTCTACCTTCTACATTGGGTTTTCTACATCTACAAGAGAGAGAAAGCTTAGATCTGAAGTGCTGAGGACTACAAAGAACCCATCCCATTGAGGAGATCTGGATACACCTTCTTGTTTCCTCCCAGGTGCCCTGTAATATAAAAAATTCATTCAAAAATCGTGTTCTTGCCTTGTCTGTTGGATGCATGGAGCAAACTCTTTACTTTACTGCTTAATGTCTTTCTATTTATAGATCCGTTTGTTGCAACGCTTTAACTACTAATTGCAGATCTGAAGATGTTTTGCAGCCATTATTGTTGTTAGGGCTATTAGTTATGCGTAGCTAAAGTGGTTCTTTTTCGTACACTTCGACGAAGAATTCACACTAACATGATCTGCCGTATATGTTATGATTCATAATTTTCTGAATACTCGCATATTCTGTGACTTTGATCTCGCATCTACCCACCGTTTGTTCATGATTTCGTCGAGATCCCCAAGGGAATGTATGGAGGAGCTCACACTGTACATGACATGAAACATATCTCTCTTTTTCTCGTACAACCGTTTCAAACTGAGAGAAATTTCACTTATGCATCAAGAATTTAAATAACACTGTTAATCTTATTCTGCCATTTCTTGTTGTTGTAGCAGCTCATTTTGAGGCTTTTGTCTTGTATATTCATTCTATTTCTGTTATACACTGTATAAGCTGCATTGTAAATCCATTTTGCTGATTTATAGCTCAAATATGAACCTCCATGTTGGTCTCATGCTTGTAAATTGATAAACTACATTATTTTTGAAGCAGTCTCTTGCATATAGCTGCAACCCCTCTCGTTGGGTGAATTTCAGCTAGACTAGTTTGTGGGAGATCTGTTTAACCCACCTAGTATGATTTTTTTTTTCTCTCCTATTAGATTTAGATCTTAAATGAGCTGATATAAGGGATACAGGGGCTGAAAACTCATTTATGTGCATAGATCTCTCAGGAGTGCGTTATTTCAGCAGGATTGTTGTGCTCTTCTAGATTTGGAATATTACAGTGGTATCAAAGCATCAATCTTCGCACAGCTTGTGCATCCTTTGAGCCAATATGTCTTCAGAGGGAGGAGATCCTCTCTCTGACAGAGAGCAAAGGCATCATGAAAGAAGACAGAAGAAAAATGATTACACCATTGAAGCCCCTGTGTATGGAAGAATAGGAGTAGAGTTCTCTAACATTCTCTCTCAAGCTTTGCATGAGCTGGAGGAAGAAATCAGGGGAAGGAAGATGAAAGATCAACAGATTCCTTGAGGAGCTTTGCCCATGAGGAAATCCCCACTACTTCATATGATGTGTGTAAGCATTCGACCACACAATCTGTTCCATAACATGGTAGCATGCCTGCTTTCTTGTCAAAGGAAGGAGGGAGAGGAGAAACACCAAAGGAGGGATCTCTTGGTGAGTATCTCCAAGAATATGAATCTCAATCAGAGAGATTCAAAGAGCATATCAGTTTCCCAAAGTTCTGTCAACTCAAAGAAGAAAGATCCTGCAACTATAGTAGAAGGGAAGGGTGCATGCAGCACACTTTGGGTAGATTCTCTCTACCTACATTTGATGGATCACCTAAAGACTCAGCCAAGTCTTGGGTAAAGAAGCTTGAAACATACTTTCAGCTGCATCAAGTATCAGAAGAAGAAGCCTTGAGAGTAGCAGCGCTGCATCTTCAAGGGAAGGCTTATGCTTGGTGGTTGTTTGAGTCTTCTTCCTTGAAAGGGAGGAACATATATTCTTATGCAAGACTAACTAGGAGACTAGTGGGAAGATTTGATGAGAGATATTTTGAGACTTCTTGGGGGGAGCAGATCAAGCCCAAGAAATCTGAATCTTTGTATGAGTTGGGAGATTCCATGGAGCCAGCTCTAGTCCTAAACATTGTTGGAGGGGTTGAAGGTTTTCTGCACCTTGTATCAGAGGGAAAGACCCTAATTCAGCAAGATCTCTTTTCCCAAAGAGAAGTCTTGAGGACTCTTTCCTCACTAAGAGATCAAGACAAAGGATATTTTGGTTGTGAAGCATTCTCCACAAATAAGGATAAGGGAGGGATAAAGTAAAGAAGAACCTCCAGCGTAGTGCAAGTAGGAGGAGATCTATTTTCAGTTGGACATGGAGATGAAGCAATGGCTTCCACTAGAGGGATTCTTGCACCTTTGCAAGGAATTACAGAGGTTCTTCTATATGGAGGACATGAGTAGCTTATGTCTTTGCTAAAGGAAAATGAGTCAGAAGAAAGGAGGGGTCACACAGCTGATCCACTATCTGAAAATGGGGCAAGGGCTCCAATCAAAGGCACTCTTACACCATTAAGAGGGGTCTCCAAGTTTCATGGTACTTCCACACAACAATCAGAGATGGATTTTCACAGTGGAAGTAGTCATGATATGTTCCCATCTGTTTTTTACATGGGGATGAACCATGAGACTCATTATCCTGTGGTGTACCATCTAGGAGACCACCTGAATCATATTTGATGGAAGATGTCTCATATATTGATGCTCCCTTCATAGATCCAAGGGAGTAGGGAGCAATAGTAGACCATGATATAGTGATGAGAGTGTGGGGGAAATACAGAGAAAGGGAAAGCATTTTTCCTTTGACATCATTATCCATTCTCACCTCTCAAATTGTGTTGAGAAGGTGTGCTGCAATAATGACACCATCATGAAGCATGAGAGACAAGACTTTGATCAGAAGACGGAATTGCTTGAAGGACACTCTTCTATACATAAAGAGAGATGGTGGTATCACATGCATGCATTGGCAAACACAAAGAGGTCTTGGAAATATTATAGCCTCCCATGGGAGACTAACTTCCAAGAGCTTCCCTCTTCTCTTGAGCATGTACATAAGCAAGGAGGGCAACAAGGAAGGATTGAAAAGCTTCCACCTTGTACCTTTGGCATGGGAAATGTCAAGGAGGAGAACAACAACATGACAGATACTTCAGAAGACACACTATCAGCGCTGTCATTGTTGGGCACACTAGATCCCTATTGGAAATTCCAACAACTGGGGGAATATTCCAAGGATCTCCATACTTGCATGATTCTGGATGACTGGTTGCATGAGGAGAGATATTCATTCTTTGATGGAGTCATCTGTAATCATGGTAGAATCTTCTTGTATAGAGCCTTCAAGCTCAAGAGGAAGCTTCTACAAAGGGCTTATGAAGAGTTCCATCTAAGCCACACTTATTCTATGAAGCTCAACAATATCATATTGAGGACCTATTACTGGGAGGGCTTTGAAAGGGAATTATATCAACATTATAAGATATGCATGGATTCTATGGAGTTGGGGCAGAAACATGATTCTAAGGGAGAATTAAATCAACCCTCTCTTCCTTCCCTTGAAGGAGAGAGTAGATCTATGCACCACTCCATTGATAGAAGAAGAATTGTTGGTGGAGAGCATGTTCTTAATACATGTATTTTATATTCTGAATTCATGCATTCTTACACCATGTTTTTGCAGGCCATGAATCGAAGAAGGAGTGTTATATTTTTTCAACCTCATAGAAAATATGGGGCCACAACAATTTTGCACCCTGCCACTCCCTTGGTAGACAAAGGGAGATCTTGTTTCATGATGGGTGTTTTCCTAAAGCACCAAACATATCTCACACATTCAGCTACAGTGAGATGGCATGGGCTGCAAGTAAGTGGTGGGAAAATCACTTACCACATCTTGGGTTAATGCAAACAGGAGATGCATTATGCTAGTTCCACATGTGGGACTATGACCCACCTCTATATGTGCACCTTGCTGGTTGTTTGTGTATTGTTTTGCTCCCATACATCGATGACATGCTTGTACTTTTTATGGGACTTTATGGAGGAATGATGGGAAGTATGCATGTGCCTAATGAGTTGAAGAATCTCCATGTGTCTTGTGTCATATATTTCAGAGGGGACATTGGGAAACCCATGGGTGTTTCACATGAAATCTTGTTTCCTTGTGGGATGAATTTTGCATATCTCATATTGACTTTGGGGAAAAAATTCATGGGGGTTGGGATTGGTGAGCATCTAGCTTATGATGGGAGTCTGATATTTTATGGTGTCACCAATGGAGGAGAAGTCTTGCAGCACTCACCTTATCAGTTGCTTGAGGACAAGCAACATTTTGGAGGGGAGGACTGTAATATTCCAATTTAGCCCAAGCTAATGGAAATATCTTATTTTGCCTTATTTTATCTTTCATTTCATGTTTATGAATAGAATATGAAGGAGGAAAACCATGAGATTGGGTCAACTTTGACTAAGTCAACATCGCAGTCTAGATGCAATGAACCTCATGGATAGACAACGCAATTTTATATGGAGGCTCCACATGTGAAAGGAGCTAACTCATTGAGGTGGTTTAGGGTTTGGCAGGGCTTTCATCTTATAAAAGGAGGAGGACAACAGGAAAGGGTTGTTGATGTTATTATTTTTTGGATGTATTGTCTGCTTAGACATCCTTTGTTGGGGTTTCCTGTTTAGGAACTCCCACCTCCTTCCTTGAGCAGCTCTTAGAGGAGTCTTGTTTGCCTAGTCCACTATCCTCCGGCATTTGGCCAAGCCACATATTGCATCTACAACATAGTTTTTCTTAAGATTGGGTTGTCCATGTGAGCTGTAGCAAGTGGAACTCTAGATCTGCAAAGATCTAGCTTGTATTGGAGGCTCCTGTCAGTGAGTGTGTCTTTTAACCTCCTGGAAGAGTGCATCCATAGTTTGAGCTTCAGATCCATACATTGGAAGCAGGCCAAAGCATTTATAGGGCCTACAACATAGTCTATCTTCCACGACTGCGTTATTTGAAAAAGAAAAGTTGCAGGGTGTCTTGGCATCATTTTAGAGGAGGAAGATATTTGGTGATTGGATCCTTCCTTTCACTATGGTGATCCATGGATTGGCCAACCAACCCATGTTAGTTCAGATCTGATCCACAGTATATGTTATGATTCAGAATTTTCTAAATACTTCTGCAGATCTATGAATTAGATATCAGATCTACTCACCGTTGTTCATGATTTTATGAGATCCCCAAGGGGAATGTATAGAGGAGCCTATCTTGTACACAGATCTGAAATAGATCTATCATTTTATGTATAGATCTGATCTAGATTTGAGTTGTAATATATTGCATGCATTAGCAATGAAAATAACTCTGTTAAGCTTATTCTACCATTTCTTGTTGTTGTAGCAGCTCATTTTGAGGCTTCTATCTTGTATATTCATTCTATTTCTGTTATACACTGTATAAGCTGCATTGTAAATCTATTTTTCTGATGTATAGCTGAAAGATTAACCTCCATGTTGGTCTCATGCTTGAGTTAGTCATGTGTTATTTTGAAAGATCTACTTAACCCTTAATTTCTGACTCTCTCGTTGAGTAATTAAAAACAGACTAGGTTGTGGAGATCTCTTTAACCCACCTAGTTTGATTTGTTTTTTCTCTCCTTTTGGATTTAGATCTTAGATGAGCTGATATAAGGTCTGAGGCTGAAAATTCATTTATGCATAGATCTCTTAGGGTGCGGGTATTTTATTTGAAGCTTGTTGTCAACATTCTAAAGTGTGGAATATTACATTGCTTCTTACATGGGACGAGGGCATAACATTTGTGGATGCTGCTAGAATGACAGGAGATTATGGAAATTAAAGTTGAATATCTTGAAATATAGGAGAAAAGTGTGGATCCCTAAATTTATGTTCATAACAAATTCTACGATAAGCTGAATTCACAGCAACACCTGGCCAGATATGTGAAGACATCCATGGTCCCTCAATGACCTTCTTCCAGGCACCCTGAAAAGCACCTCCTAAGTTCGACCCCAAGAGGGGTCGTTGAGCGAAGATCACATAAGTAACACATAGCCTTACAAATGATGAAAGTGCGGGACGCGATGTAGCATGTCATATCTTTCCTCATACTTTGAAAATAAAATTTACTCGCAGGTATGAGTCTCACTGTTGCTTCCATTTCTTTACAAGAGAAATTTCGCCGTACTTTCCTCCAAAAATTTTCGGAAGACAAAACTCCTTCTATGCTCCTCACAGAACTTAGTACCTTGAAATTCCAGAAGAAGGATAAATTCAAAGACTTCAACCAACGCTTCGCTACTATATTGCATAAATTCCCTCCTCTCCAGATATGGCTAAGGAATGAAGGATAAAGCAGAAGCTAAGAAAAAGAGGAGGGAGAAAGAAAGTCAGAATTCAAGGGAAGATTCCTCCAAGGAAGCACAAGGTAGCAAGCCACCTCCTACAGAGACAGAGAAACAGAATGAGCTACCACACATCGAGATGCCCCAGACAACTCCTACAACCAGTGTGCGTTTTACTCTCTCGGAACTGGGTGCCTCCGAGGATCAAGACGATGAAGTCCTCGATCTAACAAGACTAACCTATGATCAGTTCATGCACTAGATCAGGCAAGAGAAGAGAAGATGCTTAGCATGAAACCCTGTTGCACCTCTCTTGGCCACAACAGAAAATTATATATTCTTGGATACAAGACAAATCCAATTATGATTGCATCTGCTGGTACCGCTTTTGTATAAGCCATAGAGGAAAACATCAGCAGAATGAGTAGAGAAATTATGTCCCTATAGAATAGACTACAGGCCTATGAACAAAAGACAGCTCAGTCGGAACAAGAAAAGAAGGTGCTAGAAGAAGAAATCCAACAGCTTCAGGTTAAGAATGCCCCTACTAATGAAGTTCCTCTTACCATTCAAAGAGAGTTGTTCAATTTTGAAGCCACAATGAAGCAAGTATATGAAGAACTGTTTACAATAAAACAGACAGTCGTGCCACTGCTAAAAGCACAAAAAGAAACCAAGAGGAGGAACGCACGGCTAAAGGAAGCTTCCACTACCTTGGACTGAATACTGGAATGGTCGAACATGTACCCACAGGCTCTAGACACCTTGCCTGGAAAAGATTGGATTTGCACACAAAATGACAAAGTTCAAATACGGATAAAAGTAAAATCCAAAGAGAAACTTGTCAAGGATTTGGAGAAATTAATGTCTACATATGAACATCTAATTAGCGGCATTGATTCAATGGCTGAGGTACACCTCATTCCTTCTCTAGGTGCACTAGGAAAAGAGAAAACATGGGATGAAGTCGCCCAAGACATTCAAGCATTTCTACAACCCATAAGGCAAGCAACTGCCTCTCAAGACCTCCCGGCATCACAAGAAAACCTTGTTCAATTCATCGTAACACCGATCCGGATCTATACCAAGCTGGCCTCCCTATCTAATCAGATCGCGATCAAGAGAGGGACTTTGATCGCAAATGCTCTCAAGCGCCTTCACAGATTGAGAGAAGATACTCCTCAGGTCTCCCCAATGGCTGCAGATTATCAAACATGGAGAAATTATCTCAAAGAATAGCTACAGGTAGATGTCCCTGATCTCACAATCACCCAATTGCTCTCATGACCAGGGATCGTAGGTCGCAACAAAAAAGAGGAGTTGCAGGTTGCAGTCATAGCTAAGCTCACAAGTCACAAATTCCCTTCGGATCGCAGAGCATGTCAACGGTTAAGAAGGCAAAAAGTCAAGGACACCCAAGGGTCAATTTAGTTCTCTAAATACTCCCTCCGGAGAAATATAAAGGATCTTTTTTTTTGGGGACTCCAAAGGAGCACAGATAATTGTACAACATTGAATGCATATTTTGGAGAATGAATACAAACAAATGTTTTGATTCCACTATTGGATTTGATAAGAACTTGTGTACCAACATTATGAATATTCTTGTCTCATGTGTCGGATGCTATTGTCTGATTAAATAATCTGCATTTTCTTCTTATATCATCTATATACTTTAGTTCACTTAATTTATGAATGATATGAGTTTATCTGATTAAGAAATTATTAGCAACTCCGTTATTAGCATGATTTTATCTCTGAAAACGCTTAAGGAATTGAAGGGTGTTTGACCATAAAGAACTATTTCTTATGTGGTTTGAACAACTTTATTTACAAGCATGACCCTACTTATATGCTACTAACAGCGTCTCCTTTGGCTACATGCTTTAATTCGCTTTGCTATTCATAGTGTTTTATGTCACTAGAACTCATCAATCATTTTTCTTGTATTGTTCAAACAATTTTGTATTCGTAAGTTTGTAGGGCTCGTTTGTGTCCGAGGAAAGGAATATTCAGCGGTAACCAAACCCACACCCCGGACGGGATCCCTATCACAAACGATTTAGAGTCTAATTGGGAATTTATACCAGGGAGATCCCCTGTTGTTGGCCGGACATTTTTTCCCATCAACATAATTGGCGCTAGAAGGAGGGCCTGAATGGAAGGCTCCTAGCACACAAGTAACATCCTGTTGCAAACCTTGCAGGGGGAGATCATGTACAAAACCACTGGTCCTCCACCCCCTGAACATTCTCTAGAAGAATAACCCCCTTACTATGAGATCACTTCAGACCAGCTGAGGACCTTGTGCCCGATCGCCCGTGAGCTCATTAGAGGCTTGCAAAATGTCCCAGCCACTAGTTTCCTGGTCAACCCTCGAACTCCTGCAGCCAACCAGACTCGCCAGGGAGCCCTGGTCAATTCCCTGCCTCAGCTAGTAGGTCTCATGATATAAGATTATGCAGATGCATTTGAGCGTAATTCAGCAGCCTCCCCCCCCGATAGTCCTTGAGGGATTGAAGGAGGCAGCCCTGAAATCACTGAAACCCATCATGATGTCAGCACACAACCCGACCAACCTTTGAATGAAAATATCCAAGAAAATAACCCGCTTGGGGGAGAAGCTAGGAGAGGATGAGGAAAGAGAGGCAGGGGGGACAGAGGCTGGGGGCAAGGTCGGCATACTGGTTGCCTCCACCAAAACCAAAACATATTTCCCTTCCTCTATAATTGGAGAAATATTAGGAATATGGGAAACCTCGGCGGAAATCAAGACATTCACTTCCATCATGAGGGTGAAGCATCCAGATCAGGCATAGGAAGTGAATCGGAAAGTGAAATGGGACATATCTACATACCTCGCCACTAGCAGGCCAGACGTGTACAACCGCTGGCTTGGATGGCACAATCCCCCTTGGCTTTCCATGGTCCCCTCCATGACATGCCCCGACACCCTGAAAAGTACCTCCCTAAGTTCGACCCCAAAGAGGGTACGTTGGGCGAAGATCACATAAGTAACTTTTACCTGGCCTTAAAAATGATGAGGGTAAAGTCTAACGATGTAGCATGTCATATCTTTCCTCATACTTTAGAAAATAAAGCTGCTACTTGGTATCAGTCTCTCCCTGTTGCTTCCATTTCTTCCTAAGAGAAATTTCGCCGTACTTTCCTCCAAAAATTTTCGGAAGACAAAACTCCTTCTATGCTCCTCACAGAACTTAGTACCTTGAAATTCCAGAAGAAGGATAAATTCAAAGACTTCTAGTGACATAAAACACTATCATCTCGAGAATTTGCCAACCTCTCCCGGCTCCATTTAGAATGGAATGACTCCACTCATATGTGAAGAACACGTGGGCAAAGATTGTGTATGTTGGTTGCGTTACCTTTGTAGCTCAAGGCTACGCCTTGCTCGTTCTGAGACCACACGTCCCTCCGGACCCTGCTCCCTGGGCAGCGATCTGGCATATTCATTCTCTACCTAAAATTGACATGTTTTGTTGGATCTTATGCCACAAAAAAATCCTTACTGATGATAAATTGCAGAAACGTGGTTTTTATGGTCCGTCCAGGTGCTCTTTGTACAGAGCGAGTGTGGAATGTGCCACGCACCTAATGTTAAATTGCAAATTTGCTTAGCAGGTTTGGAAAGAGCTAATGGATGATTGGAACCCCATCTTTGTTCTTCCCTCTTCTATTACTAAACTCTTTGCAAATTGGTAGAGCAATTATCCCGGTCCACTTCCCAAAAACAAAGTGATCAAAGTCGCTTGGTCTTCTCTCCCTAAAATCTGCTGCTGGCAGATCTGGCTAGAGCAAAATAGCAGAATCTTCAGAGACACTCAGCACGATGTCAAAGTGGTCACGGCCAAGATCAAATTCCAGCTAAAAGAGAGTTTGGGAGATCAAAAAGATGCATCAAATCTAAACCAGATTGATTTTGTTTGGGGTGCCTCCCTAAATCTGCAATTTCATCAAGCCATCAGCAATACTTCCCCCTCTGAAGACTGGCAAATAAGGGGGAAAAACAATGATGATTTTCAAGACTGGATCTCCACTCAAAAGGTGCACTCTCTCTTCTTCGATGGGGCATCAAAGGGAAATCCCGGAAGCACCGGGGCAGGAGGAATTGTTAAAAATGCTGAAGGTTTATTGATCCACTGCTTTGCATGGGGTCTGGGGATCAACTCCAGCATCCAAGCTGAGGCTTTGGCCCTCTTTCAAGGACTTAAGTTACTCCTAAACCTAGGGATCAAGGAGGCTAATATTTTTGGGGATTCCCAAGTGGTTATAAAAACCATGGTGTCAAATTCTTCCCCTCGGGACCTAAGATTGGCAAGATTGATATCTAGAATCGAAGTTTAGATGTCTAGTAGATTTCAGACCGGTGCGTCATCCATCATCTCGGGGTGCCGTTCGGGGAGGCGATCACGATCGGGTCCGTTTCATAATACGATGCAATGGAATGTTCGTTTCTTTCCATTTCCAGGAATCCAGTAAGCGTTGGAGGTGATAAGAGGAGTAGCTTTGGCGTAGAGCCTTGCAAAGGGGGAGACACCTTGTGGGAGAGGGCCATCCAAGCATCTGAGTCTCATACCTTTGAAATATTTCTTCCAAAGTGCTAATTGGGCCCAACTAGGCTTGGGCACGATGATTTTCCAGAGAAGTTTGGCTCCCATGGCAGTATTCTGAAGGGAAAGGTCCTTGAAATTTAAACCCCCCTCCTTCAGAGGTTTGGAGACAATCTCCCAATTAACCAGAGGGAATTTTTTCTCGTTGTTTTTGCCCCCCTTCCAAAAAAAGTGACGAATGTGCTGATCCATTCTCTTAATGATGCCAACAGGAGCCAAAGAACATAAAACTAGAAAAGGGGAAGACTGCATAGGACAGATTTGATGAGAACTGATTTGCCCGCAATATTAAGCCAATTGAAACCCCAAGCCTAAAGCTTGGTTTTGAATTTTTCCACTTGAGGGAGCCAATCCTAACTGAAGGCTCACTTTAGGAAGATAGGGAGCCCAAGGTATTTGAAAGAAGTCCAAGTTGAAGAGGCTGCAAAGCCAAAACATCTTGCAATGGAACTAAGCAAGTTGGGCGAAGTATTCCAACTATAAATATGACATTTCCCCTTGTTGAGACTGCTTCCTGACGCTAAAAAATACTCGTCTATAGCTTCTTTGAATCTGTTGGCCGAATGAATCGAAGCAGCCCCCAGAAGCAAAGTATCATCTGCAAATAGGGCATGATTAATACTGTTGACTCCTCTTGCGATACAAAGACCTGAGATCTCCTGCTCTTGCATTTTTTTGTTTAGATGAAAACTTAAAACAGAGGCTTGGAGGACAAACAATAGAGGAGAAAGAGGGCAACCCTGCCTTAGCCCTCTTGAAGCGTTGAAAAAGCCAGCAACTCTGCCATTTACAAGGGGAGCAATCCATGGCTCCGAAATGCAGGCCTGAATCCAATTTATAAATTTCTCACCAAATCCAAATTTTTTCAGAACATTCAAGAGAAAACTATGCCTAACACGATCAAAGGCATTAGCTAAGTCCAGTTTGATAACCATACCTTTTTCCTTGCGCTGCTGGCTTGAAAGAATTGCCTCTTGAACTAAAGTGAAATTTTCCACGAACTGTCTACCATGAATAAAGCCCCCTTGATTTTCAGGGATTATTGCGGGGAGAAGATATTTCAACCTGTTAGCTATTACTTTGGTGATTAACTTATAACTAGTATTGCAAAGAGAGATGGGGCGAAATCTGTTGAAGGATCTGGCACCTTTCTCCTTGGGGATGAGAGCAAGGAACGCAGAGTTTGTACTACCCCCAATTTTCTGACAGTTCTGGGATTTTTGAACCATTTTATATAGATCGTTTTCCACAATGTGCCAACAGGATTGGATAAATATGGCTGAGAACCCATCAAGACCCGGGGCTTTGTCTGGGTCCATGGCAAAGAGAACATTCTTGACCTTAGCCTCTGTGACTTTAGCTTCAAGCAGGAGGCTCATCTCAGCAGTGATTGAAGAGGGGATCCTGTCCAAAAGAACATTGTTATGGACCAGGTTCACATCCTCACTGTACAAATTATGAAAATGCAGAAAAGCTGCTCTTTTGATACTTGCAAAGTCCTTATGAATGGAGTTATCTTCCTCGACCTCAGTAATGGAATTGAAGCATTTTCTGGCTTGAGATTGTTTGTGAAAGAAAGAGGTATTTCTGTCTCCCGCTTTGAGCCAAAGGCAGCGAGATTTAATCCTCCAAAATTCTTCTTCAGCCAGGCAGGCTTTATGGAAGCTCTATTGGAGCTGAACCTCCTTGTCTAGAATTTCTCTGGTAACGTATGCATCTTCTGAGAGCAGATGGTGGGCTTCAAGATGGTTTTGAATATTTTTCCTTTTAGTTGCTGGATTAGGAAGAGTTTTGGCCCAGCTCTTTAGGGCAGCTTTCGTTCTTTTGAGCTTTTCCTCCCACACGTAGAAAGGAGATCCATTGACTGGCTAAGACCAACATTCCTTAACAATCTGCAAAAAGTTAGGTTCCCTGACCCAAAGGGGGCTAAATCTGAAGGGGATGGGTCCAAGATCAGGGAGAGCCCGGAGGTCTAGCTTGATAGGATTGTGATCAGATATGCTACAAGGAATAATTTGCATACTGGCATCTAATCCGAGCAGAAGAAAGGAACTTTGGACTAAAAATCTATCCAGTCTAGCTGCAATATGTCCAGGACCAACTCTTTTGTTCGACCAAGTAAACTTATCGGAAGAGGGCTTGATGTCCAGTAAGTCCCAATCATGGATAAGATCCTCTGCCCATTCCCTCGCCGAATCTCGCACAATGCAACCTCCTCGCTTTTCTGAGGAGAGGAGAGTGAGATTGAGATCCCCTGCAATGATGATATTGTCAAGGTTCCCTATATCTGCTTGGCTTCTTATGGAGTCCCAACAGACCTTCTTTTCTGCAGCATTGACCGGCACATAGACATTGAAGAGACAAAAAAATTCTTTGGTGACTAAGTGCTGCATTTTTCAAAGTAGCCAGTGAGTGCTAGAAGTTTCAGAGACTAACGAGAACTTACTTTCATTCCAAAGGGTGCCCAACCCTCCATATGCTCCTCGGGCTGAGACAGCTTTGGCTCTACATTTACTCCAAGTTCTTTTTCTTGTCTGGAGGAATATTGAGTCCTCCAGCTTGGTCTCCTGGATAAGGAGTATGTCCGGGGCTTCTATTATTATTAGGTTTCTTATGGCCTCTTCCTTGACTTTTCTCCCCATACCCCTACAATTCCAGGAGACTATTTTCATTATTTAACTTTGTTTTGCTGGGCTCCCTTGGAGCCTTGAGGCTGGTTTCTCACCATCTTTGGATTTTTTGCTAACAGCTTTTCCAGTGTTGGTTGGCTGCCCTGTAACTTGTCCTTGAAATTTTCCTGCTCTATTTTCTCCTGATCTGTTTTGCGGCCTCTTGCGGATCTCCTAACAGAGACTTGGGAGTCACCTATTTCTCCTTCCTCCTCCGAGTCTTCCATCTCATGCTCCTCTTCCTCAACTTCAACAGGGGTTTCTTTTGAACTTTCTACAACAGTTGCATCCTTGGAGGAGGCAGAAGGATTACCTTTGTCCGGAGTCACTACCTTTTGGGCCTCGACCTCCTGGGTGTCCTCTTGTTGCGAGTTGAGAAGTTCAAACTTGTTTTCTGTGGCGGCCTTGGGCGGGATCTGCTGAGCAGAGGCCTGATGAGGACCTTTGCCATTAGGGCCTCCCGTCTTCCTGTGAGAAGTTTTGGGGTGCTTGACTTGATTCCAACCGTCCTCCTTCCCCTTCTCTGCCTCAATGTTGGATGGACAGCCTTTGGCGAAGTGGCCATAGACATGGCATTTTCGGCATTTGAAGGGCAACTGTTCATAGTCCAGTTTCTGCACATGCGACTAGTTTCTGACATTGATTTTGATGGCCTTTGGCAGCCCTAATTCCAGATCTACTTCCACGCAGATCCTGGCGCAGTCATATTGGTCCTTGTTTTTTGCTCGATCAATGAACTTCCCAAGGGCATTTCCAATATGCATAAGTGAGTCCCAATTCCAGCAGTGAACTGGGATATTTGGGAGTCTTACCCACACCAGGACTGATTTGGGCACATCCACTGTAGGATAAAAATCCAAAGTCCACTTATTTAGATATAAACCTTGAGGGCCCATGAAGTAGGGGCCGTTTTGGAATATTAGGTCTTTGTCATCCTTTGAAGAGAACTCGAAGAGAAAGAATCCTCTCCCCAGAAAATAAGAAGTAACAATTTCTTTTATCAACGGCGCCCAGTTTCTGTTTACCCAGCTCTTAGTCGTTTTGGGTGATGGCCATAGTCCGGTGAACTGGCCTACGAGAGCTCGATTTGCCAGAGATAAGGAAACCTGAATCAGGGTTTCTGCAGGCAGGGAGATCTCTGGTATATCGTCTAATTTTTTGACAAGCTTCGCAGCTTCTGAATGATTCTTCTTGGGAAGACCTGCCAAAAGACGGTTGAAGGCCTCAGCAGTCGAGGGCGACGGAGGAGGGGGAGGTGCATGGGGAGTGCTCTGCACCTCCATGGGTACGAGCCCTAGAACGAGCGCAGCTGGTCGCAGTCTGTAGCAGCAGGGTCCAGAGCGCGTGCAGCCAATATTCTAAATATTTCCTAGATTTGGAATATTACAGTGGTATCTTGGCACAGCTTGTGCATCCTTTGAGCCAGTATGTCTTCAGAGGGAGGAGAGCCTCTCACTAATAAAGAGCAGAGGCATCATGAAAGAAGACAAAAAAAAATTATTACACCATTGAAACCCCTGTGTATGGAAGAATAGAAGGAGTAGAGTTATCTAACATTCTCTCTCAAGCTTTGCATGAGTTGGAGGAAGAAATCAGGGGAGGGAGTAATGAAAGATCAACAGACCCTTGAGGAGTTTTTCACATGAGGAAAGCCCCACTACTTCATATGATGTGTGTGAGCATTCAACCACACAATCTGTTCCACAACATGGTAGCATGCCTACTTTCTTTTCAAAGGACGGAGGGAGAGGAGAAACACCAAAGGAGGGATCTCTTGGTGAGTATCTCCAAGAATATGAATCTCAATCAGAGAGATTCAAAGAGCATATCAGTTTCCCAGAGTTCTGTCAACTCAAAGAAGAAATATCCTGCAGCTACAGTAGAAGGGAAGGGTGCATGCAACACACTTTAGGTAGATTATCTCTACCTGTTCCTTGAGAATATGTAGATAATGATCCACAACTCTACCTACATTTGATGGATCACCTAAAGACTCAGCCAAGTCTTGGGTAAAGAAGCTTGACACATACTTTCAGTTGCATCAAGTATAAGAAGAAGAAGCCTTGAGAGTAGCAACGCTACACCTTCAAGGGAACGCTTATGGTTGGTGGCTTTTTGAGTCTTCTTCCTTGAAAGGGAGGAACATATCTTCTTATGCAAGATTCACTAGGAGACTAGTTGGAAGATTTGATGAGAGACATTTTGAGACTTCTTGGGGGGAGCAGATCAAGCCCAAGAAATTTGAATCTCTGCATGATTTGGGAGAATCCATGGAGCCAGCTCCAGTCCTAAACATTGTTGGAGGGGTTGAAGGTTTGTTGCACCTTGTATCAGAGGCAAAGACCCTAATTCAGCAAGATCTATTTTCCCAAAGAGAAGACTTAAGGAATCTTTCCTCACTAAGAGATCAAGGCAAAGGATATTTTGGTTGTGAAGCATTCTCCACAAATAAGGAGAAGGGAGGGAGAAAGAAAAGAAGATCCTCCAATGTTGTGCAAGTAGGAGGAGATATATTTTCAGTTGGAGATGGAGATGAAGCAAGGGCTTCCACTAGAGGGATTCTTGCACCTTTGCAAGGAATTACAGAGGTTATTCCATATGGAGGACATGAGCAACATGTGTCTTTTCTAAAGGAAAATGAGACAGAACAAAGGAGGGGTCACACAGTTGATCCACTATCTGAAAATAGGGCAAGGGCTCCAATCAGAGGCACTCTTACACCATTAAGAGGGGTCTCCAAGTTTCATATGTGGGTACTTCCACCTGACTATAAGGATGGATTTGCGTAGTGGAAGCAATCATGATATGTTCCCATCTATTTTTTACATGGGGATGAACCATGAGACATCATTATCATGTGGTGTACCATCTGGGAGACCACCTGAATCATATTTGATGGAAGATGTCTCATAAATTGATGCTCCATTCATAGATCCAAGGGAGGAGGGAGCACTAGTAGACCATGCTACAACGTTGAGAGTGTGGGGAAAATATAGATAAAGCGAAAGAATTTTTCCTTTGACATCATTATCCATTCTCACCTCTCAAATTGCGTTGAGAAGGTGTGCTGCAAGAAGAAAGAATGACACCATCATGAAGCATGAGAGACAAGACATTGATCAGAAGACAAACTTGCTTGAAGGACACTCTTTTATACATAAAGAGAGATGGTGGTCTCACACACATGCATTGGCAAAGGCAAAGAGGTCTTGGACAAATGATATCCTCCCATGGGAGAATAACTTCCAAGAGCTTCCCTCTTCTCTTGAGCATGTGCATAAGCAAGGAGGGCAGCAAGGAAGGATTGGAAACCTTCCACCTTGTACCTTTGGCATGGGAAATGTCAAGGAGGAGAAAAACAACATGATATATACTTCAGAAGACACACTATCAGCGTTGTGATTGTTGGGCACACTAGACCCCTATTGGAAATTCCAACAGTTGGGGGAATATTCCAAGGATCTCCATACTTGCATGATTGTGGATGCCTAGTTGCATGAGGAGAGCTATTCATTCTCTGATGGAGTCATCTGTAATCATCATAGAATATTCTTTTCTAGAGCCTTCAAGCTCAAGAGGAAGCTTCTACAAAGGGCTTATGAAGAGTTCCATCTTAGCCACACTTATTCTATGAAGCTTAACAATATCATATAGAGGACCTATTATTGGGAGGGCTTTGAAAGGGAATTATATCAGAATTATCAAAGATGCATGGATTCTATGGAGTTGGGGAAGAAATATGATTCTAAGGGAGAATTAAATCATCCCTCTCTTCCTTCCCTTGAAGGAGAGAGTAGATCTATGCACCACTCCATTGATAGGAGGAGAAGTTTTGGTGGAGAGCATGTTCTTAATACATGTATTTTACATTCTGACTTCATGCATTCTTACACCATATTTTTGTAGGCGATGACTCCAAGAAGGAGTGTTATACTTTTTCAACCTAATGGAAAATATGGGGCCACAACAATTTCTGTGCTTGGACACTCCCTTGGTGGACAAAGGGAGATCTTGTTTCATGATGGGTGCTTTCCTAAAGCACCAAATATATCTCACACATTCAGCTACAGTGAGATGGCATGGGCTGCAAGTAAGTGGTGGGAAAATCACTTACCACATTTTGGGTTAATGCAAACAAGAGATGCATTATGCAGGTTCCACATGTGGGACTATGACCCACCTCTATATGTGCACCTTGCTGGTTGTTTGTGCATTGTTTTGCTCCCATAATTCGATGACATGCTTGTAATTTTTATGGGACTTTATGGAGGAATGATGGGAAATATGCATGTGCCTAATTAGTTGAAGAAAATCCATGTGTCTTGTGCCATATATTTCAGAGGGGACATTGGGCAACCCATGGGTGTTTCACATGAAATCTTGTTTCCTTGTGGGATGAATTTTGCGCATCTCATATTGACTTTGGGGAGACAATTCATGGGGGTTGGGATTGGTGAGCATCTAGCTTATGATGGGAGTTTGATCTCTTATGGTGTCACCAATGGAGGAGAAGTCTTGCAACACTCACCTTATCAGTTTCTTGAGGACAAGCAACATTTTTGAGGGGAGGACTGTAATATTCCCATTTAGCCCAAGCTAATGGGAATATCTTATTTTTCCTTATTTTATCTTGCATTTCATGTTTATGAATATAATATGAAGGAGGACATGTAAAACTCCTAAAAAACATGAATAAATCAATGCCTATGTAAACAGAGACATATCCGTGCAATGCAAATAAACTTTTGCAGGTGTGAATGGGTTTAAACCATGAGATTGGGTCAACTTTGACTAAGTCAACAATGCAGTCTAGATGCAATGAACCTCATGGATAGAAAAAGCAGTTTTAGATGGAGGCTCCACATGTGAAAGGAGTTAACTCATTGAGGTGGTTTAGGGTTTTGCAAGGTTTTCATATTATAAAAGATGGAGGAAGACAACAGGAAAGGGTTGTTGATGTTATTATTTTATGAAGGTATTGTCTGCTTAGACATCCTTTGTTGGGGTTTCCTATTTAGGAACTCCCACCTCCTTCCTTGAGCAGCTCTTAGAGGAGTCTTGTTTGCCTAGTCCACTATCGAGCATTTGGCCAAGCCACATCTTGCATCTACATCACAGTTCTGCTTAGGATTGGGTTGTCCATCTGAGCTTTAGCAAGTGGAACTCTAGATCTGCAAAGATCTAGCTTGTATTGGAGCCTCTTCTTATTGAGTGTGTATTTTAAAATCTTGGAAGAGTGCATCCACATTTTGAGTTTCAGATCCATAAATTGGCAGTAGGCCAAATAATTTCCAGGGCCTACAGCATAGGCTCTCTTCCATGACTATGTTATTTGCAAAAGCAGAGTTGGAGGCTGTCTTGGCATCATTTTAGAGGAGGAAGATCTCTGGTGATTGGATCCTTCCTTTCACTATGGTGATCCATGGATTGGCCAAAAAATCCATGTTAGTTTAGATCTGATCCGCTGTATATGTTATGATTCAGAATTTTATGAATACTTCTGCAGATCTGTGACTTAGATCTCGGATCTGCTCACCGTTGTTAATGATTTTCTGAGATCCCTAAGGGGAATGTATAGAGGAGCCTATCTTGTACACAGATCTGAAATAGATCTATAGTTTTATGTAAATATCTACTCTAGATCTGAGTTGTAATCTACTGCATGCATCGGGAATGAAAATAACTTTTTTAATCTTATTCTTCCATTTCTTGTTGTTGTAGCAACTCATTTTGAGGCTTTTGTCTTGTATATTCATTCTATTTCTGTTATACACTGTATAAGATTCATTATAAATCCATTTTTCTGATGCATAGCTGAAAGATGAACCTCCATGTTGGTCTCATGCTTGTAAATTGATAAACTGCATTATTTCTGAAGCAGTCTCTTGCATATAGCTGCAGCTCCTCTTCTTGGGTGAATTTCAGCTAGACTAGTTTGTGGGAGATCTATTTAACCCACCTAGTTTGATTTGTTTTTGCTCTCCTTTTGGATTTAGATATTAGATGAGTTGATCTAAGGGATCCAGGGGCTGAAAAATAATTTCTGTGCACAGATCTCTCAGGAGTGCATTATTTCAGCAGGCTTGTTGTGCTGTTCCAGATTTGGAATATGACATTTAGCTTCTTGCATACAGACAAGGGCATAACATTTGTGGATGCACTAGAATTGACCAGGAAGTTATGGAAATTGAAGTTGAATATCTTGAAATATAGGAGAAAAGGGGGTGTGGATCCCCTGGAATTTGTGTTAATGACATTCACGATATACTGGGGACTAGCAACACCCTAGGCAGATGTGGTACTTACGAGTTTGGACGTTGATGGGTTGGCAAACGCTTTGAGGATAAGATCCCGCTGATTTTCAATACGAGAGAGTTCGTAGAGGGAGATGTTAGCCCACATTTTATTCATATCTTCAATCATTTTATACCCGGAATCTGGGTGCGAGACAGGTTCAGTGAAGGTTTTCGGAGATCTTGATTATAATCTAGCCTTCTGGTTTGCTCAGGCATCGGTTGGGCTAGATTTTTCTGGAGTTGCAGTTTGGTTCTCTTTGTTGGGTGGCAAAATTTTCCATAAGAAAGCTTTTCTTTTCTCCTCGAAAGAATGTTCTGGTACCGATCCTTTGCTCCTTAAGCTATAGTTTCAAGGGGGTTTGGATTTAGGGTCGTCAGCCAAGTTTATTTCCATTGTGGAAAGTGGGGTTTCCCCGCGGACAACCTCAAAGGCAAGGACAACGGAACTTGCATCCTCATCTAGGGGAGATTCTTCCTCATTATCTGAAATAGCCTCCTCCTATAAATCCAAAGGGGTCTGGTCTTCTAAAAGGTTATTCACCACGACGATCATGCTATTGATCCACTGGGGGAAATTTTTCTCTGAATGGGAGGCTTGATGGAAAGAACATAAATTATCCTTGCCGATTTATTCAACGTTGAGGCCAGCACTAGAGTTTGACGGAGGCCGGTTGATAGTGGGGTTATTCTATTGAAGAAAGTTTTCTGTGTTTTGGTACTTGATGCAGAGTCAGTGTTTCTCTTCTTCAAATCAAAGACTTCTTTTGTTAATAGATTGAGAGACTTTTTGATACTTTCGAAGTCAAAAGGGTATTTGTATTTGTCTCCGGACTATGAGTTGAGGATTGGGCTCTCTTCATGGCTAGAATTCGATCTTTCCAGCCATCATGGTCAATGGCTCCTATGGATAGCATCTCCCTTTTGATAGCGAGGGCGGTGGTGTAATTTTTCGTTAGGGTATCTCTAGCTTCGTGCTTTACGAACATGACAATATCCCAAGGGAGATCCCGTGTGTAGTAGTCAATGGTGATGGAATCATCTAGGGCCATATTCGGGGGGAATTTGTGAAATATAGTAGTGAAGAATTGGTTGAATTTTTTGACTTTCTCCTTCTTCTGGCATTTCAAGGTACTAAGTTCTATGAGGAGCGTAGAAGGAGTTTTTTCTTCCGAAAATTTTTGGAGGAAAGTACGATGAAATTGCTCCCAAGAAGAAATGGAAGCAACAGGGAGAGACTGATACCAAGTCACTACTTTATTTTCTAAAGTATGAGAAAAGAGATGACATGCTACATATTCAGACTACACCCTCATCATTTGTAAGGCCAGGTAAAAGTTACTTATGTGATCTTCGCCCAACATACCCTTTTCGGGGTCGAAATTAGGGAGGTGCTTCTCAGGGTGTCGGGGCATGTCATGGAGGGGACCATGGAGAGCCAAGGGGGATTGTGACATCCAAGCCAGCAGCTGTACATGTTTTTCCTTCTGGTGGCGAGATATGTAGATATTTCCCATTTCACTTTTCGATTCACTTCCTATCCCCAATCTGGATGCTTCACCCTCATGATGGGAGTGAATGTCTTGATTTCCTCTGAGCTTTCCCATATTCCTAATATTTATCCAGTTATAGAGGAAGGGAAATATGTTTTGGTTTTGGTGGAGGCGACTAATATGCCAGCCTTGACCCCGGCCTCTGTTTCCTCATCCTCTCCCATCTTCTCCCCTAGGCAGGTTATTTGCTTGGGTATTTTCATTCAAAGGTTGGTCGGGTTGTGGGCTGACATCATGCTAGGTTTCAGTGATTTCAGGGCCTCCTACTTCAATCCCTCGAGGACCGTCGGGGGGGAGGCTACTGAATTACACTCAAATTTATCTGCATAATCTTATATCATGAGACCTACCAGCTGAGGTAGGGAATTGACTAGGGCTCCCTAGCGAGTCTGGTTAGCTGTGGGAGTTTGAGGGTTGGCCAGGAAACCAGTGGTCGGAATTTTTTGCAAGCCTCTAATGAGCTCATGGGTGATCGGGCGCAAGGCCCTTAGCTGGTCTAAGGTGATCTCATAGAAAGGGGGTTATTCTTCTAGAGAATGTTCAGGGGGTGGAGGACCAGTTTTTTTGTACATGATCTCCCTTTACGGGGTTTGCAACGAGATGTTACTTGTGTGTTGGGAGCCTACCATTTAGGCCCTCCTTCTAGTGCCAAATCTGTTGATGGGAAAAATGGTCTAGCTAGCAGCAGGGGATCTCCCTGGTATAAAGTCCCAATTAGACTCTAAACCATTTAAAATAGGGATCTCATTCGGGGTGTGGGTTTGGCTACCACTGAATATTCCTTTTCTCGGACACAAATGAGCCCTGCAAACTTATGAATACACAATTATTTGAACAATACAAGACAAATGATCGATGAGTTCTAGTGACATAAAACACTATGAATAGCAAAGAGAATGAGTTCTAGTGACATAAAACATTATGAATAGCAAAGAGAATTAAAGCATGTAGCCAAAGGAAACACTGTTAGCAGCATATCATTAGGGTCATGCTTGTAAATAAATTTGTTCAAACCACACAAGAGATAGTTCTTTATGGTCAAACACCCTTCAATTCCTTAAGCATTTTTAGAGATAAAATCATGCTAATAACGGAGCTGCTAATAATTTCTTAATCATATAAACTCATATCATTCATACATT
Organism: Pinus albicaulis; assembly: GCA_034641835.2. Classification (NCBI taxonomy): domain Eukaryota; kingdom Viridiplantae; phylum Streptophyta; class Pinopsida; order Pinales; family Pinaceae; genus Pinus; species Pinus albicaulis. The sequence continues at coordinate 91,399,708 of CM076577.1, forward strand.
AAGTGAGTTGAAGTATACAGATGATATAAGAAGAAAATGCAGATTATTTAATTAGACAATAGCATCTGACACATGAGCCAAGAATATTCATAATGTTGGTACACGAGTTCTTATCAAATCCAATAGTGGAATCAAAACATTTGTTTTTATTCATTCTCCAAAATATGCATTCAATGTTGTACAATTATCTGTGCTCCTTTGGAGTCCCAAAAAAAAAAGATCCCTTATATTTCTCTGGAGGGAGTGTTTAGAGAAAAAAATTGACCCTTGGGTGTCCTTGAATTTTCGCCTTCCTGACTGTTGACATGCTCTGCGAATCGAAGGGAATTTGTGACTTGCGACCTTGGATTTGACTAGGACCTGCAACTCCTCTTTTTTGTTGCGACCTACGATCCCTTTTCATGAGAGCAATTGGGTGATTGTGAGATCAGGCACATCTACCTATAGCTGTTCTTTGAGGTAATTTCGCCATGCTTGATAATCTGCAGCCATTGGGGAGACCTGAGGAGTATATTCTCTCAACCTTTGAAGGCACTCAAGAGCATTTGGGATCAAATTCCCTCCCTTGATCGTGATCTGATTAGATAGGGAGGCCAGCTTGGTATAGATCCGGACCGGTGTTACGATGAATTGAATAAGGTTTTCTTATGATGCCGGGAGGTCTTGAGAGGCAGCTGCTTGCCTTATGGGTTGTAGAAATGCTTGAATGTCTTGGGCGACTTCATCCCATGTTTTCTCTTCGCCTAGCGCACCCAGAGAAGGAATGAGGTGTACCTCAGCGATTGAATCAATGCCGCTAATCAGATGTTCATACATTGCGGACATTACTTTCTCCAAATCCTTTATAAGTTTCTCTATGGATTTTACTTTTATCTATATTTGAACTTTGTCGTTTTGTGTGCAAATCCAATCTTTTCTAGGAAAGGTGTCTGGAGCCTGCGGATACATGTTCAACCATTCTATTATTCTATCCAAGGAAGTGGAAGCTTCCTTTAGCTGTGCGTTCCTCCTCTTGCTTTCTTCTTGTGCTTTTAGTAGTGGCACGACTGTCTATTTTATTGTAAACAGTTCTTCATATACTTGCTTCATGGTGGCTTCCAAATTGACAAGCTCTCTTTGAATGGTAAGAGGCACTTCCTTAGTAGGGGCATTCTTAACCTGAAGCTGTTGGATTTCTTCTTCTAGCACCTTCTTTTCTTATTCTGACCGAGCTGTCTTTTGTTCAGAGGTATGTAGTCTATTCTACAGCGACATAATTTCTCTACTTATTCTGCTGACGTTTTCCTCTGTGGCTGCTGCAAAAGCGGTACCAGTTGATGCAATCATAATTGGATTGGTCCTAGTATCCAAGACTATATAATTTTCTGTTGTGGCCATGAGAGGTGTAGCAGGGTTCCGTGCTAAGAATATTTTGTTCTCTTGCCTGATCTAGTGCATGAAATTATCATAGGTTAGTCTTCTCAGATCAAGGACTTCATCGTCTTGATCCTCGGAGGCACCAAGTTCCGAGAGAGTAAAATGCACACTAGTCGTAGGCGTTGTCTAGGACATCTCGATGTGTGGTAGCTCTATCTGTTTCTATGTCTCTGTAGGAGGTGGCTTGCTATCTTGCGCTTCCTTGGAGGAATCTTCCCTTGACTTCTGACTTTCTTCCTCCCTCCTCTTTTGCTTAGCTTCTACCTCATCCTTCTTTTCCTTTATCTGGTGCTTAGCTTCTGCTTTATCTTGCTTTTCCTTTAGCTGACACTCAGCTTCTACTTTATCTTTCTTTTCCTTTAGCTGGCGCTCAGCTTCTACCTTTTCTTCCTCTTCTTTCCTCCTTTGTTCCTCTTCCTCTTTCCTATGTGTTTCTTCCACCCGCTTCTTCCTTTGTTTTTCCTTTAGTTGTTTCTTTCGTTTATCCTCCTCTTCCTTTGCCTTCTCCTTGGCTTCTTGTTGCACTTTAGCCTCCTTTTCTCCTTGTTGTTTAGAAGGGTTACCGCCTGTACCGGTCCTTTTCTTCTTGGGTGAGGAAGACGAGGCTCCTCCTAGCGCATGGATTATTTCCTCTAAAGTTTTATTATCTTGTTCCTCTTGATCGGTTGATTCTTCTGGAGAAGCCTCCCTATCTTTGTTGTAATAGTTCTTGACCTGATCTTCGGCTGGGCACTCTGTATGCTGGTAACTCCATTTAAATTTGGCCCGTTTGCAATGGGCGGGGATGATTCTCTTAGGATCATACGTCCAATGTGTCATGGGAGGTAAAAATAATCCCTTGATTTCCTCAGCCTTTGCCTCTACTTCCCTGAAATATTTAGCTGTGTAGGTGTCGATAGTAAGTGGAAGAGTAGGCCATGGCTTATTCTTGCCCTTGGTGAGATCCTTTGAGAAACCACCCGTCATCTGGTAACATACTTCTTGAAGGAGTAGTTTGTCGGTGATGAACTAGGGCAGTGCATGGGGTGCTTTAAGTGACCCGAAGTGCTATCCATGACAGGAAACCAGTTGGCCACTCAGGTTATTGTCTCCATGGCTCGCCCGGACATGCACGGGGTATCTTTTCCAAATAGCTTTCCGTAAAGTGCGGGGATGAAGTTGTGCAAGATAGACTCTATTTACTGCTTATACTTGGAGTCCCAGAACAATTGCAACTCCTTGTGGATTAGTTTACCACACTCTACGTCCCAGTTGTGCGCCCATCCCTTGAAACGGAACCTTGCGCATACCGCATCTAACAGGTACGAAGCCATATAGAACTCAGATGCACATCCCTCATCAGGTGCTTGTGCTGCATCAATGTTTGATCTGAGGGCTACCATGATTAGTTTTCCCCAATTTAAACGAGTGAAAAATGTAGTGATGACATACATAAGGGGAATCCAGGTACCATTGAACATAGTCGCATCTACTCAGCCATATATTATTCACATCATGGCTGCTACCAGCTTGTAAGCTCTCCTCAACCCCTTTGCCTTATATTCCTGATATTTTATGTACTTGAACTTTTCGAGGTCCTCCCACCATCCTTTCAGGGTCTCTGCTATGGGTACTGCATGAGTGGGTGCCCAGTCAGTGTTGAAATTCTATTCTCGAGTGGGGAGTGCATATTATACCTCTGCATCCCCTTCCTTCAGGTTGGTGAATTTTTTCCCTGTTTGATCTCGAATGACCCACATTCTAGAATCGACATTTTGGAGGATCCATTCAATAATCTTTGTGCATGGAAATATGGGTGAATGGGTGCCTGCATAGTGTATTTTGGACCTTTTGACATGAATGTACACTTGTCGATCTGGAAGATCTTCTGGGAAATCTGGCTTGATGAACTCTTGATAAATTTGATACCAACTCATCTTTCCCCCCTTTCCAAGCTCACAGATGGCGTCTCTATATATGGAGGGTGGGGAAGGGGGCATGCCTTATTCTAAGATTTCTATTTCCGAGCTCTTGTTCCTCTTCCGAGTATCTGGGGGTCCTATCTTGCTTGTGGCCAAAGAGATGGACACACACTCAAGCTTAGCTTCAATGTTCCATGGCTTGTTCATAAAACAATCCCACGATAAAGTAGATGACATAATTATAACTATGCCAAGACCAATATAATTTACAGATGAATCCTGCCACACATTATATGAAGGAAGGCTTAGTCATGTGAGTTGGTGACCTAGCGACCAGGTCACGTCAGTTTGAAATTTCAAAGAGTCGCGACTTGGAGACCTAGTGACCAGGTTGGTGGGTCGCTGGGTCATGTTGGCCAAGACTTCAAGGAAGTGTGACCCGACAACTTGGCGACCTTGCGACTAGGTTGCTGGGTCGTTGGGTCACTCTAGTTTAAAAATAATAATGAAGAATGACTTGGCGACTTAGCGACCTTGCGACTAGGTCACTGGGTCACTGGCTCACTGGGTCGGGGATCACGCTAGGGATTTCTCATGGGTTACGCGGCTGGAAATGGTTGAAATAACACACACAACGATCATGAGAGCTCATCAGGGCCTCATAAGTTTTCCTTGGGTGAGTTAGGGAAGGTCTCTGGGGCAAATAATGGGGTAGATCGGCTACAATAGGGTGACACCAACATTAAAGGCACCAGATAGGATGAGGACTCCAGAGCTAGTAGATTTAAAGTTGCAGTTGAAGGAAATTCTTGAAAAGGGATACATTAGGCCAAGTGTATCACCATGGGGTGCATCAGTGTTGTTTGTAAAGAAGAAGGATGGTACTTTAAGGATATGCATTGATTAAATGCAATTGAACAAGGTGACCATTAAAAAAATGTATCTGTTGAAGAGGATTGATGAATTGTTTAATTATTTGAAGGGAGTAGCAATGTTCTTAAAGGTTCATATGAGATTAGGATACTACTAGGTACGCATCAAGGAAGAGGACATTTACAAGAAAAATTGTCAGACCAGGTATGGACATTATGAGTTTGTTGTAGTTCCATTTGGTTTGACTAATGCTCCAACAAATTTTAAGTTCTTGATGAATATTGTGTTGTGTCATTATTTGTACAAGTTTGTTATTGTATTAATTGATGACATCTTGATATATTCTAAGAATGGGTCGTTGGGTTGCGTTGGCTGAGAAATTCAAGGAAGTGCGACTTGGCGACTTGGCAACCTTGCGACTAGGTCACTGGGTCACTGGGTCGCTCTAGTTTAAAAATCCTAATGAAGTGCAACTTAGCAGCTTGGCGACCTTGCGACTAGGTCGCTAGGTCGTGGGGTCGAGGATTGCACTAGGGATTTCTCATGGGTTACGCGTTTGGAAACGGTTGAAATAACACACACAATGATCATGAGAGCTCATCAGGGCCTCAAAAGTTTTCCTTAGGTGATTTAGGGAAGGTTTTTTGGGTAGATAATGGGGAAGATAGGCTTCAGTAAGAATACAATAAATTAAATGGGTGCATGTCATGAGGGAGGTGGGTAGGTTTGCAAAAGGGCTGCTGGGGAGCTTGATCGAGGGCAAAAATAGGGCTAAATAGGCTAGGGGAAAGAGAAAGATTGGCAATATTTAACCAGGAAGGAAAAAACAGGAGGATTAGGCAACTTACCAAGGAAAAACGCGCTCCAGCTGGCTTGTCAGAAGCGTTACTCGATCTGTCGTGCAGGTCGAATGCGACCTACGCGACCCTTTTATTTATAAAGGGGTCACATGTGCGGATAATAAATGAGGGTCGCTAGGCCAAAAATTAGGTCAGGTTGATGAAAAGTACGATCTTGCGACCTTGTGACATAGCGACCTGGGGGTCGCTAGGTCGCGAAGTCGCATGGCCGCAGTTCTTGGGTTTTGGACTTATCTGCGACCTTGCGACTTCGCGACTTGAGGTTGGAAGGTCGCAAGGTCGCAAAAAACATGATTTGATTGGCTTAGTGAATTAGTGACTTGATTTTTAAAAGAGTGGACCTGGGCTAAACTCTATCTCTTTGAAATATTAGGGGCTCAAAAATTTAAAAAGGGAAAAATTTTGGAGGGTGTTATAGCGGCTACAAAAAATGGCGATTCGTTGGTAGGACCCAAGATCTCTGTTGGTGCTTCATCTCAGGGGGGGTGCAGGGGCTTAGCCGATTTTTTCTTTCACCCCATGGGTTCCACTACCTTCATCTTCAAACCTTACATGATTGCTCCACCTGTTTGCATGCCCAAGGGCATTGGTCCACCGTCTTTACATTCTTGGAGACTAGATGGAAAGGGTTGGAGCAACGTCAAGGATTTTCAAGATCTGGTATAGTTATTTCATCCTCATTGTGTTTCTTTGCTGCCAGCGAACCTGGTGGTCCTCGTGGAGTCACTACCTAGGAGTCATAGAAGTTGCTCCACTGCCAGCGAGCCTGGTCACTACCTTGGCGGAATCGTCGCATCGCCTCTCTGCGTAGGAATCCTTTCTCAATCCTTTACCCTTTATCGATGTGCTAAATGCACTTATTTAAATGTGCTCAAGGCACTTATTTAACTGTGCTCGAGGAAATTATTTGACTGTGGAAATTATTGCCTGGGTGGATGAGGGATCCCGACTTATTTTGCTTGTAAGAGAGGTTGCTCCTGGTCTGTATGAGGACTCTTGGGTTTTCCCGGATATCCTTTCGTTACCTGAGGTTCGCTCTATTCCCTTTCCGTCTAGCGACCGATTTCACCGACTTTTCTTTTACACAGCAGCCCCTTGAGCCAGCATACCAGGTAAGCTACCTGCGCTTGGTTCCTGGGACTCGGTCGTGTTCTACCCATTAGGTGTCTGTCATAGGCAAGCTCGTGCCATTTCGCGTTCTAGGGGTGATTCTTCACCGGCACAGATCTCGTCACAACATGCCAATTGAGTAAATTCTACATTTCTCCTACAAGTTGAGGTGATGAAGGGAAAAAATTACCAAGATCCTATTCAAAAAGCTATTTATTTCGAACATGAAACAAAGGAAAAAAAATGAAAAACAAACAAAACTATGGTATAGGGTGTGGTGACAGCCCCTTGGGGCTATCAAGTGAAATAGTGTTTAAGGTCGTGCCCATTTACCGAGAGGACCTCAATCCTCCCCTTAAGGGTCTGTAGCCTGTAAGTATGGGAGCCAACCTTTTCTTTGATTTGGAAGGGACCTGTCCACAGGGTCTGGAACTTGGAATGTTTTCTTTATCTTCGTGAGCTGTGTCCCATTTTAGGACAAGGTCATCTACTTCGAAAACCTTGTTGTCGATGGACTTCTTATCGAACCATCGTTTTATCCGCCTCTAGTGGATGGCGAATTTTTTCCAAGTTTTTATCCTTTCCTCCTCTAGTTTCAACAATGTGTCTATTCGAGCCTGTAAGGCAAGCCAAGGAGTGCGAGGAGTTTCTTGAGATAATTGAAGGGCCGGGAGAGACAAGTTGGGAGGAAGGATAGCCTCTTTTCCGTACACAAGAAAGAATGGGGAGGTGCCCAAGGAGGGTTTGGGTGTGACCCGATCAGCCCAGAGGGTGTTGTGGAGTGCGTTATGCCAATTTCATTGTTGGGACAGCAGAGTCTTTTTGATAATCTGGATAAGGTTCTTGTTGGTTGACTCGATTAACTCGTTTCCTTGGGGGTAATATTTGGCAGTGTGTTTGAGCACTATACTGTTTTCTAGAGAAAACTCATATAGTTGAAATGATGAAAAATAAGTTGCATTATAAAAAAAAGGAGGTTGGGATGCCAAAACTGGTCATGATGTGTTGAGTGACAAAAGCTATTACCTCTTGATCATTTATTTGATGCAACGGTATTGCTTCAACCCACCTTGTGAAGTAGTCCGTATCTGTGAGGATGTACCTATGTTGCTTGGGGGAGTGCAGCAAGATTTCCCCGACCACATAAAGTCCCCACTGCTGAAAATATTCTTTCACCACGACGGAATATAATGGGGCAGCTAGCCATACTTCCTTATTGGTGAAATTTTAACATTGTACGCATTTTCGAACATGAGCGTGTGAATCTTTGAAAAGAGTAGAATAGTAGAAACTAGCACACATGATCTTGTGAGCGGTGGTCTCCCCTGCGTAGTGCCCACCGACCGGACCATCATGTAGTTCTGTTAATACTTTCTGCGCTTCATCATGTTCCAAACAATGTAGCAGAACCCCATTGTAGTGCTTTCTGAACAACTTACCCTAAACTAGCTTATAAGACGCAGCTTTAAATCTTATTGCACCTTTTTTCTGGGCAGTTAGAGCGGAGTCCATGATACTAGGGCTCAGATATTGATGAAGATCAACATACCCTGAGGCGGTATTCTACTGAGGTATATCATCAGTTTGATACATGTCGATTTCGTGGTCCCAACAACCTTCTTTGCCGCCTTGCAGGTTTGTGGCCTCAACGACCATTCAAAATAGCCCTTGTCCCTTGACAGTATGTGTTGGCTTGAATTCCAGGTCATACTCTTGAAGGCACGTCATCCAGTTTCCTCGTCTCTCACCAAGCTCCTGCTAGACGAAAAGTGAGCGAACCGCTGGGTGTGGTACAAACACTGTCACATGATTCTTCAAGATATATGGCCTGAAGTGTTTAACTGCCTTGTACAATGGATAGGCTTGCTTATCAATCTCTGGATAATTCAGCTAGGTGCCCTACAAGTCTGTGCTCATGAATGATATAGGCCCTTCATCATTACTAGCATCTTTCTGAGTGAGGACGGCTGCATGAGATGAGTCTGAGGTGAAGGTGTACAAGATAAAGCCCTTGCTGAAGTCCGGGCTCTAAAGGGCAGGAGCTTTAGTGATGGCGCATTTTATATTATCAAACGCTTCTTTGTCAAGAGAATTCCATTTGAAGCTTAAGTTATTCTTAATCATACCTTGCAGAGGTTTGAATATTTGGGCGAAGTCTGATATAAATTTTCATACGAAGTTGATTTTCCCGAGGAAAGATTGCATGGATTTCTTGCTTCTTGGGGGAGGAATCTAGGCGATGAATTTCGCACGTTTTAGATCCACTACTATACCATCTTAGGTTATGATGTGCCCTAACATATTTCCTTCGGAGACAACGAAAACACTTTTCTTCAGATAGAGTGAAATCCCATATTTTCGGCACCTTTCAAAAATCTGCTTGAGGTGACGTAAATGGTCATTCCTCCGCTTTGAAAATACGGTGATGCCGTCGAGGTATACCACCATGCTCTACCCCATTACGCACCGGAAAGAAATGTAAATGGATCTTTGGAATTTTTCCCAAGCATTGATCAGGCCAAAGGGCATGCGTCTGAATGCGATCGTCCCCCATTTAGTTCTGAATGTGGTTTTCAGCTGGTCGGGTTCAGCCATGAGTACTTGGTTGTATCCTGAGAAAACATCCAATAAAAAGAACATTTCTGACCCTGATACCACTTATAGCATCTGCTCCATGGGGGGAGTTGGGTATTTGTCTTTGTTCGAATCTCTGTTCAAATTTTAAAAGTCCACGAATAAGTGAATTTCGCCAGAATTCTTTTGCACCGGAACCACATTTAACACCCAAGTTGAGTGTCGAAATTTGAAGATTATACGCATGTCCAAGAGTTTCTTCAGTTCCTTTTGGATCATTGGCTCCAAAGTGGGGTGCACCTTCCTCAGTTTCTAATGGAACGGTTTCACTCCTTCTTTCATGGGTATCACGTGTTGGATTATTCATGTATCATAGGTTTGCAGCTCATCATATGTCCAGGTGAAAACATCTCAGTACCTTTTGAATAACTCAATGAAGGATTGCCTTTCTTGAGGGGTGCATTCAGCACCGAGGTTGACAGATTTCACATGAGGAAATCCCCACTACTTCATATGATGTGTGTGAACATTCAACCACACAATTTGTTCTACAACATGGTAGCATGCCTAATTTCTTGTCAATGGAAGGAGGGAGAGGAGAAACACCAAAGGAGGGATCTCTTGGTGAGTATCTCCAAGAATATGAATCTCAATTAGAGAGATTCAAAGAGAATATCAGTTTCCTAGAGTTCTGTCAACTCAAAGAAGAAAGATCCTGCAGCTACAGTAGAAGGGAAGGGTGCATGCAGCACACTTTGGGTAGATTCTCTCTACCTACATTTGATGGATCACCTAAAGACTTAGCCAAGTCTTGGGTAAAGAAGCTTGAAACATAGTTTCAACTGCATCAAGTATAAGAAGAAGAAGCCTTGAGAGTAGCAGCGCTGCATGTTTAAGGGAAGGCTTATGCTGGGTGGCTGTTTGAGTCTTCTTCCTTGAAAGGGAGGAACATCTCTTCTTATGCAAGATTCACTAGGAGACTAGTGGGAAGATTTGATGAGAGACATTTTGAGACTTCTTGGGGGGAGCAGATCAAGCCCAAGAAATCTAAATCTGTGCATGAGTTGGAATATTCCATGGAGCCAACTCTAGTCCTAAACATTGTTGGAAGGGTTGAAGGTTTGCTGCACCTTGTATCAGAGGCAAAGACCCCAATTTAGCAAGATCTCTTTTCTGAAAGAGAAGACTTGAGGACTCTTTCCTCACTAAGAGATCAAGACAAAGGATCTTTTGATTGTGAAGCATTCTCCAAAAATAAGGAGAAGGGAGGGAGAAAGCAAAGAAGATCCTCCAGCACAGTGCAAGCAGGAGGAGATCTATTTTCAGTTGGAGATGGAGATGAAGCAATGGCTTCCACTAGAGGGAATCTTGCACCTTTGCAAGGAATTCCAAAGTTTCTTCCATATGGAGGACATGAACATCTTGTGTCTTTGCTAAAGGACAATGAGACAGAACAAAGGAAGGGTCACATAGCTGATCCACTATCTAAAAATGGGGCAAGGGCTCCAATCAGAGGCACTCTTACACCATTAAGAGGGGTCTCCAAGTTTCATGGTACTTCCACACAGCAATCAGAGATGGATTTGCGCAGTGGAAGCAATCATGATATGTTCCCATCTGTTGTTTACATGGGGATGAACCATGAGACATCATTATCCTGTGGTGTACCATCTGGGAGACCACTTGAATCATATTTGATGGAAGATGTCTCATACATTGATGCTCCTTTCATAGATCCAAGGGAGGAGGGAGCACTAGTAGACCATGCTACAGCGCTGAGAGTGTGGGGAAAACACAGAGAAAGGGAAAGAATTTTTCCTTTGACATCATTATCCATTCTCACCTCTCAAATTGCGTTGAGAAGGTATGCTGCAAGAAGAAAGAATGACACCATCATGAAGCATGAGAGACAAGAATTTGATCAGAAGACAGACTTGCTTGAAGGAAACTATTCTATACATAAAGAGAGATGGTGGTCTCACATGCATGCATTGGCAAAGGCAAATAGGTCTTGGACAAATTATAGCCTCCCATGTGAGACTAACTTCCAAGAGCTTCCCCCTTCTCTTGAGCATGTGCATAAGCAAGGAGGGCAGCAAGGAAGGATTGGAAACCTTCCACCTTGTACCTTTGGCATGGGAAATATCAAGGAGGAGAACAAAAACATGACAGATACTTCAGAAGACACACTATCAGTGCTGTCATTGTTGGGCACACTAGATCCCTATTGGAAATTCCAACAGCTGGGGGAATATTCCAAGGATCTCCATACTTGAATGATTCTGGATGACTGGTTGCATGAGGAGAGCTATTCATTCCTTGATGGAGTCATCTGTAACCATGGTAGAATCTTATTTTCTAGAGCCTTCAAGCTCAAGAGGAAGCTTCTTCAAAGGACTTATGAAGAGTTCCATCTTAGCCACACTTATTCTATGAAGCTCAATAATATCATTTGAGGAGCTATTACTGGGAGGGTTTTGAAAGGGAACTATATCAACATTATCATAGATGCATGGATTTTGTGGCGTTGGGGCAACAATATGATTCTAAGGGAGAATTAAATCAGCCCTCTCTTCCTTCCCTTGAAGGAGAGAGTAGATCTATGCACCACTCCATTGATAGGAGGAGAATTGTTGGTGGAGAGCATGTTCTTAATACATGTATTTTATATTTTGACTTCATACATTCTTACACCATGTTTTTGCAGGCCATGACTGTTAGGATGAATCTTTTGTCGAAGTGTACGAAAAATGACCACTTTAGCTACGCATAACTTATAGCCCTAACATCAAATATGGCTGCCAATATCTTTAGATATGCAGTTAGTTGATCAAGACAAATGCTGCAAAAATCTAGATCTATGCATAAAAAGACATTAAGCAGTGAAAATAAGGTTTTGCTCCATACATCCAATAGACAAGACAAGAACAATATTTTTGAAAGAATTTTATATTAAGGGCACCTGGGAGGAAAACAAGAAAGGTGTTTCCAATTCTCCTCAATGGGATGGGTTCTTGAAAGTCCTCAGCACTTCAGATCTAGAATTTATCTCTCTTGTTGGTGTAGAAAACCCAGAAAAACATAGAACTCAAAGGGCGCTCACAAAGTGAAATAATGGAAAATTTGACAATGATAATGGCTCAAAGTAAGACCAAGAGTATAGATCCAGAGTGATCTAATAGGCAACAAAAGGTGAAAAATGAATGGGAAAACACTTCTATTTATAACAAAATATTAAGTCATTCTAGATCTTGGTGTATGATTAAAATAATATTAACCAAATCTAGAACCACCTTTTATGGAATATTTTATTATATTTGTTGGAGGGAAAAGGCATTTGACTTGGGTCAAATCCCTTTATTTGTAAATAATAAATAAATAAATGATTTATTTATTATTTTAAGGAAGTGGTTAAATGATAATTAAATAAATAATGATTTATTTAATTATTTATAAATGATTTAGTCATATTTAACAAGGAATATTATTTAAATAATATTTAAATAATTATTCCTAGAAAATAATATAATAATATAAATAAGGATTTATCTAATTAATTTCCTTGTTTTGGGTTGAATATGACCAGGAATAATAATTAAATTATTGTTTAATTAATTATTCCGTGAAAAAAATCAAACAAATATATATTTGTTTAATATTTCCCTTTAGGTTTCCTGTTTAGACCATAAACAACCTAATAAATGTGTTTTATTAAGTTATTTTACATAGTGAAAGCATTTTTACTTAGGGTAAAATTAGTCTTACATGGTGTACTTGGTTCCATCTAATGATAATAGGTTAGATGACCAAAAACTGGTGTAACATATTTCCCCCTAGCGTGCGAGTGTTATGAACAAATCGTATGACCGAAGTACGTTGTAAGAACTCAATCACCAGACATGAAAAGGGAAGTCAGAGAGAGAAATGTAAGGTAGCCTAATGTGTTGAAGAACTAGACCCTGAGGAGACGAGACTTACAGGTGCAACAAGTCTCTTTTTATGAGTGGGTACCTGTGCTAGAGGCAGCGGGGGAGGCATACCTATGCCCGTCGAGACAAAGTACAAAAGAATAGTGCATCCAGTAAACAAGGGACCGAACTATAAAATACATGCTGGCATAAACATGAGCCAGATAAAAGATATAATGATGAATCCCACATACATGCTGTGCCTATGATAACAGCCAGGACTTATACAATAATATATGAGTACATGAGATACAAATACAACCCAAATGCCCCTAGAAACGGGGAAGGGCTCGCAAAATATGACTGATATATGAAAATCAAAGAGGTGTTGCAAGTGGCTAAGGCCGAAATCATCAAATATATGGAGCTGCATCGAAGGCTGCGATGAATAGGTCATCGGGGCATGTGGGGGGATACCTGTAGGGCCACCCCCTCATGAGGGTTGAGACATCTCACACACACCCAGGAATCACTGATATCAGCTGCTACATCACTGAACCATCCAATATATGGATCTCAATCATGCTGAAAGGAGATGGAGCTAAGAAACAACAGAGTCAAAGGGCAATAAGGAGTCCCTTTGCCTGATTCGGGGCATCGAACAAGAGTGGAAGCTGGAACCAAGGTACACCGCCCTCTAGACCTGTCTTCTGGAATGAATGAGATGATGTCGATAGAAGGAGGTCGGCCATAGGTGAGGCAATAATGGATCCTGAACTAAGGCACGAGAGAAAATAGTAGAGCGACTGACAGACTAATACCAATGATGATGATGAAATGGGGGATACTGAGTAGCGAATGGACGACTTCCCTTGTTAGAGCATAAAGGGCATGGATGACTTGGCAGCGACTGAAACAATATCATGAGGGATAGCAGATTGTGGGACTGAAGGCCATAATGTGCGACATGAGAGAGGGACCAAGCAATGAAGGATGGAGGACTATAGCAGGATACAAGGGGACTCGGGATAGACTCCATGAATGCGATGATAACTCAACTCGGATGCTCTAAACAAGGGTGACTCGATGGTGCTGCCACACAGTAAAGGTCTAATGGGGGACCATAAAAACATGAGTACAAGATGGTAACTCACGACGAACATCAAACGAGCAAGGAAAATTATGGAGGCCAAGTGGTGCCCCTAGTATGAGTGATGCAAGTGAAGAAATTCCATTTTGAGGACGAGTGAAGTGACGCTTCCTGGATAAAATATGTCATGGTGAAGTATCAAGTCACTAAAAATTAACAGGTACCTAGAGCTCATGAACAGGCCAGGTCGCACTTTTTGGGGTCTGTTATGCGACTTGGGTAGCAGGTACTGGGCAAAAAACTGCGACCTGTCCCAGGAAATGACCTGAAAAGTGCGACCTGTCAGAGAAAGGGGGTTTCAGTGCTATTTGTGGCTGAGGTCTGGGATTTTTATGGTTGAGGGGCATAGGTTCCCCCAAGCATTTTGTGGTCATGCCAAAATGTATTTAGAAAAAGGGGAATCTAAACACATTTTAATGATGTGGTGCGCCATTTGTTTTCGTTATGGTTATGCAGTTTGAGAAAGGAAATGGAGGATTACCAATCTCTTTTAGTACTGCATATATGAATCAAATGGACTTTTAATTTTCCGGGTTGGCATATTTGGTGTCGCTATCCTAAAGAGAGGATTTGGAGATAATGAACTGATGCTCTCCTAGAAAACCCATAGGTTGGTCAACAATAATGTCTAAGAGACTGGGTTGCTGATGTAAGATGAAGGAATGATAAGGGGTATCATCCCTAGAGTGATCTGAAGTGATATGTGACTCTAGAGGTTCTTCTAAATGTGGAAGAATAATCGTACTAAATTCGACATGACCAGATACACTAGGAGAGTTGTGGAGAATTGCTTCTCCTGGTCTCTCAAATATGGGTGCCCCCTTACCTAAACATTGGGTTTCAATGTAATGGCCACAAGGTGTATGTGGTTTGAACGCATGGGTTTGATGTAAGGGGGAATAGATAAAGTCAGGGGTGGTGATTTCTTCCATAATTTTGTCATTGTGATAGAAGATGGGGTGACTGGTGGAAGGAAGACCACCTGACATGGTGAAGCTACCGGACTCATCATCATGAGAAGAAAGGTTCACATGCGCATCGTCACAAGGGGTGACAGAAGAGTAAGCATATAAAGGATCCACTGATGTTGAGCCCAGGGTGATTGTTGAAGGGAGGTCAAGCGAAAAATCAGGGGAAGTCTCCAAGGGGATTTCCACCGAGGGTCTCATGGATGATGATACGTAGAAAATGGTGGATGAAGGCTCTGTCATCTTGACATCATGCGGGGGAATTTCAATGGGAGAATTCGTATCCTCTGGTTTTGCTGAAGCAAAATGCGCAAATAAGGGAGTGGTGGACTCGTTGCGCTTGGCCTCGAATTGGCGAACCGCTTCCAAAGATGAGTGGTACTCTTCAAGGCAGGGACAGAGGTGAGTATAGTGGCCATGGAAATCACACAAAGCACAAGGGTGATTTGTGTGCAAGGTTTTTAGTTTTAGGATTGAATCAGGTATAGTGACATAGACCTCAGGGATATCAGATTCCGGGAACGTCTCGTTGACCATGGTCTTGAGATGCGGCAATTCAGGAGATGTATGGGTGGCGTGACTGAAAATATTGCACAAGGCACACTGGATAGCGTGCTTTGGTGGCTGAAGAGGGGCAGAGGTTGTCAGGGCAACTTTTTCCTTTGATGCCCCCTTGCAAGCTTTGCCCTTCTTACCTAAAGTGATCGCAATAGGAGGTGGTTCCTGTTGAGGTGACTGAGGCACTGTTGCAGCAGGAGAAGTCGTGGGGACCGATTGAACCAGGGTCAAAGCAAGATAAGTTTTGGGTTGACCAGGTAGGGTAGTGGCTGGAGGATCAAGGTACCAGATGGGAATCCCAAGGGTTAGGTTAGGGAGAGAGAGGGTAGCCATGACAGGTACCGAGTATACTCCGGGAGGGGGAGCAAGGAATGGTATCTGACTGGAGGGGTAATGGCCAGGTGGGATGGCTCCAAGATGGTTAAGGTCTGGAGGAACCATTCCAGGAGGATAGAGAGGCTCATGGATACCAACTGCAGGTGAAGGGCTAGGAGCAGGTTGTAGAGAGTGCGATTGCTGACTAGCCGAAAGCATGTTTCTTGAGAGCAGCCCGAGACGATTGCATCGTGCAAACATTCGATGAGATGGGATCAGAGACAGGAGGATGATGAAGACCAAGGAAGGTGCCAAGAAAAGAGGAGTCTTTGTAGACGCCAGGAGAGACACTGGTCAAAGAATTGATGGTTTGTTTATTGGCTACAGAAGAGATGGTCGACTCAGGGGAGGTCTGAGATATTGGTTCATGATACGTCAACTGGTCAATGGTGACTATCTTTCCATTATGAGGGAAAACCATCTTGTGGTGGACCGCGAATGGGACAACAGACATGGAATAGGTGTAGCTACGCCTAAAAATAATTTCATAATCAAGAGGGGCATCAATGAATTCAACGTCAACGCAAACAGTCTTGCCCGCAAGAGTGATAGGACAATTACGGAAGAGGCCAATGGGCTGGGAGGCGTGGCCATCCCACGCACGAAGGGTGATTGTGGAAGGGGACAACTCAGGAGATCTGAGTTGTTTCCAAACCGAATCAGACATCACACAGGTGGATTCCCCCTCATCAATGATACACCGAGAAACGTTAGCATTCCGGATTTTGACTGGGATTTGGAAAGCTATGGAAGTAGGAAGGGGAGGATGTTCTGATTGATGGGTGTCGAAAAAAATCAATTGGTCATCAGCAAGATCCAAAATGCCCATGGCAGATAGTAGAGCCTTCTTTTGAGAAGGACACAACTGGAGGAGTTCCAGTGTTGAAATGGAAGCAGGAGATTGTGCCAAATCATCTACTATGCCATACGAATGAGCAGCTCAACTAGAAGAAACATTTCGGTGTGATGGTCCCTTATGAATCTTGGTATGAACCTCAACTTTGGGCTGAGGGATAAGCAAGGGACCATTGGATGTCGAAAGAGGCTCTGTAGAACCTAAAGAATGGGACTCGAGGATAGACGGAGCGGGAGGCTCGGGGTACTGACAAGACCGAGTTTGAAGGTTAAGGTCAACGGTTAGAGGTTGATCACAGTTCATCATGAGGATCTGGTAATCAGAGGAACCAGAAGGGGAAGTTTGAGTGGCCACCTGTCCGTTAGGTGGTTGGGTGGCCACGAATCCCTGCTGTGCATCCACCTGCTCTTGAGGGGGCGGTGACTACTGTTGCAGGGGTTGAGAAGGCAAGGGAGGTGGAGGTGCTGATGCTGGAGGGGCTAGAGCACCAAGCTGTGGATACGAATAACAAGGGGGTCAAGTAACAGTGTGGTAAAGAGGAGGCATGCCGTATCCTGGATATGTGCTACCGAGAGGGGAAAAAGTGCAGGAGGTGGTGCCCCCTCCCCCCCCCCAGGAAAACCATAACCCATGGGAGGTTGGGCATATGGATGAGAGAGAGTTCCAACGATACCGTCGGCGGCATGAGGTCCCCCGGTGCGTTGGCACCACCGGGTCTAGGAAGATCAGGTAGAACGGTATAAACATAACCTGTCTAAGCATAGATCAGGTCATATTTTAACACCATTTGGAGGGTGGTTTCTTCGGTTTGAGGAAAATGCGATGTGACATATTTGCCGATAGGAGGCAAGAGAGATCTAAGGAACTAGTCCATGTAGACATGGTCTTTGAAGGTAGGGGATTGACATGGGCTCTTTCTTCTCTGCCATTCCTGGACATGATCGGATAGGCAGGTTGTAGATGATTGACGGAAAGACGTCAAAAGTTTGATACCAGTGTCATAACGAAGGGGAAGCTGGAAGTAAGATAAAAAAGCCCAGGCAAGAGTCGCAAAGGTGTTATGAGAGGAAGTGGCCTGATTAACATACCACTTAGAAGCTGCTCCTGTAAGCGTTCATTGGAACAACTGAAGACAGACAGATTCATTGGTAATGGAGGTAAATGAACACCACATGTGGAAAGATCGAACATGATTTGAAGGATCTTCTCCAGCAAGGCCTTCAAACTTTGGGATGTAGAAAGGGAGCTTTGTCGACATAGCAGGCCAACTAGCGTCATGATGTATAGGGTCATTTATCAACTGGTCTAAATCGGGGAGGCTGAGGCCTGCCATGAAGGGGAGAAAGGGCGCAAGCGAGGTAGTTCCTATGGAGGTTCTGCTAGTAACATTTCCGGCAGTAGGGCCGGGATTACCACTAGCGTTAGGCCCTGGACCAGACATAGTGAAGGTGACAGGGGGAGAACCAGAAGTAAGAGGAGAACCTAAAGAATCAGAAGAGGAGTCAGAGTGCGGACTCAGAGGATGACTAACTCGATGACGGCAGGAAGGAGTAGGTCGACCAATCGAAAACTGACGATGAAGGCCAAGAATTCTCTGGGATATACGCCTTGGGGGTGCGATGATGACAACACAAACACGACATAGAGGGAAGAAGAACGACCAACAAGGGCAGGGAGGTGCAGAGTACAATGTCGAAACAAGGGCAGAGAGGTGCAGTATCAATTTATTTTACAATGTTTTAAAGTCTTTGCCTAGCAGTGTTAACCAGGCTCTTCTTCGCTTAGGGTGAGTGTGTGGTGTGCGTTAATTTTAATTTTTAAACCCAGACGTTTTGAGGGAAAAAGAAAAAGTGTGCTGCATAACTGAAAATAAATCTGCGGAGAACAGTTTATAATGCTGAAATAACAGAAAATTAACAGCTAATAATGCATCAATCTAACCCAAGGAGGCGGGTCTCTAAAAAAATAGTCTAAAAGAGGGAAAAAATATAATCAAAACACACTGAAAAATAAGCCAATAGATAGAAGGTCGAGAGGGACAAGGATCTAAAGGATAAATCTGCTGAAAAGAGTTGCAGAAAACAACAAAGCGACAGAGGCAAGGTTGCTGTAAAAGAGGAGGTAAACAGCTAAAGGTATTAGGGGAAAGGAGGTGACCCTAAAGGCAAACCCAAACAAAAATATATGAGGTGATTTGAAAGGAAAAATAGTTGATCTAAAAGGGATCTGAAGAGGAGGTATCAGATTTGGAAAAGGGATGGTTGAAACTCGAAATTTAGACACCGCAATGTACCTAAAAACTCCGTCCACAAAAAGTGCAAGGTACTAAAGCCCTAGGGGCTATGTTCCCACTTATTTGAGTAAAATAGAATAGAAACAGGTTCAAATGTGCCAAGACAGAGGCCGGAAAACTCTACGTGAGCCGCAGAAAACCTAAAAAATTTAAGGTTTGCATAGGTGTGCGTGTGCTTGGGGCTCCGACCGTTTTCCCATCTGTGTCGCAGATTTGAGGTTGAAAAGGCCCCGGGAGGCTGTGTCATAGGTTCTCCGCTGGGTGTGCAAGTGCGACCCGGTGCCTGTGTCTTGGCTACAACATTTCAAAAAGTTTCTGCCTCAACATTAACATGTCCGTTACTCGTGTAATAGCTGTAAAACACATGGAAGTTATAAATTTTAATGTTTTAGGTTTTATAGGTGAAACGAGAAACCATAGGGTTTTGAAGCACTGGATAAGGCAGAATATGAAAACAAAAAGACCACTTTAGCTACGCATAAATTATAGCCCTAACATCAAATATGGCTACCAATATCTTCAGATCTGTAGTTAGTTGATCAAGACAAATGCTGTACAAATCCAGATCTATGCATAAAAAGACATTAAGTAGTGAAAATAAGGTTTTTCTCCATACATCCAATAGACAAGACAAGAACAATATTTTTGAAAGAATTTTATATTAAGGGCACCTGGGAGGAAAACAAGAAAGGTGTTTCCAATTCTCCTCAATGGGATGGGTTCTTGAAAGTCCTCAGCACTTCAGATCTAGAATTTCTCTCTCTTATTGGTGTAGAAAAACCAGACAAACATAGAACTCAAAGGGAGCTCACAAAGTGAAATAATGGAAAATTTGACAATGATAATGGCTCAAAGTCAGACCAAGAGCATAGATCCAGAGTGATCTAATAGGCAACAAAAGGTGACAAATGAATGGGAAAACCCTTCTATTTATAACAAAATATTGGGTCATTCTAGATCTTGGTGTATGATTAAAATAATATTAACCAAATCTAGTTCCACCTTTTATGGAATATTTTATTATATTTGTTGGAGGGAAAAGGTATTTGACTTGGGTCAAATCCCTTTATTTGTAAATAATAAATAAATAAATGAGTTATTTATTATTTTAAGGAAGTGGTTGAATGATAATTAAATAAATAATGATTTATTTAATTATTTATAAATGATTTAGTCATATTTAATAAGGAATATTATTTAAATAAGATTTAAATAATTATTCCTAGAAAATAATAAGATAAATAAGGATTTATCTAATTAATTTCCTTGTTTTGGGTTGAATATGACCAGGAATAATAATTAAATTATTGTTTAATTAATTATTCCATGAGGAAAATCAAAAAAATATAGATTTGTTTAATATTTCCCTTTGGGGTTTCCTGTTTAGACCATAAACAACATAATAAATGTGTTTTATTAAGTTATTTTACGTAGTGAAAGCAATTTTACTTAGGGTAAAATTGGTCTTACATATTGTACTTGGGTCCATCTAATGATAATAGGTTAGATGACCAAAAAATGGTGTAACAATGACTCCAAGAAGGAGTGCTATATTTTTTCAACCTCATGGAAAATATGGGGCTACAACAATTGCTGTACTTGGCCACTCCCTTGGTGGACAAAGGGAGATCTTGTTTCATGATGGGTGTTTTCCTAAAGCACCAAACATATCTCACACATTCAGCTACAGTGAGATGGCATGGGATGCAAGTAAGTGGTGGGAAATTCACTTACCACATCTTGGGTTAATGTAGACAGGATATGCATTACGCTGGTTCCACATGTGGGACTATGACCCACCTCTATATGTGCACCTTGCTGGTTGTTTGTGCATTGTTTTGCTCCCATACATCGATGACATACTTGTAATTTTTATGGGACTCTATGGAGGAATGATGGGAAGTATGCATGTGCCTAATGAGCTGAAGAATATCCATGTGTCTTGTGTCATATATTTCAGAGGGGACATTGGGCAACCCATGGGTGTTTCACATGAAATCTTGTTTCCTTGTGGGATGAATTTTGCACATCTCATATTGACTTTGGGGAAACAATTCATGGGGGTTGGGATTGGTGAGCATCTAGCTTATGATGGGAGTCTGATCTTTGATGGTGTCACCAATGGAGGAGAAGTCTTGCAGCACTCACCTTATCAGTTGCTTGAGGACAAGCAACATTTTGGAGGGGAGGACTGTAATATTCCCATTTAGCACAAGCTAATGGGAATATCTTATTTTTCCTTATTTTATCTTGTATTTCATGTTTATGAATATAATATGAAGGAGGACATGTAAAACTCATAAAAACCATGAATAAATCAATGCCTATGTAAACAAAGACATATCTGGGCCATGTAAATAAACTTTTGCAGGTGTGAATGGGTTTAAACCATGAGATTGGGTCAACTTTGACTAAGTCAACAATGCAGTCTAGATGCAATGAACCTCATGGATAGACAACACAGTTTTAGATGGAGGCTCCACATGTGAAAGAAGTTAACTCATTGAGGTGGTTTAGGTTTTGGCAAGGCTTTCATCTTATAAAATATGGAGGAGGCCAACAGGAAAGGGTTGTTGATGTTATTATTTTCTGAAGGTATTGTCTGCTTAGACATCCTTTTTTAGGGTTTCCTGTTTAGGAACTCCCACCTCCTTCCTTGAGTAGCTCTTAGAGGAGTCTTGTTTTCCTAGCCCACTATCTGGCATTTGGCCAAGCCACATCTTGCATCTACAACACAGTTCTTCTTAGGATTGGGTTGTCCATGTGAGTTGTAGCAAGTGGAACTCTAGATCTGCAAAGATCTAGCTTGTATTTGAGCTTCTTCTCAGTGAGTGTGTATTTTAACCTCCTGAAAGAGTGCATCCATAGTTTGAGCTTTAGATCCACACATTGGCAGAATTCCAAAGAATTTATAGGGCCTACAGTGTAGTCTCTCTTCCATGACTACATTATTTGCAAAAGAAGAGTTGCAGGGTGTCTTGGCATCATTTTAGAGGAGGAATATCTATGGTGATTGGATCCCTCCTTTCACTATGGTGATCCGTGGATTGGCCAACCAATCCATGTTATTTCAGATCTGATCCGTTATATATGTTATGATTCAAAATTTTCTGAATACTTCTGCAGATCTGTGACTTAGATCTTAGATCTACTCACCGTTGTTCATGATTTGCAGAGATCCCCAAGGGGAATGTATATAGGAGCCTATCTTGTACACAAATCTAAAATATATCTATCATTTTATGTATAGATCTACTATAGATCTTATTTTTAATCTACTTCATGCATCATCAATGAAAATAACGCTGTTAATATTATTCTGCCATTTCTTGTTGTTGTAGCAGCTTATTTTGAGGCTTTTGTCTTGTATATTCATTCTATTTCTGTTATACACTGTATAAGCTGCATTTTAAATCCATTTTGCTGATGTTTAGCTAAAATATGAACCTCCATGTTGGTCTCATGCTTGTAAATTGATAAACTGATTTATTTCTGAAGCAGTCTCTTGCATATAGCTGCAACCCCTCTCGTTGGGTGAATTTCAGTTAGACTAGTTTGTGGGAGATCTGTTTAACCCACCTAGTTTGATTTGTTTTTTCTCTCCATTTGGATTTAGATATTAGATGAGCTAATATAAGGGATCCAAGGGCTACAAAATCATTTCTGTGCATAGATCTCTCAGGAGTGCGTTATTTCAGCAGGCTTTCTGTGTTGTTCCAGATTTGAAATATTACATTTAGCTTCTAGCATACAGACAAGGGCATAAAATTTGTGGATGCACTAGAATCGACTAGAAAATTATGGAAATTGAAGTTGAATATCTCAAAATATAGGAGAAAAGGGTGTGTGGATCCCCTGGAATTTGCGTTAACGACATTCACAATAGACTGGGGGCTAGTAGCACCCTGGGCAGATGTGGTACTTACGAGTTTGGACGTTGATGGGTTGGAAAACGCTTTGAGGATAAGATCCCAATGATTTTCAATACGAGTGATTTCGTAGAGGGAGATGTTAGCCCGCATTTTATTCATATATTCAATAATGTTATACCCAGAATTTGGGTGCGAGACAGGTTCAGTGAAGGTTTTCGGAGATCCTGATTATAATCTAGCCTTCTGGTTTGCTCGGGCATCAGTTGGGCTAGATTTTTCTAGAGTTGCAGTTTGGTTCTCTTTGTTGGGTGGAAATTTTTTTTGTAAGAAATATTTTCTTTTCTCCTCGAAAAATTGTTCCGGTACTGGGCATTTTCTCCTTAAGTTGTAGTTTCGAGGGGGTTTGGATTTAGGGTCGTCAGCCAAGTTTATTTCTATTGTGGAAAGGGGGGTTTCCCCGCGGACCACCTCAAAGGCAAGGACAATGGAACTTGCATCCTCATCTAGGGGAGATGCTTCCTCATTATCTGAAATAGCCTCCTCCTCTAAATCCGAAGGGGTCTGGTCTTCTAAAAGTTGATTCACCATGACGGTCATGCTATTGATCCGCTGGGGGAAATTTTTCTCTGAATGGGAGGCTTGATGGAAAGAACATAAATTATCCTTTCCGATTTCTTCAACGTTGAGGCCAGCACTCGAGTTTGACAGAGGCTGGTTGATAGTGGGGTTATTCTATTGAAGAAAGTTTTCTACGTTTTGGCACCTGATGCAGAGTCAGTGTTTCTCCTCTTCAAATCGAAGACTTCTTTTTTTAATAGCTTGAGAGAATTTGTGATACTTTCGAAGTCAAAAGGGTATTTGTATTTGTCTCCGGACTTATGAGTTGAGGATCGGGCTCTCTTCATGGCTGACATTTGATCTTTCCGACCATCATGGTCAATGGCTCCTATGGATAGCATCTCCCTTTTGATAGCGAGGGCAGTGGTGTAATTTTCCGTTAGGGTATCTCTAGCTTTGTGCTTTACGAACACGACAATATCCGGAGGGAGAGCCCGTGTGTAGTAGTCAATGGTGATGGAATCATCTAGGGCCATATTCGGAGGGAATTTGTGAAATATAGTAGTGAAGCGTTGGTTGAAGTCTTTGAATTTCTCCTTCTTCTAGAATTTCAAGGTACTAAGTTTTGTGAGGAGCATAGAAGGAGTTTTGTCTTCCGAAAATTTTTCGAGGAAAGTACGGTGAAATTGCTCCCAGGAAGAAATGGAAGCAACAGGGAGAGACCGATACCAAGTAGTAGCTTTATTTTATAAAGTATAAGGAAAGAGATGACATGCTACATTGTCAGACTGCACCTTCATCATTTGTAAGGCCAGGTAAAAGTTTCTTATGTGATCTTCGCCCAACGTACCCTTTTCGGGGTCGAACTTAGGTAGGTGCTTCTCAGGGTGTCAGGGCATGTCATGGAGGGGACCATGGAGAGCCAGGGGGGATTGTGCCATCCAAGCCACGGCTGTACACGTCTGTCCTGCTAGTGGCAAGGTATGTAGATATGTCCCATTTCACTTTTCGATTCACTTCCTATGCCCGATCTAGATGCTTCACCCTCATGATGGGAGTGAATGTCTTGATTTCCTCCAAGGTTTCCCATATTCCTAATATTTCTCCAGTTATAGAGGAAGGGAAATCTATTTTGGTTTTGGTGGAGGTGACCAGTATGCTGGCCTTGCCCCCGGCCTCTGTCCCCCCTGCCTTTGTTTCCTCATCCTCTCCTGGCTTCTCCCCTAGGCTGGTTATTTGCTTAGGTATTTTCATTCAAAGGTTGGTCGGGTTGTGGGATGACATCATGCTGGGTTTCAGTGATTTCAGGGCCGCCTCCTTCAATCCCTCGAGGACTATCAGGGGGGAGGCTGTTGAATTTCACTCAAATGCATCTGCATAATCTTATATCATGGGACCTACTAGTTGAGGTAGGGAATTGACCAGGGCTCCCTGGCGAGTCTAGCTGGCTGCAGGAGTTCGAGGGTTGACCAAGAAACAAGTGGTCGGGATGTTTTGCAAGCCTCTAATGAGCTCACGGGCGATCGGGCGCAAGGCCCTTAGCTGGTCTGAGGTGATATCATAGTAAGGGGGTTATTCTTCTAGAGAATGTTTAGGGGGTGGAGGACCAGTGTTTTTGTACATGATCTCCCCCTACAGGGTTTGCAACGAGATGTTACTTGTGTGCTGGGAGCCTGCCATTCAAGCCCTCCTTCTAGTGCCAAATTTGTTGATGGGAAAAAATGTCTGGCCAACAGCAGGGGATATCCCTGGTATAAAGTCCCAATTAGACTCTAAACTATTTTTGATAGGGATCCCGTCCGGGGTGTTGTTTTGGCTACCGCTAAATATTCCTTTTCTCAGACACAAACAAGCCCTGCAAACTTATGAATACACAATTATTTGAACAATACAAGACAAATGATTGATGAGTTCTAGTGACATAAAACATTATGAATATCAAAGCAAATTAAAGCATATAGCCAAAGGAGACGCTGTTAGCAGCATATCAGTAGGGTCATGCTTGTAAATAAAGTTGTTCAAACCACACAAGAAATAGTTCTTTATGGTCAAACACCCTTCAATTCCTTAAGCGTTTTCAGAGATAAAATCATGCTAATAACAGAGTTTCTAATAATTTCTTAATCAGATAAACTCATATCATTCATAAATTAAGTGAGCTGAAGTATACAGATGATATAAGAAGAAAATTCAGATTATTTAATCTGACAATAGCATCCAACACATGAGACAAGAATATTCATAATGTTGGTACACGGGTTCTTATCAAATCCAATAGTGGAATCAAAACATTTGTTTGTATTCATTCTCCAAAATATGCATTCAATGCTGTAAAATTATCTGTGTTCCTTTGGAGTCCCAAAAAAAAAAAAATCCTTTATATTTCTCCGGAGGGAGTATTTAGAGAACAAAATTGACCCTTGGGTGTCCTTGAATTTTCGCCTTCCTGACCATTGACATGCTCTATGACCCAAAGGGAATTTGCGACTTGTGACCTCGGTTTTGACTGTGACCTGCAATTCCTCTTTTTTGTTGCGACCTACGACCCTTGGTCATGAGAGCAATTGGGTGATTTTGAGATCAGGGACATCTACTTGTAGCTGTTCTTTGAGGTAATTTCTCCATGCTTGATAATCTGCAACCACTGGGGAGACCTGAGGAGTATCTTCTCTCAATCTGTGAAGGCACTCGAGAGCATTTGGGATCAAATTCCCTCTCTTGATCGTGATCTGATTAGATAGGGAGGCCAACTTGGTATAGATCTGGACTGATGTTACGATTAATTGAAAAAGGCTTTCTTGTAATGCCGGGAGGTATTGAGAGGCGGCTGCTTGCCTTATGGGTTGTAGAAATGTTTGAATGTCTTGGGCGACTTCATCCCATGTTTTCTCTTTACCTAGTGCACCCAAAGAAGGAATGAGGTGTACCTTAGCCATTGAATCAATGCCGCTAATTAGATGTTCATATGCGGACATTATTTTCTCCAAATCCTTGACAATTTTCTCTTTGGATTTTACTTTTATCTGTATTTGAAATTTGTTGTTTTGGGTGCAAATCCAATCTTTTCCAGGCAAGGTGTTTGGAGCCTGCGGATACATGTTCGACCATTCTAGTATTCTTTCCAAGGAAGTGGAAGCTTCCTTTAGCTATACATTCCTCCTCTTGGTTTTTGCTTGTGCTTTTAGTACTGGCATGACTGTCTGTTTTATTGTAAACAATTCTTCATATACTTGCTTCATGGTGGCTTCCAAATTGACCTGCTCTCTTTGAATGGTAAGCGGCACTTCATTAGTAGGGGCATTCTTAACCTAAAGCTGTTGGATTTCTTCTTCTAGCACCTTCTTTTCTTATTCCGACCGAGCTGTCTTTTGTTCAGAGGCTTGTAGTCTATTCTACAGGGACATAATTTCTCTACTCATTCTGCTGTTCTTCCTCTGTGGCTACTGCAAAAGAGGTACCAGTTGATGCAATCATAATTGGATTGGTCTTGGTATCCAAGACTATATCATTTTCCGTTGTGGTCGTGAGAGGTGCAGCAGGGTTCCGTGCTAAGCATCTTCTCTTCTCTTGCCTGATCTAGTGCGTGAACTGATCATTGGTTAGTCTTTTCAGATCGAGGACTTCATCATCTTGATCCTTGGAGGCACCAAGTTCCAAGAGAGTAAAATGCACACTGGTCGTAGGATTTGTCTGGGGCATCTCGATGTGTGGTAGCTCTGTTTGTTTCTCTATCTCTGTAGGAGGTGGCCTGCTACCTTGCACTTCCTTGGAGGAATATTCCATTGACTTCTGACTTTCTTCCTCCCTCCTCTTTTGCTTAGCTTCTTCTTCATCCTTCTTTCCCTTTATCTGGCACTTAGCTTCTGCTTTATCTTGCTTTTCCTATAGCTTTGCTCAGCTTCTACTTTATCTTTCTTTTCCTTTAGCTGGTGCTCAACTTCTGCCTTTTCTTCCTCTTCTTTCCTCCTTTGTTCCTCTTCCTCTTTAATACGGGTTTCTTCCACCTGCTTCTTCCTTTTTTCTTCCTTTAGTTGCTTCTTTCATTTATCCTCCTCTTCCTTTGCCTTTTCCTCGGATTCTTGTTTCACTTTAGCCTCCTTTTCTCTTTGTTTTTTAGAAGGGTTACCGCCTGTACTGGTCTTTTGCTTCTTGGGTGAGGAAGACAAGGCTCCTCCTAGCGTGTGGATTATTTCCTCTAAAGTTTGATTATCTTGTTCCTCTTGATCAGTTGATTCTTCTGGAGCAACCTCCCTATCTTTGTTGTACTAGTTCTTGACCTGATCTTCGGCTGGGCACTCTGTATGCTGGTAACTCCATTTAAATTTGGCCCGTTTGCAACGGGCGGGAATGATTCTCTCAGGATCATACGTCCAGTGTGTCACGGGAGGTAAAAATAATCCCTTTATTTCCTTAGCCTTTGCCTCTACTTCCCTGAAATCTTTGGCTGTGTAGGTGCTGATAGTAAGTGGAAGAGTAGGCCATGGCTTCTTCTTTCCCTTGGTGAGAACCTTTGAGAAACCGCCTGTCATCTGGTAACATACTTCTTGAAGGAGTAGTTTGTTGGTGACGAACTAGGGCAGTGCGTGGGGTGCTTTAAGCGACCCAAAGTGCTATCCATGATAGGAAACCAGTTGGCCACTCAGGTTATTGTCTCCATGGCTCACCTGGACATGCACGGGGTATCTTTGCCAAATAGCTTTCCGTAAAGTGCAGGGATGAAGTTGTGTAAGATCGACTCCATTTACTGCTTATACTTGGAGTCCCAGAACACTTGGAACTCCTTGTGGATTGGTTTTCCATGCTTTTCATCCCAGTTGTGCGCCCATCCCTTGAAATGGAACCTTGTGCATACCGCATCTAACAGGTATGAATCCATATAGAACTCAGATGCACATCTGTTGTCAGGTGCTTGTGCTGCATCAATTTTTGATCTGAGGGCTGCCATGATTAGTTTGCCCCAATTTAAATGAGTGCCAAATGTAGTGAAGACATACATAAGGGGAATCCAGGTACCATTTAACATAGTGGCATCTACTCGGCCATATATTCTGCTCATCATGGCTACTACCAGCTTGTAAGCTCTCCTCAACCCCTTTGCCTTATATTCCTGATCTTTTTTTTACTTGAAATTTTCGGGGTCCTCCCACCATCCTTTCAGGGTCTCTGCTATGGGTACTGCATGAGTGGGTGCCCAGTTAGTGTTGAAAGTATGTTATCAAGTGGGGAGTGCATAGTATACCTCCACATCCCCTCCCTTCAGGTTGGCGAATATTTTCCCTGCTTTATCTCGAATGACCCACATTCTAGAATCGACCTTTTGGAGGATCCATTCAATAATATTTACACACAGAAATATGGGTGGATGGGCTCCTACATAGTGTAGTTTGGAACTCTTGACCTGAATGTACACCTGTCGATCTGGAAGATCTTCTGGGAAATCCAGCTTGATGAACTCCTGATAAATTTGATACCAACTCATCTTGCCCCCCTTTCCAAGCACACAGATGGGATCTCTATATATGGGGGGTGGGGAAGGGGGCATGCCTTATTCTAAGATTTCTATTTCCAAGATCTTGTTCCTCTTCCGAATATCTGGGGGTCCCATCTCACTTGTGGCCAAAGAGATTGAAACACACTCAAGCTCAGCTTCAATGTTCCCTGGCATTTTCATAAAACAATCCCACGATAAGGTAGATGGCATAATTATAACTATGTCAAGACCAATAAAATTTACAGATGAATCCTGCCACACATTATCTGAAGGAAGGCTTAGTCATGCGAGTTGGTGACCTAGCGACCAGGTCATGCCAGTTTTAAATTTCAAAGAGTCGCGACTTGGCGACCTAGCGACCAGGTCGGTGGGTCGGTGGGTCGCATTGGCCGAGACTTTCAAGGAAGTGCGACCTGGTGACTTGGCGACCTTGTGACTAGGTTGCTAGATCGCTGGGTCGCTCGGTTGCTTTGGTTTAAAAATCCTAATGAAGTACGACTTGGTGACTTAGCGACTAGGTCACTGGGTCACTGGCTCGCTGGGTCGGGGATCGCGCTAGGGCTTTCTCATAGGTTACATGGCTGGAAACTGTTGAAATAAAATACACAACAAGCATGAGAGCTCATCAGGGCCTCAAAATTTTTCCTTGGGTGAGTTAGGGAAGGTATCTGGGGCAGATCGGCTACAATAGTGTGACACCAACATCAAAGGCACCATATAGGATGGGGACTCTAGAGCTAGTAGATTTAAAGTTGCAGTTGAAGGAAATTATTGACAAGGGATACATTAGGCCAAGTGTATCACCATGGAGTGCACCGGTGTTGTTTGTAAAGAAGAAGGATGGTACTTTAAGGATATGCATTGATTAAATGCAGTTGAACAAGGTGACCATTAAAAAAATGTATCTGTTGAAGAGGATTGATGAATTGTTTGATTAGTTGAAGGGAGTAGAAATGTTCTTAAAGGTTGATATGAGATCAGGATACTACCAGGTACACATCAAGGAAGAGGACATTTACAAGAAAACTTTCCGGACCAGGTATGGACATTATGAGTTTTTTGTAGTTCCATTCGGTTTGACTAATGCTCCAACAAATTTTAAGTTCTTGATGAATATTGTGTTGTGTCATTATTTGTACAAGTTTTTTATTGTATTAATTGATGAAATACTGATATATTCTAAGAATGAGGAAGAGCATGCCAAGAATTTAGTAGCTGTATTGATATTTCTAAGAGAGAATTAGTTGTATTCCAAGCTTAGAAAATGAGAATTCTTTTAGAAAAAGGTACATCACTTGGGGCATGTTGTCTCCAAGTAAGTAATAATAGTGGATCCATAAAAGATAAGGGCTATCATGGAGTGGGAAGCTCCTAGAAATGTGGATGAGGTAAGATCATTCATGGAGATAGCAGGTTACTACTGGAGGTTCATCAAGAAATGATTTCGGATTGCATATCCTATTACATCACTGTAGAGGCAAGATAAGAAATTTGAGTGGACAGAGGAATTTGCAACAATTTTTGAACAATTGAAAAAACTCTTGACAAATGATTGAGTGTTAAATATTGTAGATCCAAATAAAGAATTTGTGGTGTGCACATATGCTTGTAAGAGATGAATTGGTTGAGTCCTTATGTAGCAAGGATAGGTAGTATTATATGAGTCATGGAAATTAAATGAGAAAGAGAAAAATTATCTGACACATGATCTTGAGTTAGCAACGATCAGTCATGTGTTAAAGATGTGGAGGAAATATCTTCTTGGCAGGAGGTTTTTATTGGTGAGAGATCACATTGGACTGAGATACTTGTTTGACCAACCAAATTTGAATTCCAGGAAAGCTAGATGGTTGGCCACGATCAATGAGTTTGAATTTGAAATATGGTATATCAAGGGTAAATAGAACATGGTTGTAGGATGCTCTTAGCAGGAGGATATAGGTGAATCATATACCAGCTATGATTTATTATGGGACAAACTTACATGATTAGATATTACAGGTCATAGGATAGCAGGATAACATGTACATGGAGATTAGACATATGTTACAACAGAGTATAGGGGACTAGGATGTTGAATATTTCCTTACAACATATGGTTTGGTTAGATTTATGGACAAGATATATCTTCCAGACAACAATGAGCTCAAGAAGACTATCTTGAAAGAGTTTCATGGAAAACAATATTCAGGTCACCCAAGATACTAGAAGACAATGACAATAACGAAGAAGTTTTATCATTGGCCGAGTATGTAGAGGGATGTGGTAGAGTTTGTGGCTAGATGTTTGGATTGTCATCAGGTGAAATCAGAATGTAAGCATCCAGGTGGATTACTACAATCTATTTCAATTCCGATTCTAGAGTGGAAGGTGGAGGTCATTTCCATGGATTTCATTACAGTTTTTCTGAGGATATATATACAACATGAGTCTATCATGGTTGTGGTGGACGTTGACAAAGGTAGCATAGTTCATTCCAGTGAAGTATATGTATTCAAATAGTGATGTGGCATAGGTATTCATCAGGGATGTGGTGAGATTGCATGGTGTGCCGAAGAACATTGTGTCAGACAAGGATCCTAAGTTCAATTCCTAGTTTTGGAAGGAGATATTTGCAGGTTTAGCTTACAGAGTTGGCCTTCCACACAACTTATCATCCGCAAACACATGGAAAAATAGAGAGGGTAAATAGGATATTGGAGGACATGTTGAGGATGTATGTGGTGCATCAACAAAGGAGATGGGAGGAGTACCTTATGTTGGTTGTGTTTGCTTAAAAAAATGGTTACCAAGATTCACTAAGGATGTGTCCATTTGAGGCACTCTATGGGTGGAGTTGTAATACTCCCATCAGTTCGAGTGATCCAATGAACAGGGTGTTGATAGGATCAGATATGTTGATGGAGATGGAACATGAAATGCAGGTAATCAAGAAGAATCTAAAGGAAGCACATGACAAATAGAAAATTTATGTATATTAGAACAGGATGTGTAAGGAGTTTTAGGTTGGGGAACAAATCTACATGCACATCAAGCCCAAGAAGAGCTCCTTGAGGATTGGATCATGTGCCAAGCTAGAACCTCTATTTTGTGGACCTTTCAATATTCTTGAAAGGATTGGACCAATGGCCTATCGACTTGCACTACCTCTGATATTGAAATTCCATGATGTTTTCCATGTGTCATTGCTTAAGAATTATATTAAATATGTGATCATGTTATTGACTGGTCTGTATTGCAGGTGGAGCCAAAAGGAGAATTCCATCCATAACCTCATTGTATTTTGCAGAGAAAGATGCTCATGCTCCGGAACTGAGCAATCGAGTAGGTTAAATTTCATTGGAAGCACTTTGGTCCCGATGAAGCTACATGCGTGATGGTGGATCATATGCAGCCTATGTATCCTTCTCTATTCGCTGGTTGAGAGAATTTTTTTGATATATGTATATATGTAAATGGATGTAAATACCACCATGAATTGTTTTATAAAGCTTCAATAAGTGGTATGGGTGTCATGTTGTTATGTTGTCATGTTGGTTTGCTTCTCAACGGGTTGATAATTGTAAATAATTTCTAAGGGGTAAAATGCTTGGGTGGTAGTTGATGGATATCCCTCTCAGGGCTTTATGGTGCCTGAGGCAGACTGTCAGATTAGTTGTAAAGTTACAAAGACATTGCACACATGTTTATACTAATGAATAATTAACAAAGAAAGATATTGAAGGATTGCCTCTTTGTAGACAACAGATCCTATGGAGAGCACTAAGCGACATGGAAGAAGTCCTTCCTCACTGGCTCCAAATCTAGATCCTGCAACCAAACAAAGTACCCGTGTAATATTCACAGTGGTATCACTTACTAGCAATTAAACAAGTATATAATCAACATTAAACTATGAAAATATGAGCCATTTATATCATACTTCATAGACAAATGAAAAAAAAATGTGACATTGAAACATCAAATGGACGAAACAGATACAATTCTATTAATTTATAAGAAGGAGGATTACAATCGTTGGTTGTACCAAGCCCTCCTCAGTCTTCCAATTCTTCTCTCTCTTTCCTCTATCTCCGAGTGTGATGATGCTTGGGGTAAGAGTTCTCAATGAACCTTGCCAATCCTCAATCCTCACACTCAACAATGAAATTGTTCTCTACATGCGATCAAACCTTCGACCTTTGACCAAGAGCCCAAACCTCCAATTTATAGGAAATGGAGAGGACAAACCTTGCCAATCCTTTCAATCAATTTGAATTGGGAAAGATCTTGATGTTTCCATGCCTTTCCTTGCTTTTTCCTTATATAGATGTTTAGTTGTGTTTGGAAATATCTAATAAAAGGTTTGTACCATAATTTGCTACTTTTGACCTGACTCATTCTAAGAAAAAGCAGGAAATGCCAGTCATTTTCCACAGGATTTTTCCCTTTTCACATGAAAACATGGATAATGTTGCCCCTTAGACAAGAAAGAGCGTTAACCTAGGCACTAACACTCCCTTTGCATGGCTGGGATGTGTTATAACTCGACCTAGTTGTCTCTGGGGGTGCGTTACCTTGGCAAAATGGGTCTTTGTATGGGTCATTTACTTCCTTCCATGTTTCCTTCTCCTCTGAGATGATGAGGAGGTCATTTGTCATGTAACAGATACCCCCAAAAGTGTGAGTTCAGAGGCAAAGATGATGGCCGAAAGAATTTATAATATATGTAATAGAGTGAGAGGAGTTGGAGGACCGAGGAAAACTTGAAACAACAAAATATGTCAGAAATATAAGTATCTGTCCTGAGTCAGGCATTCCCATGCTCAGTAGCTGTATCAAAATTATTTCTCTAAAAATAGATATGACCAGTGTGTCCACTGATAAGCACAATATGGAAGCTTGTATCATGACAGGATCAATCTGATAACCTGTCTCTGAAAACAATATTGCAACTTGGGAGAGGAAACATAACTGAAATGACGTAAGCCTCAACCCAAGGTCTTGATCACCGCTTCACTAAATTGCATATTTATGCACATGTGAATGAAGGATTTGTAGTCGAACATGCAGGAAATCATCTGATTACCAGTCTATAATTAAAACTATTAATAGACGCGAGGGTGGCCACCGATAAGGATGATGGTCCCCAAGGTGCATAGTACAATCTAGTGAGTGTGAATAAAAGTAGTTGATGTTGAACACTTGTAGAATCATTAGACTAGGAGCCAATAATGAGAACCCCCAATCAAACACAAGGTGACCTGCTAGTGAGGTCTGCAAGCACCTAGGTATTGATGTGTTTTTGGAATAACTTCCTAGATAAGATGTTGAAGTCGATAGGAAGAGATTTGTCGAAAGGTAGACACTAAGGCGTCCTACATCAGTCAACACGAAACGGGAAAATATGATTTTGTTTTGAAGATAGTAAAGAGAAAATGGGAGTAACTAACAACGACAAATGATTTCTGGAATATGATGGCTTGGTTGATACAGGAAGTAGTAGATAGCAAGATCCTCTTGAACAATAGAAGGCACAGTAACAGGGCACCCAAAAACTTAGGCTTATGAACACCAAATAGTGTCAGGATTCACTAATGCAGGGGCATCGGTATACGAAGGCTAAACTCATATATGGTAGGTTTCGGCTAATTTCGAGTAAATTTTCTAGGAAGTGCCATGTTCAAGATTTTGTGCTGCCAAATCGACCTTCAAAGTATAATAGAATAAGTATCCACTTTGTCCAAAATTTTCCCCGTTTGATTAAGTTTAACGAGTCCAGATGGGTAAACTTAGTGATATTTTCATATTTAGTGAGTCTGAAAAAAATCGTAAAAGACAACTCTAGGGGGTACTTTTTCATGTTTGATAACCAGGTGCAACGAAGGGAGAATAGTAAGCCTGACAAAGTTCATTTTTTGTAAGTTAGTCCATTGAATCCGGATAAAGTGATAAACCTATGTTCAATGGAAATTTGCCTCATTTTGTTATGAGTACGAGGAGACAGAGTAAACTCAATATTCTTCATGAATTTTTAACGAGTCAGATGAAGAAAAACTCGATCTTCCTCGTGAAATTTTAACAAGTCCAATGGAGAAAAACTCAGTTAATTTTTTGGTTTTTTAACGAGCTAGAAAAATAAGGAAAATAATGGCTCATAGTTCTTCATCGTGGTAGTTTAATGAGATCGACGAAGGAAACTCGAGGTTTTTTCATTTTTATGAGCTAGAAAAAGTCCCTAAAAAGAAAGCTCGTGGCGGGTCGAACACGGTCAAATCTGCACATGAACACTAACAACTCATCAAAGCATCTGTGACTTTAAAAAACCAATAGTTGCAACAAAAAATAGTGGAAATTTACCAACTTTAACAAACTAGCTGAGTGAGTAATACCTCCAGAATGTCTATAAGAAGGCAACATACCTTCATTTTCACTGTTTTGAGTGATGTGAAAGAGCTCTGGAGTGAAAAAGAGGTGAAACTTCTGCTGTCGATTGTGGACCATCCGAGGAAGGGTTTTTTATTCCGCAAGTTCCAGGTAAGATCTTAAGCCTTAATCTAGCTTTCCATTGTCATTTTAGTTGTTTTTACTAGCCGAAAATTGGATTTTTAGCAAGCCCTAAAATTTTTAAGAGGCTAACGCAGGTGCCCAGTGTCAGGGCCATGTTAAATGCACTGCCCCTTAAGGGACAGTGCATTAGCATGCTTAGTTTTGCACTAGGGCCCGTGTTAGCCAGCATAAACATTTTTCAAGCTTGGTTTTCCAAATCCTAAATTGTTTATGCCTGAAACTGATCCATTGGAAACTTGCCATGTGTAGGTGTGAAGATGTTACCATGAGAATTTGGCACGAAAGAGAGCAAGAACGGGAAGAATGCAAAATGGTCACTGATGCTGCTACTTTTCTTATTCTCTGCAGATGTGGTTTACTGAAGTATGCTCTTTTAGAGATGATGTGGGGGCATGAAGACCTTCTGAGATGGACCATCCAACAGTGGGATGATCAACCACATGTATTTCACATCAGGGGTCATGAACTCTCGATCGATAAAGATGACATATACTATTTGACTGGCCTGTCATGCAAAGGACCAAGGCCCAATATGACAGGTTCTAGGGTTTATCCCTGCACTACGGTGGATTTGATCCGAGTTCACTACATAAACAATACTGCACCGGTAAGCAACTGGGTTCCTATAGCACAGGTGGTCTCGAGACTAATGAGGTCTCTCTTGTGGATGATAGTCCGCTTGGCAGGAGCCAAGAGTCAGCACGTGGCCACCAAGGCCCAGATATTATTGGTGCTATATTGCATGTAGCCACACATTTTTGACTAGTGTGAAGGTGTTGTCCACCGGGTTCGAGAAGAACTGATGGAATGTAATACCTAATCCCAACGAGAGTTTGGGTTTGGCACAATGAGAGTGTCCTTCATACTAGAGAGGGTGCCCAAAATGAGGCCAAGGATGATCACAGATGCGAATGGACCATGAGAGCCTAGACATGGTCGCTGGTCTTCTTTGATGCCGCGGACTGGAGAGGGTCCAATCCGTAATTGTTTTGATGTTGCATTCTTCGAGTGGCTAGATGGCAAGATCCCGATGATAGAAGATTATCCCTATGCAGGGATGAACTACACAGGAGATACAGAGTTGATACTACCACTAGGCACTCAGTGGGGTCCATATGGTAGGAAAAACGATCAGTTTTTAAGTAGTTTTTATCTTTCGAATGTTTATGCAACTTTTTTTTTAATGGGTGAAAATATTTTGACATGAAGCTTATTGCTTGACACAGATGTGGTACCCATCCATCCAGTCGGAGCCCCTCGCTATGCACGACGAGGAATGAAGCTACCTGGGGCTGGAATAGTAGTAGAGGTTGTGGCAACCACTGAAGAGGTTGATGACGCGCACAGTTTGCATGAGGTTGTTAGGAACCTCGATGGATTGAGCATGGGCATGCCGCCTCTTCCCATGAGGGAGATCTTGGTTCACTTGTAGTGACACACAGTGGGTGTGCTGGAGAGGTTCTTGGTGTCTCTTAGGAGGTTAGCCAGAGCAATTATCTACTACCATGAGTAGCAGGATTAGGAGGAATAGTGGATAGATGTATAGATATCATAGCAAGGCTTAGTAGAGCCAATTTTTGTAAAAAACCCAAGTTTTGGAGATTTTTTGATGTAACAGGACTCGACATGACACATATATATTTACATATACATATTTTGGCGATTTTGATATTTTATTTTTAATTTTTTTGTGTATTTTTTTATGATGGAAAAATATACACTCATGCATGACTCTTTCTATAATAAATGTGACAAATGAAAATCTAACACATAATTTGCCAATGAATCAACTAATTTATTAGATTATCTAGGAATTGGCTCAAAAGTAATGATTTGAAATTGATGTTCTAGAAGTCATACCCTTAAGTAATAACATAATAAGACTGGATGACGGATGCAATAGAAACTTGTTCAAATGCATAACGACTAGCTGGGAATCTAACCTTACCACCAAATTTGAGATGCCGCGAGATGCAGCTTCTGTGAGGAGTTGTATCACCAACATGTACTCAGCAATATTGTTGGTATGATTTCCAAGAAATATTCCCCCAGAACCAAGTAGTTCCGACTAAAATGTATACATGACCCAAGCAACTAATGCAATGTGCCGTGTGTGACGACTGGCACCATCCACGTATCTAACGTATGGTAAGGATGAAGAAGACATCTATGTAAAAGAGGAGAGTTTTCATGACAAAAACACTCAAATCCAAAAATATCCAGACACACCAAAAAGGAGACAAAACTTATATACATAAAATTACAAAGAATATGCTTAGTGGAACACTAGGTGAAATAATTTTTTAGATAGAGACCGTTGTGGGGCTCAGCGAGTGGAATCCCATTATATTCTGGAAGTTCATAAGATCCTTTTGAAAGGATTTTTGTGACGATTTAAGGACCAAGCCATAATGGTTGAAGTGTGCCTGCCCCCAAGATTTTATGTCTCTGATCGTAGAGTAGAATGAGATCACCTTCTTGGAAAGAACAAGGCTTGACAGATTTGTCATATTTAGATTTTACTTGGCTCTTGTGAGATTCTAGTTCCAGAGTGGAA
Source organism: Pinus albicaulis (assembly GCA_034641835.2). Taxonomy (NCBI): domain Eukaryota; kingdom Viridiplantae; phylum Streptophyta; class Pinopsida; order Pinales; family Pinaceae; genus Pinus; species Pinus albicaulis. The sequence goes on from CM076577.1 coordinate 91,437,577, forward strand.
TCTCGACAAGTTCATCTAATTGATCGAGTGAGAGAAAGCAGTTTCTTATTTGGAAGGACCGTCTGCTCGAATGCTAGTTGGAATGGTGTGAAGCTTGTAGCAGTTTTTACTGACGTTTAGTATGCCCATAACGTGAAGTATAGCTTCTGATTCCATGTGGTTTTATGTTTTCCGACTAACCGACAAATCATGGTCTTGAGGATGCCATTTACGGCTTCAACTTGACCGTTAGCTTGCAGATAGTAGGACGAAGACTGCTCTTGTCGAAAACCTAGCATGGAAGTTAACTCCATCATCATTTGGTTCTAAAAGTGTGAAACATGATCTATGATGATTGAGAGGGGTACATCGAAATGGCAGATGACCTAATTGAACAAGAAAAGAGCGGCATTTTCTCTATCGGCCTTAAAATTGGGAATGGCTTCAGCCCATTTTGTGAAGTAGTCGACCACAACTACGATGTAGTTGTGTCCATCAACAAAAGTGGGATTACATGTGACTAATTCTATTCCTCATTTATCGAAAGGACTAACAGAGATAACCGAATGAAGTGGGGTAGGATGGGCGCACATTTTCTTCATGAAAATATGACACAGATGAAACTTCTGGACTGCTGTGATGTAGTCTTTAAACAAAGTGGGCCAACAGTATCCTGCGTGCAATATTTTATGCGCAGTAGCTATGCTAGAAAGATGACCACCCCATTCCATAGCGTGGCAGTCATTTAAAATGTGTTATGCCTCATTTAGAGTGAGAGAATGCCAAAGAACAATATCGACACCATGATGATATATAGTATCGTTCAGTACGAGATAGCATTTCTCTTTGTGATGAATGCGACGACGGTCGTCTGACGTGAGAGTTGGGAGGATTCATTGAGCTTGGAGGTAGAATAGAATGTCTCCATACCAAGGATAAAAAGCATCGACCAGATAGATATATTCATCAGGAATTGGATCATGAGCTACTTCTTCCGGATCAATTCTGGGAAGGTTCGACAGTAATTTGACGAAGACTAGAGATTTCTTTTATTTGGCAGCAGTGAAAACCAAATCAAACTGTTGGAGGATTACAATCCATTTGGAATATTTTCCTCCAGTTATCTAATGAGACAAGATGTGTCTCATGGGATTCTCAAAATCAATTACGGTAGTCTACCGCAACAATATATAGTGTCGGAGGCGGGTGACAGCGAAGACCACCACGAGAGATAGTTTCTCCACATGTGAATATCGTAATTCAGGTCCAATGCGACCTTTTGATAGATAATATATCATATGATCACTATCGTCATCATGAACTTGAACCAAAACCATTCCCACCGAGGATAGTGAGGCTGCCAGGTAGAGGAGAAAGTCGTGTGAATAGTTGGGGGCACTAAGAAGTGCGGCAGAAACGAGTGCTCATTTCAAGGTGTCAAACGACAGTTGAACCTAATCATCCCACAGATACGGCACCCCTTTCTTGAGAAAGCACATGAAGCCTATTGTCATCTAGGCATAGTTTACAATGAAATGACATAAGAAGTTTTCCTTCCCTTGCAAACATTGGAGTCGTAGAATGGATTGTGGTGCAGGTAATTCAATGATTGCCTTAACCTTATCCGGATCAACCCTAATCTCATGCTTGGAAACAATGAAGCCAAGAAGAAGTCCAGACTTGAAAAAAATACACACTTATGTATATTTAGATGTATGTTGTAGAACCTAAACCGAGTAGAGATTTCTTTAAGATGCGCAAGGTTATGGGCTTGTTTCTTGGAATATGCCATAAGGTCATCCAAGTGAGCTTGTACAATGTGTCTGATATCGTGAAATTCATAGTACATAGCCATTTGAAAATTTTCTCCCACATTCTTTAGACTAGATGGGAGTTTACGATACGCAAATGTGCCCCAAGGACAAATTAAGGCGGTTTTATGCTAGTCATCCTTTTTAATCACTATCTGGTTATATACCGAAAATCCATCCATAAAGGAGAAAGATTCACATCTGACGCAATTGTTGAGAATATGATCTATGAATGGAGTAGGATAATTGTCTTTTGTACAAGTGGCATTTAGATCACGATAATCAACACCGACCCAGATGGTGCCTTGTTTCTTATCTGGGAACTGGATTGGGTACCTATTCTGTCAGAGGAACGAGATATATGAAACCAGCATGTAAGAATTCTTTGACTTTAGTCTTGAAATCTGCTACTTTGCGAGGGTGGACAGGTCGGAGACTTTGCCGGACAGGATTAGCATTGTCATAAATCTTGATTTTGTGCTTGACTATAGACAGATCTATGCTGGGAATTTCGTCGTAAGACCAAGTGAAAACATCGCGAAACTCCTTAAAAAGGGATGTGAAGCATGCAATTTCCTCGGGATTGAAATGGTTCTAGTCTGTATATTTTCCATGATACCCGTTTTGACTGAGATATCTATGAGCATAGTCTTGGAAATATTTCCCATGTTCCCTTCCGCATCGATAGTTTGAACAATCGTGTAAGCGGAGGGAACGATCTCAGGTGGGTCGAAAGACAGGATTTGAATAGTGGTCGTGTCTAAATCAAACATCAAAGTGCGATGATGAAACTCTCCCCAAGGGAATTTCTCTAGAGACATGATCTCTCGAATAGCTTCGCCCATAGGTAGGACTTCATCAAGGAGATTCTTAGAAGGAACTGTAATGGGCGAGAGGGTGGTACCATATATGGAAACCAAAGCAGTGGAGGGTTTAGATGCTAATTGGATGGCTTGATAAGCCAACTTAGCTGGTGATAATGACATATGATCTCCATAGGAATCAATTTCTGAAGGCGTCGATAGGATCCATGGATCTATAGAGCCATCCAAAAAGGTGGATATCATTTCAATCATGTGTGGAACCTCAGGCAACGGGAGAGGAAAACAACCCATTAGGGAAGATGCCTTCAGAAGGCCGATACTGACAATGACGTAAGAGTCAGTAATGCCTCCTACTAGGGGTATAGTGCTGCTAGGTAACGTGGAATAATCAGGGGTGCAAAAGGATAACTGATCCACTATAACTATTTTCCCATCCAATGGAAAAATGATGAGTTGGAAAACTGAAGAGACAATGGCAGTCATTGCGTAAGACTAACTATGACCCAACAAAAGATTATAGTCGAGATGATGATCTATGACTTCTGTGTCCACCATTATTATTTTCCCATTAAGTGAAATGGGGAAGCTAGCAAGGTAGCCTTTTGGGAGGAAAGTGTGGCCATTGAAAGCTTTAAGGGAATTTGACAATAGAGACAAAGTGGGAGAACCCAAAGCGAGCCAGTATGCAGTTGACATAACGCAGGTCGAAGCACCTTCGTCTATGACAGTGCAATGGATTGGTCTCCCTTTCGACACAACTTGAACTTGGAAAGCAAGCTAGTGTGAAAGGTGAGGTTTGGATTTTTCCATGTCAAAGATGGCTAACATAGAATCCTGGGGGTCAATTCCACCAATGGCCAAAAGGAGAGCTTTCCTTTTCACTGTGCAGGTTTGCAATACTTCGAGTGCAGACATGCATGATGGTGCTTGCACCAAATATTCTACAGTTTTTTAGTTTTGGGCAGCATGTACAGAGGTGTTATGATTTGTGCGTCGAAGCGTCCCTTTAGGGGGATGAATCATGGGGTCAGCAGTAGGCCTTTCGATATGAAAATTGTTAGGTGGCAGTGGATTCGAAATTGAACCAGGTTCTTAAGCCTCAATGACTAGATTTCCATAGAGTTTAGCTTGGGTTTGGAGTTCAATAGTCTCCATGCCATAAATGGCAGATGATCCTTCACTTGAAGAATGAATACCACCATTTCCCCTTTGGGGGGGTTGTGGCGGGTTTGCAACCATGTGTTGTTGTTTCTACTGTGGATCAGGGAAGGGATTTTGAAGGATGGCAGGTGTCCTTCCAGAGTCCTTGTTCATAATAAAATCTGTGCACTCCTACAGTTGAGGACATTTTTATGTCAAGTGGTCCTCTGCACAAATTCTGCAAGGGAATCTCATTGATTTCTCCTTTCCTTTTTCGTTTTTAGCAACATTTTTCTTATTGGGATTATTCTGAGTACTTGAATCCTATTTAGAAGGAGAGGTATTTTTCTTATTCTTCTTTTTCTTACCGCTAGGTTTTTGTGTAGACTACACAGAGTTTACCTCAGTGGTGGGAAGAGCAGTCAATTGGTTAGGGGCGGTGGCAACCGAAGATGGCTGGGAAGTTTTCCCACTCAGCTATATGGCTACGTCGGAGGTTTCACCAACGAGTCTGTTAGCGTGCGCTCCGAGTAATTGAGTAGTAGGAGGATTCGAGTTTCCAGGGGCGTGGGGGAGTAAGTCATACAGCGTGCCAGATTGCGAATAGATGAGATCTAGATGCTATGCATGACAAATGGATTGGTCTTCCGTGACCGCACCAGACAAGAAAACGTCCTTAGCAAGGGGTGGTAAGAGTGACTTAAAAAAACAGTTTGATAATAAATGATTCGAGATTGGCGCTTTGAATAACCTCAACCTATGTCTCCATTCATGAATGTGATCGGAGATGTGGGTGGAGGTGTCTTGGCACAGCGAGGTTAAGAGTTCCATTCTAGTTTCATATTGAATAGGTAATTGGAAGTTCTTAAGAAATTCCATTTCTAAGGCACCAAAGTTATTGACGACCCCACATGGCAAATCAATGTACCATTTGGAAGCATTTCCTGTGAGAGTGTGGGGGAAAATTCTGAGTCAGATACCATCATCCACCATGGAGTTAGAAACAAACCATAGATGAAAGGTGGTGATGTGTGTAGCCGGATCCTCCCCTTGTTTCCCTCCAAATTTAGGGATGTCAGACATAATCTTGTGTTGTATTGGAGGCCAGAGTGGATTGTGGTTGATGGGATCATTCGTCAACTTATAGAGGTCGGGGATTTATAAAGATGCCAAGAATGGAAATTGCGTGTTTGCCCCCGGATCTAGCCAAGGAAGTGTTGGCTGACCATTCGGATCATAGGGTCCGCCGATCAATGTGTTACCAATGGGATAAGTAGGACTTTGTTGATAAAAATTTCCAGTGAGTGGGGGTGTAGGGGTGTATGGTTGTTGTCCATATGGTATGTTGTACTGGGGGGAAAACTGTTGGTTTCCCCTAGTGTAATAGTTGCCCCCTTGCCCAAATTATTTTTGGGGTTGGGTCGCCCATATGGACGTGATAGAGTTAGCTAGTGGCATAATTCTATTCGCATAGTTGACCATCGGCATAGACCCTACATCGAAAGTTTGACCACTCGAAGGAACAAAATTAACAATTGGCGGTCCTGCTTTTCCTATTGAATGTCGGGGTACTGAAGTGCCCCCTGGAATATATGTATTGGTGACACTGCCCCCTGGCATAATAGCCAAGGGGTTTGAACTTGGAAATGGGTTCCAACCGAAAGGGTTACTAAAAGGAACCAAATTAGCCCCGCTAGCGGGAGCAGAAATCGTGGGCCCCGACATAGTCACTATAGGGGCAGATCCCGAAGGGTTTGGAATTCTGCTTACAGTTGTGGTGACTAGATTACTGGGACCAGGTATAGGTTTCCAATCATTTGCGCAAAAATGACAACTGGCGAGGAAGATTATGGTGGAACTGTATTTTCCACCAACGAAACCGACCCTATGGTCACCGGTTGTGAAATGGATGTAGGTGCAGTCGAAGACATGACTAGCTCTGGTGTAACCTGAACTAACAATGGCCTCGACGGGTCAGTGAGAGGAGGATTGTAAGGAGGTATGACTCCTTCCGTGAAAGGATCCTCTGGAAAATTTGTATGATAGGGATATATATGAAATTCAGGGGTTGTCACTGGAGACTACACTTCCGAAGAAGGCACTAGTTCACTGAGACTTGAATCCTCCCCCGGTGTCACCGGAGGGAGACCTTGCTCCTATCTAGAAAGACGATGAGGGTCGAAGGATGCCATGGTGACCTATTTAATTTTATCAAATTATTATTGTGATGTATTATAAATTCTCAGTGATAGTAACCACACACCTAAAAAAGAAAAAAGAGCTCCTAAAATAAATCAATCATGTAGCCAGAAGGGGTATGACCCTGTCTGAGTATTACTATTTGCTGGAGATGAAACCCATTATCGCAATAGCATACATAGAGAGTTGGTAAAATATACAGTTATGGTTACTCTAGAGCTTCACCTGAACCTCAGGCAATAGGTGTAAGCACTCTCGTGAAGACGATTAACCTCCTAAAGACCGAAGATAGTGTAGGTCCATCTATTTTAGGTACCTGGGTAGCCTGCCCCAGTCAACTTATGTAAGTCCCTAAAAATTCTGGCAGCTATATATACCTCAAATCATAGACACTATCAGGGGGGTCATAGTCATATACATCACACTATATGGGCTGAACACCTAGATCCCCGATCTAGTTTCGACATCCCCGAGGGGAACCCCAATATATAGCATGCCCACTATTATGCACTCAAAGGTGAGCTACCTTCTCATGCACCGCAATGTTGTCTCGTGCTTAACTCCAGTAGTAGTGGAGTGGTCCTGATAGTATGAGTGCAACATGATTTCACTTTTTAATGAATCTCATTTAAAGTTTTGTGATCTTTGGTGATTTTCTCACTTCTCCTACCCCAAGATCCTAGCCTAAACTACTGTTGGTGTGAGCTCAGAAAATGTTATGCGATTAATTTTATTATCGCTTGATTCTTAATGTACTTTCTTATTAGTCTTGTGGAGGTGGAGTGGACGTATGAAATGTAATGAGACTCTGACTCAAAACCATGCAGAAAAATTCTCTAAATATTCAATTCAATGAAGAGTTTATTCTACAGGGAGAGATCTTTCTAACATCCATGCAAAAAACATAAAAATAACATAGTTCAAGATAAAAATATTCAGACATATATCTATCCTCTCTAACAACTTTTTTAACCAAAAAAATTCAGAATGAATTTATCTATGTTCATAAAAACTTAAAAAAAAATTCTTCTTCAAAAATTAGATGTGAATAACACTAAATTTTTAAATAAGAAAACTAAAAATGCTAGCTGGTAACCAAGAATAGGGATCAAGAAATAAAAGCTAATCTGGTAGCCAATAACTCCACAACCAAAAGGAAACACAACAGGGGTGTAAACAACAGATTTTGGTTGGGTAACCCTAGCAAGCAGAGGCTACAGAGCATTAATGATAGGACTAACACATTATATTGAGCATAAGCAATGTTATAACACACTAAAAAAATCTCAGGGGGAGTGTTACTCAAGGTACATTTGTACAAATGGCTAGGCAAAGTATATTCTAGACTCTATGAGCTACTGAGATGGTTACGGAGCATGTAAATTGATCAGAAGGGGATGTGAGCATAGGGAAAGAGCCAAAGGCTTAGGAACAAACAATCCAGAAACTTGGGATTAACTCCCCAGTGGAGTCGACATTTCTACTAAGGGGTGAAATTCTTGGGTGGTAGTTGATGGATATCACTCTTAGGGCTTTCTGGTGTCTGAGGCAGACTGTCAGATTAGCTGTAAAGTTTCAAAGACATTGCACACATGTTTATACTAATGAATAATTGACAAAGAGAGATATTGAAGGATTACCTTTTTGTAGAAAAAACATCCTATGGAGAGCACTAAGCGGCGTGGTAGAAGACCTTCCCCACCGGCTCCAAATATAGATCCTACAAGCAAACAAAGCACTCGTGTAATCTTCACAGTGGTACTGCTTAATAGCAATTAAAAAAGTATATAATCAACATTAAACTATGCAAATTTGAACCATTTATATCATGCTTCATAGAAAAATGAACAAAAAATGTGACACTAAAACATCAAATGGACAAAACATATAAAGTTATATTAATTTATAAGAAGGAGGATTACAACCGTTGGTTGTACCAAGCCCTCCTCAGTCTTCCAATTCCTCTCTCTCTTTCCTCTATCTCTGAGTGTGATGATGCTTGGGCTAAGAGTTCTCAATGAACCTTGCCAATCCTCAAGCCTCACACTCAACAATGAAATTCTGCTCTACATACGATCAAACCTTCGACCTTTGACCAAGAGCCCAAACCTCCAATTTATAGGAAATGGAGAGGGAAAACCTTGCCAATCCTTTCAATCAGTTTGAATTGGGAAAGATCTTGATGTTTCCTTGCCTTTCCTTGCTTTTTCCTTTTATATATGTTCAGTTGTGTTTGTAAATATATAATAAAAGGTTTATACCATAAGTTGTTTCTTTTGAAATAACTCATTTTGAGAAAAAGTAGGAAATTCCAATCAATTTTCGTAGGATTTTTCCCTTTTCACATGAAAACACGGGTAACGCTACCCCTTAGGCAAGACAGAGCATTAACCTAGGCACTAACGCTCCATTTGCATGGCTGGGATGCATTAGAACTTGACCTAGTTGTCTCTGGGGGTGCGTTACCTTGGAAAAATGGGTCTTTGTTTGGGTCATTTTCTTACTTCCATGTTTCCTTCTCCTCTGAGCTGATGAGGAGGTCATTTATCCTATAACAATACTGCAATGAGCTAAGTTATAAAGCTCCATGGGCAATATGTTTTTCTTTCGATAGTCTTGTTGGTTGTAGGTGTCATTGAACACCGAGGACAGTGTTCCCCCAAGGGGGAGGGTTTTGTAACAACCCTAGTCAAAAATTCATGTAAATAAAGATAAAAAAGTGTTGACGGGAAAATCTGTCCGGCCAATAGCAGGGGATCTCCCCGGTAAAAGGTCCCAATTAGACCTTGAACCGTTTGGACTAGGGATTCTGTCCAGGGTGTGGGTCCGGCTACCACTGATTTCTCCTTTGCTTTGGGTCTCGCTTAAACTCTATAAAACTGTGGATACACACCTAATCAACTGATACAAGACATATGATTGATGCATTAAATGTACATACGACACTATGAGTAGCAAGAGAAAATAATAAGCATGAAGACCGAAGGAAGTGTTGTTAGCAACACTTCATTAGGTTCATGCTTGTAAGCTATTCTGACCATGAAAGAAACAGTTCCTCATGGCGAGAACAACCTTCACTTCCTAAAGGTTTTAAATGATAACACAAACGCAGATAAACAAAGTCATCAACATTCGCTAAGAAAGTGAAATAAACTCAACCACCATTAACATACTCAGCAAATTGTTATGTAACTGTGATGTGAGTTAAAGATACAGTTCCCTTAATCTAAAGATGTTCAGAAACTGAAAACATAATACTCAACAGTACTCATACACATGACAACATCAGATCCACAAAGGGGTTTTTCAAAATTCTTGTATTAATGCTTAAATGTATAATCCAGATAATACAGTGTACTCAGCTCGAGTCCCAAACAAAAGATCTGTTTACAAGCTCCCGAAGGAGTATTTATAATACAAAACCTGCCCTTTGGGCTTCCTTGACTTTTCATCTTCTTGACCGTTGGGCTGCCTTGCGACCCAGTCTTTTCTGCGACCTGCGACCTGAGCTGTTGTTGCGACCTGCGACTTGACTGGGTTCGCGAGGTCGCAGGTTGTAAGAAAATGGCCAAGGTGCAACCTTGCGACCTTGCGACTGGGTCGCAGGGTCACGGGGTCGCGGATCGTGAAAAAAGATGAAAATGCGACTTTGCGACCTTGCGACTAGGTCACTGGGTCGCGGGGTCGCAAATTTCGGGAAAAATCAGAAATGCGACCTTGTGACCTCGCGACCTCGGCAGACATGCGACCTGTGACCTCGTCAGATCTGCAAGTTCTTTGGAGTTTCGCCAGCATCTACTTGTTTTGAAAATTTCCCCTTGTTTGCTGGGGAAAACCTTGGCTCTTATGTGCAAACAGAGAGGTTCTTCCTGCAATAAAATAACACAGGTCACATGTCTTCATGATGGAATAATAATAATGCTAAGGGAATTTTAATCAATTTTAAGAATGAAAATAATAACTTAGACCCCCGTGTGGTCAGCTACTGAATCGTCGGAGAGAATGGCTAGGGTAAGCTTTCTCTGTGCCCTTTCTCTGTCAGGATCATCATCTTCCCCATGCACAAGGTTCTCTTCAAGTCTTGGATTAAATTACTTGATAGGCACGAGCTTCTTCATTCATGTTCTCAGTGTTTGCCATAGGTCTTCATGCTCATCGATTTTCCCATTCATTAGAGGAGCAATACTTGTCATCTTCAATCGGAGAATCTCAGGTATCTTGACTGAGGAGAACTGCGACCTCACAGGGGTCGCATGGTCGCGATTCTGGGCAAGTCGCACTCCGTTTATTTGGATACGCTGCGACTTGGCAACCGAGGAAGACTACGATCTCATGGGGGGTCGCAAAGTCGCAATTCTGGGCAGGTCACATGCTGTTCGCTTTGGATGTGTTGCAACCCAGTGATCAAGGGAAACTGCGACCTCACTTATGATCTTATGCTAGTCATGCTCAAAGATTTTTCACTTGCGTTGCATTTTGATTTAAGGAGGTGAAACAACACAATGATTCATTTAATGGCTGGTGTGGTCTTCATGTATGGACATGTCCCTCTATCATACGATCTAGTCGCAGTTGGAGGAAGGAGCGAATTTTGACAGATCACGGGCAGGGCCGAATGGGCATCTCCACGAAACTCTTCCCCTCCTGGTTGCAGCAACGCTGTTTATTGTTGCAAAAATGAACGCAGGATGTTTAACGATGTAATTGATAAGCCCCCGCGACTGCTGTTTTTTCAACCTCTTGCTCTTCTAATGCTGATCCATTGACGGATTAGTGATAACCATACATTTCAAAAGGGCTGCCATCCTGTGAAAATCATGTTCCATAGTTGCTACTATGCTCGTTCAAATGAGTGTTTTTCTTTTCCTTTCTGTTGAAGCCTAGAAAATCTCTGCTTCAAACATTGGGGGAAAACCACCCGGTCGGGACCTTAAGACAGCTCCTTTTCCGTTTGGGATGGTGGCTCCGACTGGATTTAAAGGACCAGTTTCCTTATAACTAAGTGGATTGAATTGAATGGGTGAAAATGGGACTAAATTAATAGAAAATAAAACTATCTAATCTAAACTAAATGCTGATAAAGAAATTCTAATTTTAACCCGGGTGATTATATGTGAATACAACTTAAGATTGTTTCAATCTAATAATAACCATGGAAATGTATTATTAACTAAACTGAAATATGCAGAAACGAATAAAGATAACTCTGTTTAATAAATTAAACAGAGTTATATTAGCATATTGCATTCATCATCATATACCATTCATATATGTCTATAAATGATAATATTCCAATTATACTCAGAAATGATAATATAAAAAGGAAATATTATGTAAATCAAATATATAAATGATAGCAAATTCTTCAAATGAATACCATATAACAGAGACAATCAACAATGAACAGATAAAAATACCTCATTCATCTTGCAGACTGTCAAACGAAATGTGATACTCTGATCTAGTAACTCCGATGTAAAATTAACTCCAAAGGCACAAAATGCAACACTTCAAAGATAATTTGAGCACAAAAATCACCAGATGTGATCTTTCATATAAATATAATAAGGAATGAAGTACAGAAATGTTAGCTCCAAATCCCAAAATATTACAACTTCCGATCCTTCTCTAAATGCATGAGAGGGATTTAAATAATAAATTACATAACAAAATCCTAATACTACTGCTATAATCTATCAAATTAAAACTGAAATGCTATTTTGAATAAAACTGATTCATTGTTTTTCTCCTTCGCTTGATGAAGCCAAGTTGCAAATGTTCAACATATCTCGGAGTCTTGGTGGATGACTCATCTCAGTATGCAACTGTCCAGCATAGGTGGCATCAGAAAATTCTTGAATTAGACAATCGACAGCGTTTGATAGAAGTTTGATAGCTGTCTGTTGATTGTTTGGCTTGATCACATGAGTCCACATACTATCCCAGGATATAGTTTGAAGTTTGCTGATTTGTTGACTTTTCCTTTCCATTTCTTCTCTCACCCTGTCTTCAGTTTCTTTTATCTTTGGCAAACTGCCAGGAACACAGTCTGAAATGAGATTAATTGAATATAAGCTGTCATTTATGAATTGCGTGAGATTATTCATTATATTTCCGGCCCTTGATATTGCTCTATCAGATTTCATTAATTGATGTTCCCATTCTGTAAACAAGATTTCTTTGTGTTTTTCCTCTATCCTAGGAAGATTTGCTTCTTTTCCCTTTTCTGTATCCTGCCAGTTGAGAAACTCAGAAATATTTTCATCGGCATCATCTATTTCTTGTCTAAGAGTTATGATAGTTTGGATCAAAGATGAAGTAATCTCACAAAAAGGTTCTGCTTGTGACAGTTTTGAGCAAAATTCAATTAACTGCCGAGTCAATAATTTATTAGCCTCAAGGGCTTCCGATTTGAATTCATTTAACTTTGGATAATCTTTAAACTTATCCAAAGTTGCTTGAAATTCCTTTTCTTGAATCATTTTTGCCTTTTCCTCATTTTGTAACAGACTCTGTAACTTAGAAATTTCTTCATTTAGCCGCTTTTGTTTGCCTAAAAGCTTTTCATCAACCTTCTTCTTCTCTTCGGCAAGCTGTTTCTCCAATTCTTTAGACCTGAATGTCTGATCCTGTAGTTGTTGTTGCAATTGGCTGATCAGTTGCTGATTCTCCTTAGCTTGTTCTTCCAGTGAAGCTATGTGAAGATCTTTCTGAGTTATTAGTTGAGAAACTTCTACAACTTTATCCACTGTTGCAGCATTATAAGCTCCTGTATACTGGGACAATTTCGTAAGGTCTTCAAATGGATTCATTTCATTGTTCTTATAAACAATATTCATCAACTCCTCTGATGGAGTAGAAAATATACCCTGTTCTGTTTTTCTTTTCTTTCTTTGTCTTTTGACAACAGCCTTATGTTTAGGGTTGTAAAATACATCCAAAGGAGGGATCTCCTCACCTTTTAATACAATATGCCCTGTAGGATGTTCAGGAATGATTTCAACATCCTGCTCTATTTGTTCTTTACCTTTATCCTGCAATCCAAGCTGTTGAGCAAACTGATCATATTGATTTAATAGCTGAGAAGAAATATCAAGATTAGTGGAAACCATAATCTCCTTAGTTATTTCTTTTCCTTTCTCTTTATCTATGCTCTGTTTAGTGCTTTTATCATCCGATCCATCCTTTTGATTATGCACCTGATCATTGATATTTGTGCATTTGTCTGTCATTTGAGCAGTATTTCCCTTTGGGGCATCAGGTTTGTCAATAGTGACCACTTTTTGAGTATGTACAATCGGCTGGTTGACAGCTGATTGTGTAATGATTTTGCTGGTAGATGTTTCTACTAGCGTTTGGCCGGATGTACCTTCTGTCTCTGATTTTTGGATTTGAGTTCTCAGCTGGTCCAGAGGTACTCTCAACAATCTCTGGCTTCTAAATAAGAGAAATTTATTTATTTCCTCCTGTTGAAATTCAGACTTGACCAAGTCAAAAATCTGAGGAAAATTATCTAATGAAACAAACAAATCATCAAACATATCTGGTTCATGCTTGAAACGAGCAATTGAAACTGAAGCAGTGACATCGAATGCTATCTTTTTTGGATCATATTGTCTTCCAGGAATGGTTGCAAATTTACAACCTCTTATCTTTGAAGACTTCCTTTTCTGCATGCTTGAAATCATTTAGAGTGAAATGACCACAATTGAGTGGGAATTGAGGCCACATTTTCTTCTTACTGTTGTTCAAAGACCTGGATATACCTTCAATTGTCAATTGATAAGAAACTTCTTGAGCGAGAAGTTTGTCTGGAACAAAAAGCGGAAGAACATGCGGCTCCACTATACTACCAAAAACCCGGATGTAAGTAAATTTTTCCTCCCCAAACCAATCTCCGATTGCAGACAGGTCGGCTTTAGCTTTATCAGAAATCCTAGGAGGAAAGCGATTAAAAATGGTTTGGAAAATAGGAATGAGGAAACCATGACAGATTCTATATACATTAGCTTGGAAATGAATCTTCCAAAGCAATTTATGATAAATATGGATTGGAAGGGGGTTATTGGGAGTCCATTTCCATCCAAATAAGGGAAATTCGGAATTGAAACAAATAGCATCAAGAACATAGGCACAAAAGAAAAAGGGGGTAGAATTTCCAGCAGTTTTTTCTTGTCTGTATTCAAGGATCCTATTGGCCATTCTATCAGAAATAATAACAGCCCAATCCATAATGTCGGAATTCACAGCAGCTAGGATTAATGGGACCATTTGTATAGAAAACCTAGCTGAATTATCATTGCCAAATAACCTACACATCATGGCAGCTGCATAGGAATATGGAGGTTGAAGTGAATCTACAGAATACATACCGGATGCTTCATTTCGGTGCTTCTCTGGGTTTTTTCTCCAATTTCTGATAGGGTCGGATTGGACTTTGTTATCATCAGCAAATTCTTTGATAAATTCCTTGTTATACACCTTCTGTGGGTCTGGAAGGTGGTACATTGCTTTCAAGTCTTCTGCTTTAAACGAGCCGAAAGGCACTCCAGATGTTGAAACAAACATTCTATCTTGTATCTTTACACTGTCAATAACCCATCGAACTACATCATAGTAAGGCATGATGCTCGCTCTGGCTGCAATTCGATGCAGAAATGAATTTGCAAGTGTTCTTTCATTGATGTCAGTGTCAGAATCCGAGCTATCCTCGTCTGGAACTGATGCCTTCTCCACTGTGACCTTGGGGTCTTCTTTTTCCAATAGGTTGTAGACTGTGTCCCATGTCATTTTCCCAAGACCTTGGCATGATGTATCTGTGACTAGCCTTAGCTTTATGGGCTTTTCTTTTGAGACTGTAGGAGTCTCGGCAAACTTTACTGGTAGAACAGTCTTATTTCTTCTTCCTCTCTTTGACATTTCTACGTCTGCTACTGCTTCCCTTTGTCTGTGAATGAAAGAACTTGGTGTTCTTTGGCTCTGCAAGACAATAAACTCTCAGCCGTGATCAACAAGCCACTCAAACGGAATGATTTATGAATTTATGGTTTTCATTTATTTGTTTCGTATATTGCATAAATGCTCCTTTTGGGTCACCCTTAAGTATTTAAAACCAAATCATAAACCATATTCATTTGATTCGTTATTGAATGCCTTCGTACCAATAAAGATTTGGCGCTTGTGATATATTAATATATTCAACAAAAATCTTCGTATGCAAAATAGATGAATCACATCGGAAGTTTTCGAATGGCAAATGAGTATCACAATACGTTTATCCCGATTGATCGATTGCGATTGCAGATCTTTCCGATCTCTAATGGTGGGGTCTACCATATTTTTTTAAACAAATGTTTGATTTTCTTTTAAAAGCGTTTATTATCAAATGCACATCGGATCGGGGAATTTCAACTAAGCGTAAAGAGTTTCTTAAAGATTGTCCCGATTAATCGATTGCGATTGACCGCATCGCATCGGAAGTTATATTTGATTGTTTTAAACTCTTAGCGATTTAAAATTTTTTGATTGGACTAATCGCATCGGAAGATTTGAAATGGGCATATGAAATTTCTTTTGAGGGTTATCTCCGATTCTCCGATTGCGATTGAACTTTTAACTTTGATATGTTTTTTATGATAAGGCCTTGTATATTAGATCGGACCACAAGTTTTTTGAATGTTGAATATGAAATTTTTTCAAAACAATGAATTTTATTTCTAAGTGTTTTATTTCTAAAAAGAAAGGGACCCTATTTCTAAATTTTATTTCTAAAATTTAGAAAAAGGGAGGGTTGTTGTATAGTACAACACTTTCGCAAATCAATATTCTATGACAATGAAAAAGCCGATACAGCTGAATCTGTGCGCAATCCAACCTGCATTACAACAAGAGCATGAAGTCTTCAAATACCATTTTTTGGTCGTGCACTTCGATCCCACCTCCAGAAACTAGATCTGTCATTGTGCAAGGCTAATTATATGCGGTTTCTTCTCGTCTGAGTCGAAAAGTCTCTTACATGTATGTATGTCTGCAGCGAAATTGTTTAGGGTTCTATTTGCATGCATGCTGATGCTGCACGCAACCTCACTGTCTCGGAGGTTTTCTCACAGAGATAACTTGCAGGTCGCCCATGCTGACTAGGTATGTGGAGGATTCTTAATTATCTTGGTGGATTTAGAATAAATCAAAATATCGCTCTTTCCATGAACCCATTTCTTCTGTGGTGAGCTTATCTTTCCCTCACGGGCCTGCAATTAAACGCACTGCAAACAGTCTCGAATAAATCTACGTGGAATGCGAGATCCAATTTTTCAGTGCCTTTGGACAGAGTAACAGCAAGCGCCTTAGGAATCATCGAAGATTGAGCTCTGTGAAGATAGCTCGACGTGGTCAGTAGTGGTACTGTCGAAAATTCAGCTTCCAACGAATATGTAATGATAGCATCTTTCTAAATGGGACCAGCGCAGGTTATTAATAGTAGATTTGAAGCGTGATTATATCCCGGAATATCGCCCTTGGGGCTACGAAATCAGATTTTATGCTGGCTTTTCGGTCCATGACTACAGTCTGTAATGCATAAATCATTCGAATTCTATTTCAGCACGATATCCTTATACACTTACCAGAAACGCACGGTCTTTTTACGGCAGTTGCCATGCAGACTTGGAGATAGATACGTTGCAAATTTCATCCATGCAGTTTTGACTAATCAACGTATTATAATATTCTGCTGCCACGTGTAAACATGACTTTGGATCATAAAATATATCTGCTTCAACCTTTTAGCGTAGGTCGAAAACTTGCCATCGAAACCTTGGGCTCCATGTCATGTGTCCATGTGGTTTCGTTGCACCATCTCACGTGTTCTTGCACCGCTAAAACATGGTTGCAGATGTCATACATTACGCCATAGTATTTATAATATTCGCTGCCATGTTTTAAACATAAGTTTCGACCATTATATATCCGCTCAACGTTGTTTTACCATAGGTCAAAACTCCACCACAGCAATATTTGAGCTCAATTGTAATGAGTTTTCATATGGTTCACGATCCATATTTTAGTGGTGAGGTTTGACCGATATATATATATATATATATATATATATATATATATATATATATATATATATATATATATATATATATATATATATATATATATATATATATATATATATATATATATATATATATATATATATATATACATCTGCTCCAAACGTTTAGCATGGGATGAAACTTCGCCATCAAAACCTTTGCGTCCACTTGTACGTGTTTTAATCATAAATTTTGACCGTTTGAAAACCTGTCATCAACATTTGCGCCCATTTGTAACGCACCATGGTTATTTAAACATAAGCCTAGATCGCTATATCCGCCATGGAATAATTTAAGCTCACTTGTAACGTTTTCATATAGTCTTGATCCACCATCTCATATGGTTTTGAAACCATAAGGTCCTTTATCCCTTTTGCGCCTTGGTTTAATCACATAACCTTTATCATTTTCTTTTCCTTAGATTTTTAGCGCAAATAAATAAAAATATTCAAGCCAAGGCCATCACCTCACAATGTGAATGCTTCTTGTTTTGAAAGATCGAGAGTTGACATCTGCTACTCAAGCCACATTGATGGCCCTTTTAATAATAACCCATTTTATCTTGTGGTTCTGGAGACTCTCTGTGCATATACATCCATGTGCCTGGCTGCCAAAAGGTGTATGCATTTAAACATAACCTTTTAGGTTCAATTGAAGTTCCCCCATCTCTTATGGTCTCACATAGACAAACTTTAGGGATATGTAAGAGCAAAGGAGACTAGGGTTTTAAGGCCCTTTCATTCCTCCATATTGTACTCCTTGCAGCATAATTAATTCCACACTATGTAGCTCAAGATTAATAAATGTTGCTTCTCAAAGGTGCACTGACATATTTGGAACTCTGCCGTTGGCTTGCCACACAACCATGTGTGCTTTCGCCTTGCTGCCCGACACGAGAACGCCTTGAAGGAGATTGCCATTCTCTAGAGAAATCTTCTGAGTCTGCTTTGTTCACCGGGCTATACTTCAGGCTAGGCTTGTTGAAGTGGTGAAATATGTTCCTTTGTGTTATCACTCTGTAATTAGCAAGATTGGCAAAGTCCAACTGCAGAGGTAACATCAAACTGCTTTGGGATTCTAGGATCTAGCCCTCTTGAATCCGGAGAGGGATCTCTCCAATATGTACAAAGATGGATATTGTCTTTGAAAGCTTAAGGTAATGATATTAGGCTAGTTATGAAGACCAAGGGTTTTTGTTTTGTTTTGGTTGGACAAAGATAAATGAAGGTGAAGGAAGTCTAAATGAAGGGCGAAGATGAATGAAAGGGAAAAATGATTCAGCTGAGAAGATAGGCAAGAAACAACTTCAATCCATTGGGCTATGGAGTCATAGTAGGGTTTTAATTGGAGTAGCAAGAGGCAAGAGTGGTCCATGGGGCAAGTCATCTATGTCTAAGGATCTCTTTAAAGTTTGATTTATGGAATGGAGTGATACATCAGGAAGGGGAATTAAACAGATGCAGAACGAAGAGCAGCCTAGGATCTGATAAGTACTTTAAAACCAGTCAGCCTTTGACCAAGCACTTAAGAAAAACATAGAAGCAGACTAGGATCTGGTAAGTACTTTTAAACTATCCAGCCTTTGATATACTTCTGCTAGAAAATAGATTAAAAACAAAGGGAAACTTGAAGGCAACCTTTGGAGCAGAAACTAGTGGGCAGGGCTCACCTTTCTCCTCATCTTAGTTCTCCTTTACTTAGTTACTTTCCAAGACAATCACCAAGATAACACAGAATGGCCCAAGATCTGATAAGTACTTTGAAACTAGTCAGCTTTTGACACATCCTACGGGAAACAGACAAATAGTTGAGCAAACAAGAAAGGGACTCAGGGCTAACCTTTGATTTCCTCAATTCATTCCTTACACAACATATATGAAAGTAACATTTAAAAATAACATTCAGCAGTGACAAAAAGATGAGGGAACGCCAACATCTCTGTACTTAGACTGAATTAAATCATTTCTAAATAACACAATAAGAAGAAAACATTGAAATAAATATTTCTCAGCCAGAGAAGGTTAATGATATACAGTAGGTCCTAACCCTGTTTAAACTGTTCTTTACAGTGGAAAATGAAACAACATGAAAACAGAAATAAAATAACAAGTTACAAATGAGAATAACATCACCGTCAACATAGACCAGGATCCCATAAATCAGCTTGTATTGATGTTCCAAACCAGTTACAATCTTTAATTCCAATGGTTCTTTATATCTTCAGGCTTCTCAGCTCAACATAGGTATTTTCTCTTACAAACAGAGCTTACAGCAGCTTCAGAAAACTATTTACATGCTACAGATATGCAGTGACCAACAGTTTATCATCTTCTACAGAGATATTTATAGAATAATGAGGAGAAAAGATCCGAGAAAAGATCTAAAACACATTTAATACAACGTTAAATGATTTCTCGGCCCCTTAAGAGGCATCGATGGAGAAATTACAGGTGGATGTGCTGCATTAACTTTTACATTTATGATTTAAAACTCGAAGTGAGTTTTATTTGACTTTGCGGCTCATATGCTGTTTGGAGTAACTCTGCAGATATTTTCTGCATTGATTTCCTTGTAGAAGTAACTCCCTGGCTGCGCTGGAGGAGAATATCTGATTTTCTTCAATAACTTCGGCCTCTGTTTTGAAAGGTTTGAGGCAACAGGTGGCTCGGTGGTAGCTGAGGAATCAATTTGCCTCAGATGTGGCGGTGGAGGCTTTCCGTCTGATCAAAACACTTTAGGTTTTCCTTTAAACTGTGTTTTATATTGGGGATTAGGCTTTTGATAATGGTCTTAGCCGTAATCCCCATAAAAACCGTCTTAAATCTTCATATGCTGTGCTCTGTCTTCAAACTGATATTCTTTAACTGTGTTTGAATTAAAACCGTGTCTTGTCGATGTGCAGACCCGCACTGGGCTTTACGGCATCAATACTCATAGAGTACTGACGAGACATGGAATAGAGCCCCGTGAATGGCCTCTTTAAGATAGCCAGAAGGCACAGGAAACGTCTTTCCCATCCCTCGGCTTTCCTTCATTCTATAATGGAAAACCATTAAAATACCTGCAAAACACAACAACAGTTAAGAAATCCTGCGGGAATAGGTTAAAACTGCTTCGGATGGCGGGGGAGGAGCGTAGCCGTCGGATGAGGGCAACCAACGGTGGAGATCTGCATAGAAAGGAAAAAAGGATAGCGGGAGAAGAATAAGGAGGAGCAGTTTTGGACCGTCCGATCTGGACACGTGGACGGTCCAGATCTAATCGGAGGGTCTCAATCGGGGGTGGCACAAAAGGGGATGCGATTGAAATTCCAGTGCGATTAAGCGCTGGCCGTTGATCTGTAGATCAGATTGACGACGGAAAACGAATCGGCGGGCTTTGAAATGGCGGTAGGAATTGCGATCGGAGGGAATAAGGGCCGTTGGATAGGCGGGAAATGGACGGCTGCGATGCAATCGGGAGGCGAACAGAAGGACCTGCGATTGCGATCGGTGGAATAGAGCGATTGAGCGCAGACCGTCGGATCACGGGACAGATCAATGGTGGAGATGCAATCGGGGCACGCAATCGGAGGAAAAGTAGAAGGAATTGCGATCAGCGGAGGGTCGTCGGGTCGCGGGGAGATCAACGGCCACTATGCAATCGGGAGTGTTTTAATCGGAGAATCGCAATCGGGAGGCGCACAATGGGTGTTGCAATTGCGATCGGGGGGAGTGGCGCGATTGAGCGCTGGACGTCAGATCTTGCGACAGATCGACGGCACGGAACGCGTCGCAAGACTTAACAATATAAACTAATCGCATCGGGGTTTTAAAATATTTACAAAGGAATTTGTCTCCTGCCCGGCCTTCGATTGCGATTGGCCCCCAATGCTTAAGCTCTTGGTCTTGGGTGACGGGCATATGTGGGGAAGTGGTTTTTAGGACTTAGCCCAAGGGGCTTAGGCCCATAGCAATAAAACTTTGGTTTTTTATGAGAATTTTCAAGGATTAAAATGGATTTGGGGGTTCCGAAATAGTTAAAAAGTGAGTTTTTAACTATGAAAGGGGAATTTTTCATAAATGGAGGGAGAACTTATGAAAAGTAGAGGAATAATATGGAGAAACAAGGGAAGAAAATGATGGTTTCTTCAGCAGTTTTGTTATACGAAATCAACAGATTTTTCTGAGTAAAAAATGGGACAGCAAATGAGGATTTTGGACAGAGGCATGAGGCCTAGGAGGAGTCTTCAAGAGCCAACAATTTTTAGTGATAAAATTTGTTCCTTGGAGGCTCAAAAAAGATTTAGCCACCTTTTGGTATAACAAAATATTACAGGTGGCTAACAGTGGCTCCACTTGGGGATGGTGCCTTCTTGAAGGCATCAAGAATTCAGACTTGACTTCTGGGAGGCTGACTAGTTGCCTCATCCATTGGGCTGTCCTTCTGTGATTGAATGATCTTCTCTAAAAACATATTCAGCAGCCATGAAAATAATGGATTTTCATCTACAAACTTTCTACCTACCCAATCCTACTGATCTAACATTTTTTCTTTTTAGAGTGCACTTGGATTGGCAAACTCTCTTACAACATTTTATTCTTTTGAAAGCATAAAAACTAATCTAATTCTACTCCTTATTTCTCCCTGAACTCAGATTAAACAGTTGAGCTCAGATATTTCTCTACCTAATCTACTGTCTGTTGGGGTTAAATAGTCCAACAAACTTTCATTCTCTAAATTCTAAAGCAGAAATTTAAAAACAGCTAAGTCAAGATTAAGCAGTTTGACTTGTTGTGATCTATGGCATAAAAACAAGCTGCACATAGATTATTATTTGCAGAAAATTAAAATCAAAATAGAAGGCTTAAGATCTGAAAGTTTAAGTACTGCCTTCCCTTTCTTCATAGCTCTGTTTTTTACTTTGTTTGAGCTGTCTTTTCTTTTCTTCTGGTTCAGATTTTGAGCGATTTAAAACCAGATTTACACTTTCTTTGACTCAGAAAATAAAACAATTTTGAGTCATATCCCTTTGGAAACTTTGGCTCAGGTTTTGAACATGTTTGAGCCTTTCATTCTTAACTTAAACTATCTACTGATAAGCCAAGATTAAACAGTTTGGAAAATCAAATTCACTAACCTATCAGCAGAAAATTTAAATCTAATTAGTCAAGTTTAAACAGTTTGACTAACTAGAAGTGTGTTTTTGAGGAGTGGAATTTGAGCTTGCACACTTTCAGAATTTATTTCTCTTTTTTGGCATGGGGCTTTGCCTTTCTTGTTTTCATTTCTGCCCTCTTTTCATTTTTCTTTGTTTTTGTATTTTTGATTCTTGATTTTTCTCCTAAGCAGAAAACAACAACTACCTACATGCTCAGGAGTGAGCTTTATTGACATCCCTATCTAGCCTATTCTAAACATGGAGTATTTACATTTATCATATGATACAAAAATGCCAATGCAGCCAGCTGAGTAATGTCAAGAGGAAGTAGTAACTCTGGCTGCTTGTCAAAGGTATCCATAGAACATATTGAAGGTTATCCTTCAATATCAAGGCTATCATAGAAGGTGACAGCTTTTCATGTCTCTGGCTCTTGCAAAGGATCAATGCTTGATAATTTGAGCCAGTTGGGATTTCCACACACTTCTCCAAAGGATCAACAAAGAAAAGATGAATATTCTCTTCCTTTTGGCCCTCCATGTCTGGTAGACTGTCTGCTTCCGAGACTTTAGTTTTGAGGGGCATCTCTTCAGAATTTTGCTTGGAAGCCTCGTCATCCCTAACCTGCATAATAGCAAACTGTGAAATATTTTCTTTCTCTAAACACATGCTTGCTTCTGATATAAATTCAGGCTCTTTAAATGACAGACTAATATCAGTGAAGGGAGAAGTTTCTTCTTGAGAAGATGATATATCCACAGCAGGATAGTCTTCTATTTGTTTTTCTCCTTCATCTTCATCATCCTCTGAACTGGAGGACTCATCATATTTGACAGTGTTGTCCTCTGGTAACCCTGGTATGCTTGTATTCAGTGGATTAATTTGTATGAAGAGGTTATTATATTCTTGAGCAGGGGAGTATTTAAAGGTTTCCTCTTTTTCAAGAGAAAGCTCCTTTTGCTCAAAAATTTATTTATTGCTCTTCTCTTCACCTTCTGAGTTGAAAGGCTGCTGATTTCCAATTATGTGAAAGCCATTAGTGATGGATTGAAACGGATGTTTTTGGCTTTCAAGCTGGTGATGATGAAAATGATAACACCAATCAAACGCTGGTTGCCCTGCATGATTAGTTTTTTCTTGGAACTCATCATCATCATCATCAGACTGATCGAAATTCGGAAAATCATCTGAATAAACAATTTTTTTAGTCGAACATATTGGGTCATCAGTTTGCTTTTCTTCTAACTGATCTACAAGATAACTTTCTAAATCTATACAACAAAGTTCTTTATGTGAATGGTTTTGAGGCTGGATGTCTTCTTGAGCCTCAGTTATAAGGGATGATGAATCATTATCTACGTTTTCAGGAAAATCTTGAGGAATGTTCTTTACTTCTTGTTTGTTTTCTTCCTCAAGTGATTCATCTATGTTCTTAAAATTTTTCAATACTAGATTAAAAGCATGAATTGCTGCTAAAAGATCTTCAGGATGCATCTCTTCCAAATCTTCCTCATTATCTATAATGTGTTGGGTGATGTTTCGTGATGGATCATAATATATTGCACCCAATGATAATGACGTAGTGTTTTCTTCATAGTTCTCATAGAACATATATTCAAGGTCTCTTAAAGAAAACAAACTACTAGATCTTAAGCATTCATACCAATCCCTAGCTTTTCCTTCTAATGTTAACATGAAAATTTTCATTAGGCAGTCTTCATGCCATTCAACTTTCAACCTCCATACATGTATATGAAATCTGATGAGATGTAATAGAGGGTCATCAAACTTTTCACCTTGGAAAACAGGCAGGTTGTCATCCCAAGTCACCCGGGGCATCTTATGTGGAAACCCAGGGATATGATCTCTACTCATTGGGGCATATCTTCGTTGTATTCTCGGAATCATGTTTGTAAATCAGAAAAGAGGTCACTGTGTTCGGTCAATCAGTTCGGGGTCTTCTACCAGTGGAGTCATTTGGTCTTCTGGGAGTTTCAGAGTGTGGAGTCGCCAGGTGGAAAATTTTTTGCTCCTAAGGAGGTAAAACGTTTTATGGTTCCACCACCATATGATTCTTGTAGAGCTGTAAGATTCTCAGGAACTGAATTAGCTCTCAAGGGTGATCCGAAACAAATAGAAGACGAATCTTAGAGACTTCCAAGATGTTAAGATTATCAACCATTCCGTAGACAAATCTTCAACTCTCTAATGAATCTTTAAGAAGCTAACAGTGATGCTGCTTTTTTAGACCCAAACGAACAAGAAAAGTTCAACCAAGTATGACAATCTTTGAGAGGTTAACCAATCCGTTTTTACAATTTTAAATCCCACAGTCCTCTAACTGAGTTTGAATGATTTTATAATGATAAGGGTTCTTCCCAGTGGAGTCTTAAGGTCTGCTAGGATTGTGGAGTCGCCAGGTGGATGAATGTGAACATTTTGAAGTAGGATGCTGTCCACCATCAGCAATGTGAATGCCAATCTAACCAGAAATCTTGGGTCTATGAGTGCCTAAGAATGTTTGAGGTGAAATGCACTCAAATCCCCAGCGGAGTCGCCATTATGTTATCACTCTGTAATTAGTAAGATTGGCAAAGTCCAACCCAGGTAACATCAAACCGCTTTGGGATTCTAGGATCTAGCCCTCCTGAATCTGGAGAGGGATCTCTCCAGTATGTACAAAGATGGATATGTCTTTGAAATTTAGGGTAATGATATTAGGCTAGTTATGAAGACCAAGGGTTTTGTTTGTTTTGGTTGGAAAAAGATAAATGAAGGTGAAGGAAGTCTAAATTAAGGGTGAAGATGAATGAAAGCAAAAATTGATTCAGCTAAGAAGATAGGCAAGAAACAACTTCAATCCATTGGGCTATGGAGTCACAGTAGG
Source organism: Pinus albicaulis (assembly GCA_034641835.2). Classification (NCBI taxonomy): domain Eukaryota; kingdom Viridiplantae; phylum Streptophyta; class Pinopsida; order Pinales; family Pinaceae; genus Pinus; species Pinus albicaulis. The sequence continues at coordinate 91,462,656 of CM076577.1, forward strand.
GTTTAACTGGGAGTAGCAAGAGCAAGCAAGAGTGGTCCATGTAAAAGTCATCTAAGCGGCTCAAGGATCTCTTCAAAAGTTTGATTTATGGAATGAGTGATACATCAAGAAGGGGAATTAATGAGCGTGCATCAAAGAGCACTTTCAAGATCCGGTGGCATTGAACTAGCCACCGATCAGCACTTAAGAAAAACATAGAAGCAAACTAGGATCTGGTAAGTACTTTGAAACTATCCAGCCTTTGATACACTTCTGATAGAACACATATTAGAAACAAAGGGAAACTTGAAGGCAACCTTTGGAGTAGAAGCTAGTGGGCTGGGACTTACCCTGATCCTCTCCTAGTTCTTCTTTACTTAGTTACTTCCAAGACAATCACCAAGATAACATAGAATGGCCCAAGATCTGATAAGTGCTTCGAAACTAGTCAGCTTTTGACACATCCTAAGGGAAACAGACAAATAGTTGAGCAAACAAGAAAGGGACTCAGGGCTAACCTTTGATTTCCTCAATTCATTCCTTACCCAACATATATTGGAAATAACATCTAAAAATAACATTCAGCTGTGACGAAAAAATGAGGGAACGCCAACATCTCTGTACTTAGACTGAATTAAATCATTTCTAAATAACACAATTAGAAGAAAACATTGAAATAAAGATTTCTCAGCCAGAGAAGGTTACTGGTATACAGCAGGTCCTAACCCTGTTTAAACTGTTCTTTACAGTGGAAAATGAAACAACATGAAAATAGAAATAAAATAACAAGTTACAAATGAGAATAACATCACCGTCAACATAGACTAGGATCCCATAAATCAGCTTGTATTGATGTTCCAAACCAATTACAATCTTTAAGTCCAATGGTTCGTTACAGCTTCAGGATTCTCAGCTCAACATAGGTATTTTCTCTTACAAACAGAGCTTACAACAGCTTCAGAAAACTATTTACATGCTACAGATATGCAGTGACCAACCATTTCTCCTCTTCTGTAGAAGTATTTATGGAAGATGAGGAGGTGAGATTTTAACAAAATATCTCAAGGACAGTTAATGCAGAGTGAAGACTTCTCGGCCCTTTGAGAGGCGTCGATTGGAGAAATTACAGGTGGAAGTGCTGCATTAACTTTTACATTTATGATTTAAAACTCGAAGTGAGTTTTATTTGACTTTGAGGCTCATATGCTGCGTTTTGGAGTAACTCTGCAGATATTTATTCATTGGTTTCCTCGCAGAAGTAACTCCCTGGCTGTGCTGGAGGCGGATATATTATTTTCTTCAATAACTCAGCCTTTGGTTTGAATGGTTTGAGGCACCAGGTGGCTCGGTGGTAGCTGAGGAATCAATTCGCCTTTAGTTGAAACGGTGGAAGCCTTCTGTCTGATGAAACACTTTAGGTTTTTCCTTTAAACTGTGTTTTAGATTGGGGATTAGGCTTTTGATAACGGTCTTAGCCGTAATCCCCATAAAAACCGTCTTAAATATTCATCTGCTGTGCTCTGTCTTCAAACTGATACTCTTTAATTGTGTTTGAATTAAAACCGTGTCTTGTCGATGTGCAGACCCGCACTGGGCTTTACGGCATCAATACTCATAGAGTACTGACGAAACATGGAATAGAGCCCCGTGAATGGCTTCTCTGTAATGAAACGAGGGCGTGAGAATCGTCATTCCCAGCCCTCGGCTTTCCTTCATTCTATAATGGAAAACCATTAAAACACCTGCAAAACACAACAACAGTTAAGAAATCCTGCGGGAATAGGTTAAAACTGCTTCGGATGGCGGGGGAGGAGCGTAGCCGTCGGATGAGGGCAACCAACGGTGGAGATCTGCATAGAAAGGCAAAAAGGATAGCGGGAGAAGAATAAGGAGGAGCAGTTTTGGACCGTCTGATCTGGACACGTGGACGGTCCAGATCTAATCGGAGGGTCTCAATCGGGGGTGGCACAAAAGGGGATGCGATTGAACTTCCAGTGCGATTAAGCGCTGGTCGTTGATCTGTAGATCAGATCGACGGCGGAAAACGAATCGGCGGGCTTTGAAATGGCGGTAGGACTTGCAATCGGAGGGAATAAGGGCCGTTGGATAGGCGGGAAATGGACGGCTGCGATGCAATCGGGAGGAGAACAGAAGGACCTGCGATTGCGATCGGCGGAACAGAGCGATTGAGCGCAGACCGTCGGATCACGGGACAGATCAATGGTGGAGATGCAATCGGGGCACGCAATCGGAGGAAAAGCAGAAGGAATTGCGATCAGCGGAGGGCCGTCGGATCGTGGGGAGATCAACGACCACTATGCAATCGGGAGTGTTTTAATCGGAGCATCGCAATCGGGAGGCGCACGATGGGTGTTGCGATTGCGATCGGGGGGAGTGGCGCGATTGAGCACTGGACGTCAGATCTTGTGACAGATCGACGGCACGGAACGCGTCGCAAGACTTAACAATATAAACTAATCGCATCGGGGTTTTAAAATATTTACAAAGGAATTTGTCTCCCGCCCGGCCTTCGATTGCGATTGGCCCCCAATGCTTAAGCTCTTGGTATTGGGTGACGGGCATATGTGGGGAAGTGGTTTTTAGGACTTAGCCCAAGGGGCTTAGGCCCATAGCAATAAAACTTTGGTTTTTTATGAGAATTTTCAAGGATTAAAATGGATTTGGGGGTTCCGAAATAGTTAAAAAGTGAGTTTTTAACTATGAAAGGGGAATTTTTCATAAATGGAGGGAGAACTTAAGGAAAGTAGGAGGAATACAGTGGAGAAACAACGAAGAAAATGATGGTTTCTTCTACAGCTGATATACGAAATCGGTCACATTTTTTCTGAGTAAAAAATGGGACAGCAAATGAGGATTTTGGACAGAGGCATGAGGCCTAGGAGGAGTCTTCAAGAGCCAACAATTTTTAGTGATAAAATTTGTTCCTTGGAGGCTCAAAAAAGATTTAGCCACCTTTTGGTATAACAAAATATTACAGGTGGCTAACAGTGTGCACACATCGACATGGATGGTATTGTGTAGGATATCCAAAACCTCCTTTGTGAATTTATGCTTATTCTGTCTCCTCCTAGAATAGCAGCATGGGATTGTTTCTTGATCATCACCCCCACCAAAATGTAGCTTCCTAGTAATTGTGTCATCATCATTTTCATCTTCAAACAATCTCATCCTCAAGGTCGTCAAGCGTCAATAGAGAAACACCATGATGAGTAAGAATGTCATCTTCTCCATCTGATAAAGTGTATTTGTCATTCTTAAGCACCCGTGACTATCGCTCACTCTAGAATCTAATGATAGCCTTATCTGCATCTTCAAGTGCGTCAACATTTTCCCCAGACCGCATGTCCATAAAACATTAGCTTTGCCACTTTGTTTGTATTATTGTAAGAGAGTCTTCTTCCTGGTGATTGGCAACTTCCCTAACCATTGTGCTCTTGTTAGTTGGGTTCCAATCTCTTCCTCCCAATGTGATGGTGACACTCTTTGGTATATCAGCTGTGGGATCGCCTGCACGTAACATTATAACACTAATTAGTTTACAGTTACCTTTTAGAGAATGGTGCCCCCAAATAATAAATATTAGACTATGAGCTTGGTGAAGTGCTAAAACAGAGTGCCTGGACAATCCATGATACAAGCGCCTTTAATGTAAATACACACAAGTTTTCATTTGAATGTATGCAATGGCAATCCTTCGCACATGACGCAACTACGATAAGAGTGTTGGAGCGTATGCCGAATGATCCCTCCCACATATGGCGTGATTTTAGCAACAACATCTAATCATGATGGTGAGACAACTCATGAGGGGTTGGGGGTAGGTCGGTGGGATGTCACTGACTGCAGGTTGGGTGAAAGAATTTAACGCCTAAGCGAGTAGAGGGGAAACCCGAAATTTTAAATATACCCAAAATTTTGGGTGGTGTTGTAGTGGCTACAACAAATGGCGAACCATTGGTAGAATCCAGCATCTCTGTCACTATCACAACAAAATTCTGAGTCCGGATAGTGATGCAAGGGAATATTGAACAAGTTCCATGGGTACCCTTTGTATTACTTTGGACCTTTACAGGTATGCCTAATCCTTGTGCCTCAGCTAGGTCTCACTAATCAGAAACACATCACAGAGAAAGCCCACAGACGCCCGTAGCTTGTTGATGATGTGAATAGCAAGGCAGTGGGTTTATTATTTTCAGGATTTTTTAAAGTAAGTTTCTGGTGTTGCTCTGCTGCCAGCAGGCCTGGACAGTACCCCGGCGGAGTCACTTCAAGAAATCACAAACATTTCTCTGCTGCCAGTGAGCCTGGTCAGTACCCCGGCAGAGTCGTTGCATTACCTCTCTGCGCAGGAAGCCTTTCTCGATCCTTTACCCTTATTTGTTTCATGTGCTTACAACACTTATTTTCAAGTGATCGTGGCACTTATTTTTCATGGGCGGATGAGGGATCCTGACTTATTTTACGAGCAAGAGAGGTTGTTTCTTGTTTTATAGAAACTGCAAGATATCCTGATTAGGGTTTTCCCTTGTGCCAAACCTTCACATCCGATTTACCACAATAGGCGAAGCGTGAAAAACAGATCATTTTAGGGTGTCCAAGACAATTCTAGGCACAAGGCTTAGGCTACGGGTATGGGCCATTCAAACTCATTAGGTCTCCCACAAGCAACTGGCTCGCATCTCCCTGGCTAAATAATTTTAGAATCATAGGCATCCTGTTGAGAATGCGACTTCGATGACTTGTCCTGAGAGAAAGTTGCCTCTTGAGATAGCCACCGCAACCTCACGCAAAATAACGGGGTTACTGTTTCAATAATCAGGGAAAACAAGATCGCAAGGTGATAGGGTTGCAATGAGGGCTCATGAAGTGGTAGGCGATATGACAGAAATGATGTAAGGAAGAGAGTGTACGACGCAATGTAATAGGCGAGGCTCAAGATGCAATGCAACGCCATGTGCGAGAACGATCAACCAGTTGTAAGTGAAATACAAGCAGTGATTATTTATATAGAAACCAGTAACTAAAAAAAAAGAAATGAGTGGAAAATACTTGTAACATGATGATGCCTAAGATATTAATCGTAAACAAAACAGCAAACACACTTTTTAATCACGACATAAAAATTTGGCAAGTAAAACTAATTAACTTTGAACTAAAATTTTATTAACAGGTTCTAGCTAACCTACACCTAAAACCCTAGCTTAACCAATGATGCGACCAGACTATGTAAAATCAGTTTTCCAGTGCAACCACCGCCTTAGTTCGTATCCTGCAACAACAAAAATGATCAGGATCAGAGCTAGTATCCAAAAAAGTGCGGTAACAACAAAACTTACCTGAGGAGAAGGTGCCATGGAAAGATGATCATAGATACTTCCCAAAGAACATGCCAGAATAGATTGTGCAAGCTGAATCCCACTCTCATCTTGATATGCAGCAATATGTTCTTAAAACTCAACATTTATAAACGACCCATAATCATTCATGCACAATCCTGGGCCTGATGGGCGCTGGGTAAGCCATTTCCCATTTGTCGGCACCTCCACCGAATAGGGTTGGTCGAACGAACCAATATGCACATTGTGGTGGTGAGGATGATTGATTCTACAGGGTGGAAGCAACAAGTAGGTGCCAGGTGAATTATAGATGCTTGCACATCCAAGTGCAGAAATCTTAGTTTTGAAAACCTTAGCTCGGGGTTGCTCTTGGGTTTGGTCAAGGGTATGAGGATCTGAATCCACTTTCAGTGTAGGCTGCAATTCCTCACCGCCTTGAACAAATTCTGCACCTTCGAGCGGGGGGCTTCAAAACTTTGATGGTTGGGCGAGATCAACAGGCGAATGGATGTGATCATGGATTGTGGTGAGTTGCAAAATGTCAGTGGGCTTTGTATCAATTCGGTCAAATTTTTGCGCACTGATAGATTGATAACCCAAAGTATCGGATTATCTAGATTTGTGAGGGTGGGGTGAATTCGACATGGTTATGCTGGGAGGAGCATGGTACTTAGGGATAGTCATTTCAGAAACAGTCAGCGGAAGCTGAAGCATTCGACTTTCTGATGGGTACTTGAATCTTCCCGAAGCGAATCATCGAATTCTGGTGTCTCTATATGGTCGGAAAAGAGATGCGAGTGACCGTCCTCGTCGGTATGATTGAATATGTTTTCAGATAAGGAGTGATCGCTACAACCATTGATTTGATCAAGTTGGGTACCTGGCAAGTTAGGCTCCCCGGGAGTTACCAACTGGGATGGATCAATAAAGAGGACATCTTGAGGTTGCTCAGATAGGAAATTGCTCCTATGGCTGTCTAAAGATTCCGAGGGGGGAAAATCAGATCTAAAAGATTCATCGATTTTGAACTGTGATTGTGAAACACCATCTGCATGCTTATGATTGTCGCCGATACCAGTATAAGGAAATTTTGAATGTCTCGAAGAAATTACTGGTGTGGCGGGATCGAGAAACAAACTGGGGAATAATGAATGAACAGATTGAGTCGCAGGGGCGTTAACCCTACAAGGCTTTTCAACACGTGCATCCATGTCATTTAGAGAAAACAATGATCTGGCAAGCCTTGTAAGGGAATAAAATTTATGCGGGGTAGGAGTCGATTCATAATCAGTATGCGAATCAGATTTAGGTTTGTGTCCAGGGAGACACCGAGTGGGCTCGAGGTAGGTTTCATGAACTGGGAGAGATAAAGAGCCACTGGGGTGTTCAAACTCTGATTCAACATGGTGCGTGAAAGACTCAAAGTCAGAACAGCCGTTGACTTGCAGTTTGTCATAGGGAACACTAGGCTCAGGCTGGGTTGCTAACTGAAATTGTTCAAGGGAAACGAGAATCGCATACGTGAACTGTTCTCTTACCAACCTCCAATCGACATCCTTCTCAGGGAACTCAAAACGATAATGAACGAATCTGATAGAGAACTCATCTAAAGATTCCCGAGGTTCCATTCTGATGTCATTTAACTTTATTAAACTGTTATGAAGATCATACCTGTCAAAAGCTTGTTGTAATTCACTGGCAAGTTGTTCAAATGAATGGATGGAAGCTTCCGGCAATGTGCAGCACCATTGCTTAGCACGACCTTCGATGGTGAAGAAGAAAAGAAAACATATCAAACCTTCATTTTCAATTTCGTAGCACTCACCAAAGTCATAGAAATATGAAAGGTGTTGGGTTATGGACACCCCATTTTCACCATCAAATTTTAACTGGGACAAGTGATACATAAGTTCATCGGGGATGAAGTATCGAGGCTCATAAAACTCCGAAAAACATCTCAGGAGAATGATTTGGGAACGAGCCATTACAGATATGAGATTAACTGCAGGCTCTAGGGCTCAGCTTGTCATCTGTCCCTCCTTCTAGCGCCAATTCTGTTGACGGGAAAATCTGTCCGGCCAACAGCAGGGGATCTCCCTGGTAAAAGGTCCCAATTAGACCTTGAACCGTTTGGAATAGGGATCCCGTCCGGGGTGTGGGTCCGGATACCACTGATTTCTCCTTTGCTTTGGGTCTCGCTTAAACTCTATAAAACAGTGGATACACACCTAATCAACTGATACAAGACATATGATTGATGCATTAAATGTACATACGACACTATGAGTAGCAAGAGAAAATAATAAAGCATGAAGACCGAAGGAAGTGTTGTTAGCAACACTTCATTAGGTTCATGCTTGTAAGCTGTTATGACCATGAAAGAAACAGTTCCTCATGGCGAGAACACCCTTCACTTCCTAAAGGTTTTAAATGATAACACAAACGCAGATAAACAAAGTCATCAACATTCGCTAAGAAGGTGAAATAAACTCAACCACCATTAACATACTCAGCAAACTGTTATGTAACTATGATGTGAGTTAAAGATACAGTTCCCTTAACCTAAAGATGTTCAGAAACTGAAAATATAATACTCAACAGTGCTCATACATGAAACAACACCAGATCCACAAAGGGATTTTTCAAAATGCTTGTATTCCTCATTAAATGTATAATCTACTGGTAATACAATGTACTCAGCTCGAGTCCCAAACAAAAGATCCATTTACAAGCTCCCGAAGGAGTATTTATAATACAAAACCTGCCCTTTGGGCTTCCTTGACTTTTCATCTTCTTGGCCGTTGGGGCACACGCCTTGCGACGATCTTTTACTGCGACACAGACTGAGGCACATTGTTGCGACTGCAACTTTGGCCCAGGTTCGCGGGGTCACGGAATTGTAAGAAAATGGCCAAGGTGCGACCTTGCGACCTTGCAGGCGGGTTGCGGGGAGTCGTGGGTCGCGGATCATGAAAAAATGAAAGTACGACCTTGCGACCTTGCGGCTAGGTCGGCTGAGTTCCCCCGGTCGCAAATTTGGAGAAAAATCAGAAATGCGACCTTGCGACTTGCAGGATTTGCGACCTCGCGACCTCGTGTAGACATCGACTGCGACCTCATTAGATCTGTGAGTTCTTTGGAGTTTCGCCAGCATCTACTTGTTTTGAAAATGTCCCCTTGTTTGCTGGGGAAAACCTTGGCTCTTATGTGCAAACAGAGAGGTTCTTCCTGCAATAAAATAACACAGGTCACATGTCTTCATGATGGAATAATAATAATGCTAAGGGCATTTTAATCAATTGTAAGAATGAAAATAATAACTTAGACCCCTGTGTGGTCAACTACTGAATTGTCGGAGAGAATGGCTAGGGTAAGCTTTCTCTGTGCCCTTTCTCTGTCCAGATCATCATCTTTCCCACGCACAAGGTTCTCTTCAAGTCTTGGATTAAATTACTTGATAGGCACGAGCTTCTTCATTCACATTCTCAGTGTTCGCCATAGGTCTTCATGCTCATCGATTTTCCCATTCATTAGAGGAGCAATACTTGTCATCTTCAATCAGAGAATCTCAGGTATCTTGACTGAGGGGGACTCCGACCTCACAGGGGTCACATGGTCGCGATTCTGGGCGAGTCGCACTCTATTTGCTTTGGATACATTGTGACTTGGCGACTGGGGAAGACTGCGACCTCACGGGGGGTCGCATAGTCGCGATTCTGGACAGGTCGCATGTTGTTCGCTTTAGATGTGTTGCGACCAGCGACCAGGGGAAACTGCGGCCTCACTTACGATCCTACGCCAGTCATGCTCAAAGATTTTTCACTTGCGTTGCATTTTGCTTTAAGGAGGTGAAACAGCGCAGTGATTCATTTAATTGTTGGCGTGGTCTTCATGTATGGACATGTCCCTCTATCATACGATCTGGTCGCAGTTGGAGGAAGGAGCGAATTTTGACAGATCACGGGCAGGGCCGAATGGGCATCTCCACGAAACTCTTCCCCTCCTGGTTGCAGCAATGTTGTTTATTGTTGCAATAATGAATGCAGGACGTTTAACGATGTAATTGATAAGCCTCCACGACTGCTGGTTTTTCAACCCCTTTCTCTTCTAACGCTGATCCATCAACGGATTAGTGATGACCATACATTTCAAAAGGGCCGCCATCCTATGAAAATCATGTTCCATAGTTGCTACTGTGCTCGTTCAAATGAGCGTTTTGATTTTCCTGGCGGATTTGTATCCTACGGCAATGACAGATCCGATACAGCTGAATCCATGTGCAATTCAACATGCATTACAACAAGAGTATGCAGTCTCAAATACCATTTTTTGGTCGTGCACTTCGATCCCACCTCCAGAAACTAGATCTGTCGTTGTGCAAGGCTAATTATACTCGGTTTCTACTCTTCTGAGTCGAAAAGTCTCTACACATGCACATATGCCTGCAGCGAAATTTTTTAGGGCCCTATGCCATGGGGTCTTTGCATGCATGTCGATGTTGCGCGTGACCTCACTGTCTCGGAGGTTGTTTCACAGAGATTATTGCGGGTCGCCCATGCGACTAGGTATGTGGAGGATTCTTAATTATCTTGGTGGATTTAGAATAAATCAAAGATCACTCTTTCACGTGAACCCATTTCTTAGTGGTGAGCTTATCTTTCCCTCACGGGCATGCAATTGAACACACGCAAACGATCTTGAATAAATCTACGTGGCCAGAGTGGAATGCGAGATCGATTTTGTATGCCTTTGGACGAGTAAGTAAGCGCCTTAGGAATCATCGAAGATCGGGCTACGCTGAAGACAACTCGACGTGGTCGATGGTAGCCTTTGTCGAAAGCTAATTAGTCAAGATTAGGCAGTTTGACTAACTAGAAGTGTGTTTTGAGGAGTGGCATTTGAGCTTGCACACTTTCAGATTTATTTCTCTTTTTGGCATGGGACTGTGCCTTTCTTGTTTTCCTTCTGCCCTCTTTTCATTTTCTTTGTTTTTGTATTTTTGAATCCTTGATTTTTTCTCCAAAGCAGAAAACAACAACTAACTACATGCTTGGAACTGAGCTTTATTGACATTCCTATCTAACCTATTCTAAACATGGAGTATTTACATATTCATATGATACAAAAGTGCCAATGCAGCCAGCTGAGTAATGTCAAGAAGAAGTAGTAACTTTGGCTGCTTGTCAGAGGTATCCATAGAACATATTGAAGGTTAACCTTCAATGTCAAGGCTATCATAGAAGGTGACAGCTTTTCATGTCTCTGGCTCTTGCAAAGGGTCAATGCTTGATAATTTGAGCCAGTCGGGATTTCCACACACTCTTCCATAGGATCAACAAAGAAAAGATGAAAGATCTCTTCTTTTCGGTCCTCCACCATTGGTAGATCATCTACTTCTAAGACATCAGCTTCGAAGACTATCTCTTCAGTATGTAGCTTGAAAGTATCATCATTCTTAACCTGCAAAATAGCAAACAGTGAAATATCTTCTTTCTTTGAATCTATGCTTGCTTCTGATATAAATTCAGGCTCTTTAAATGACAGACTAATATCAGTGAAGGGAGAAGTTTCTTCTTGAGAAGATGATATATCCATAGCAGGATAATCTTCTATTTGTTTTTCTCCTTCCTCTGCATCATCTTCTGAACTGGAGGACTCATCATATTTGACAGTGTTGTCCTCTTGTAGCCCTTGTATACTTGGATTCAATGGGCTAAACTCTGTGAAGAGGTTATTATATTCTTGAGCAGGGGGGTTGTTAAAGGTTTCCTCTTTTTCAAGAGGAAGATCCTTTTGCTCAAAAATTTCTTTATTGCTCTTCTCTTCACCTTCTGAGTTGAAAGGCTGCTGACTTCCAACTATGTGAAAACCATTAGTGATGGATTGAAATGGATGTTTTTGGCTTTCAAGCTGGAGATGGTGAAACTCATAACACCAATCAAATGCTGGTTGCCCTGCATGATTAGTTCTTTCTTGGAAGTCATCATCATCATCAGACTGATCAAAATTTGGAGATTTATCAGGATAAACAATTTCATCAGTCAAACATATTGGGTTGTCAACAGGCTCCTTTTTATTCTGATCTACAAAAGAACTTTCTAAATCTATACAACAAAGTTATCTATGCGAAGACTGGTTTTGAGGCTGGATGTCTTCTTGAGCCTCAGTTATAAGGGATGATGAATCATCTTGAGGAATTTTCTTTACTTCTTGTTTGTTTTCTTCCTCAAGTGATTCATCTATGTTCTTAAAAATTTTCAATAGCAGATTAAAAAGCACTTATTCTTTGCTAAAGATCTTTAGGATGCATCTCTTCCAAATCTTCCTCATTATCTATAATGTGTTGGGTGATGTTTCGTGATGGATCATAATATGTGCACCCAATGATAATGATGTAGTGTTTTCTTTATAGTTCTCATAAAACACATATTCAAGGTCTTTTAAAGAAAACAAACTACTAGATCTCAAGCATTCATACCAATCCCTAGCTTTTTCTTCTAATGTTAGCATGAACATTTTCATTAGGCAATCTTCATGCCATTCAACCTTTAACCTCCATACATGTATGTGAAATTTGATAAGATGTAACAATGGGTTATCAAAATTTTCACCTTGGAAAATAGGCAGGTTGTCATCCCAATTCACCTGGGGCATCTTATGTGGAAACCCAGGGATATGATCTCTACTCATTGGGGCATATCTTCGTTGTATCCTTGGAATCATGTTTGTAAATTAAGAAAGAGGTCACTGTGTCTGGTCAATCAGTTCAGGGTCTTCTACCAGTGAATTCAATTGGTCTTCTGGGAGTTTCGGAGTGTGGAGTCGCCAGGTGGAAATGTTGCAACTCTAAGGAGGTAAAGCGTTTTATGGTTCCCACTACCATATGATTCTTGTAGGTAGCAAGATTCTCGGGGGAACTGAATTAGCTCTCAAGGGTGATCTGAAAACAGTTGAAGATTTAATCTTAGGAGACTTCCTAAGGATGCTTTCTAGGTTATCAACTATCTCAGGTAGATCAGGGTCAGGATGGGCTCTAATGTGAATCTTTTAAGAAGCCACTATGCTGCGTTTTTTAGACCCAAACGAACAAGAAAATTTCAACCAAGTATGACAATCTTTGAGAGGTTAACCAATCCGTTTTTACAATCTTAAATCCCACAGTCCTCTAACTGAGTTTGAATGATTTTATAATGGTAAGGGTTCTTCCCAGTGGAGTCTTAAGGTCTGCTAGGATTGTGGAGTCGCCAGGTGGATGAATGTGAACAATTTTAAGTAGGATGCTGTCCACCATCAGCAATGTGAATGCCAATCTAACCAGAAATCTTGGGTCTATGAGTGCTTAAGAATGTTTTAAATGATAACACAAACGCAGATAAACAAAGTCATCAACATTCGCTAAGAAAGTGAAATAAACTCAACCACCTTTAACATACTCAACAAATTGTTATGTAACTGTGATGTGAGTTAAATATACAGTTCCCTTAATCTAAAGATGTTTAGAAACTGAAAACATAATACTCAACAGTTCTCATACACATGACAACATCAGATCCACAAAGGGGTTTTTCAAAATGCTTGTATTAATGCTTAAATGTATAATCCTCTGGTAATACAATATACTCAGCTCGAGTCCCAAACAAAAGATATTTTTACAAGCTCCCGAAGGAGTATTTATAATACAAAACCTACCCTTTGGGCTTCCTTGACTTTTCATATTCTTGACCGTTGGGCTGCCTTGCGACCCAGTCTTTTCTGCGACCTGCGACCTGAGCTGTTGTTGCGACCTGCAACCTGACTGGGTTCGCGGGGTCACAGGTTGTAAGAAAATGGCCAAGGTGCGACCTTGCGACCTTGCAACTGGGTTGCAGGGTCGTGGGGTCGCGGATCATGAAAAAATATGAAAATGCGACCTTGCGACCTTGCGACTAGGTCGCTGGGTTGCAGGGTCGCAAATTTCGGGAAAAATCAGAAATGCGACCTTGCGACCTGCTGGGATTTGCGACCTCGCGACCTCAGTAGACATGCGACCTGCGACCTCATTAGATCTGTGAGTTCTTTGGAGTTTCACCAGCATCTACTTGTTTTGAAAATGTCCCCTTGTTTGCTGGGGAAAACCTTGGCTCTTATGTGCAAACAGAGAGGTTCTTCCTGCAATAAAATAACACAGGACACATGCCTTCATGATGGAATAATAATAATTCTAAGGGAATTTTAATCAATTGTAAGAATGAAAATAATAACTTAGACCCCTGTGTGGTCAACTACTGAATCATCGGAGAGAATGGCTAGGGTAAGCTTTCTCTGTGCCCTTTCTCTGTCAGGATCATCATCTTCCCCACACACAAGGTTCTCTTCAAGTATTGGATTAAATTACTTGATAGGCACGAGCTTCTTCATTCAAGTTCTCAGTATTCGCTGTAGGTCTTCATGCTCATCGATTTTCCCATTCATTAGAGGAGCAACACTTGTCATCTTCAATCGGAGAATTCTTCCCCTCCTGGTTGCAACAACGTTGTTTATTGTTGCAATAATGAACGCAGGATGTTTAACGATGTAATTCATAAGCCTCCACGACTGCTGGTTTTTCAACCCCTTGCCCTTCTAACGCTGATCCATCGACGGATTAGTGATAACCATACATTTCAAAAGGGCCGCCATCCTGTGAAAATCATGTTCCATAGTTTCTACTGTGCACGTTCAAATGAGCGTTTTGATTTTCCTTCGCAAATCAATATTCTATGACGATGACAAAGCCAAAACAACTGAATCCGTGTGCAATCCAACCTGCATTACAACAAGAGAATGAAGTCTTCGAATACCATTATTTGGTCGTGCACTTCGATCCCACCTCCAGAAACCAGATCTGTCATTGTGCAAGGCTAATTATATGCGGTTTCTTCTGCTCTGAGTCGAAAAGTCTCTTACACGTATGTATGCCTGCAGCGAAATTGTTTAGGGTTCTATTTTCATGCATGCTGATGCTGAATGCGACCTCACTGTCTCGGAGGTTATCTCACAGAGATAACTTGCAGGTCGCCCATGCTGACTAGGTATGTGGAGGATTCTTAATTATCTTGGTGGATTTAGAATAAATCAAAAGATCACTCTTTCCGTGAACCCATTTCTTCCGTGGTGAGCTTATCTTTCCCTCACGGGCATGCAATTGAACACACTGCAAACAGTCTTGAATAAATCTACGTGGAATGCGAGATCCGGTTTTTCAGTGCCTTTGGACAGAGTAACAGCAAGCGCCTTAGGAATCATCGAAGATCGAGCTCTGTGAAGACAACTCGACGTGGTCAGTAGTGGCACTGTCGAAAATTCAGCTTCCAATGAATATGTAACAATAAAATCTTTCTAAATGGGACCAGTTCAGGTTATTAATAGTATGTTTGAAGCGTGATTATATCCCGAAATATTGCCCTTGGGGCTACGAAATCGGATTTTATGCTGGCTGTTCGGTCCATGACTACAGTCTGTAATGCATAAATCATTCGAATTCTATTTCAGCACGATATCCTTATACACTTACCAGAAACGTACAGTCTTTTTACGACAGTTGCCATGCAGACTTGGAGATAGATACGTTGCAAATTTCATCCATGCAATTTTGATTAATCAACGTATTATAATATTCTGCTGGCACGTGTAAACACGACTTTGGACCATAAAATATATCCGCTTCAACCTTTTAGCGTAGGTCGAAAACTTGCCATCGAAATCTTGGCCTCCATGTCACGTGTCCATGTGGTTTCATGCACCATCTCACGTGTTCTTGCACTGCTAAAACATGGTTGCAGATGTCATACATTGCGCCATAGTATTTATAATATTCGCTTCCATGTTTTAAACATAATTTTCGACCATTATATATCCGCTCAACGTTGTTTTACCATAGGTCAAAACTCCACCATAGCAATATTTGAGCTCAATTGTAATGAGTTTTCATATGGTTCACGATCCATATTTTAATGGTGAGGTTAGACCGATATATATATATATATATATATATATATATAAGTCTGCTCCAAACGATTAGCATGGGAGGAAACTTTGCGATCAAAACCTTTGCGTCCACTTGTACATGTTTTAATCATAAAGTTTGACCGCTTGAAAACCTGTCATCGACATTTGCGCCCATTTTTAACGCACCATGGTTATTTAAACATAAGCCTAGATCGCTATATCCGCCATGGAAGAATTTAAGCTCACTTGTAACGTTTTCATATAGTCTTGATCCACCATCTCATATGGTTTTGAAACCATAAGGTCCTTTATCCCTTTTGCGCCTTGGTTTAATCACATAACCTTTATCATTTGATTTTCCTTATATTTTTAGCGCAAATAAATAAAAATATTCACGCCAAGGCCATCACCTCATAATGCGAATGCTTCTTGTTTTGAAAGATCGAGAGTTGACATCTGCTACTCAAGCCACATTGATGGCCCTTTTAATAATAACCCATTTTATCTTGTGGTTCTGGAGACTCTCTGTGCATATACATCCATGTGCCTGGCTGCCAAAAGGTGTATGCATTTAAACATAACCTTTTAGGTTCAATTGAAGTTCCCCCATCTCTTATGGTCTCGCATAGACAAAATTTATGAATATGTAAGAGCAAAGGAGACTAGGGTTTTAAGGCCCTTTCATTCCTCCATATTGTACTCCTTGCAGCATAATTAATTCCACACTATGTAGCTCAGGATTAATAAATTTTTCTTCTCAAAGGTGCGTTGACATATTTGGAACTCTTCCATTGGCTTGCCACACCAACATGTGTGCTTTCACCCTGCTGCCCGGCACGAGAACGACTTGAAGGAGATTTCCATTCTCTAGAGAAATCTTCTGAGTCTGCTTTGTTCACCGGGCTAAACTTCAGGCTAGGCTTGTTGAAGTGGTGAAATATGTTCCTTTGTGTGCACACATCGACATGGATGGTATCGTGCAGGATCTCCAAAACCTCCTTTTTGAATTTATGCTTATTCTGTCTCCTCCTAAAATAGCAGCATGGGATTGTTTCTTGATCAGCACCCCCACCAAAATGCAGCTTCCTGGTAATTGTGTCACCATCATTTTCATCTTCAAACAATCTCATCCTCAAGGTCGTCAAGCGTCGATAGAGCAACACCATGATGAGTAACAATGTCATCTTCTCCATTTGATAAAGTGTATTTGTCATTCTTAAGCACCCGTGACTGTCGCTCACTCTGGAATCTAATGATAGCCTTATCTCCATCTTCAAGAGCGTCAACATTTTCCCCAGACCGCATGTCCAAGAAAACATTAGCTTTGCCACTTTGTTTGTATTCTTGTAAGAGAGTCTTCTTCCTGGTGATTGGCAACTTCCCTAACCATTGTTCTCTTGTTAGTTGGGTTCCAATCTCTTCCTCCCAACGTGATGGTGACACTCTTTGGTATATCAGCTGTGGGATCGCCTGCACGTAACATTATAACACTAATTAGTTTACAGTTACATTTTAGAGAATGGTGCCCCCAAATAATAACTATTAGACTATGAGCTTGGTGAAGTGCTAAAGCAGAGTGCCTGGACAATCCATGATACAAGAACTTTTAATGTAAATACACACAAGTTTTCATTCGAATGTATGCAATGGCGATCCTTCGCACATGACGCAACTGCGATAAGAGTGTTGGAGCATATGCCGGATGATCCCTCCCACATATGGCGTGATTGTAGCAACATCATCTAATCATGATGGTGAGACAACTCATGAGGGGTTGGGGGTAGGTCGGTGGGATGTCACTGACTGCAGGTCGGGTGAAAGACTTTAACGCCTAAGCGAGCAGAGGGGGAACCTGAAATTTTAAATATACCCAAAATTTTGGGTGGTGTTGTAGCGGCTACAACATAAAGGAAAAACAATAACCATGGTAATCATTGGACACTTATTCCAAGCTAAATGTTGGGAAAAACATCCTAGTGTGGGTGTTCATTTGGTTTATTATGGCTAAGGAAATTCTCAAAGGAAATAGTAAAGGAAGGTGAAAGGTCACAAGTTTCCTGTGAGGAGGAAAATGAAGGAAAATAATGGAAAATTGAAGACAATAGATGCCTCATTAATAAAAATGCTTCTAAGGATCAGTTGGTACCTTTTTTCAGTTCAATTTTGAGACTCTCTCTCTCTCTCTCTCTCGGACAAGTTTTCTTGGATCACTCTAGCATTGGATCAGTAAAAGAAAAGGAAGGACTAAGAAGGAAAATGAAACAAATATCAAGAAAGGAAGAGCAGTTACAATGATATTACTTGTAGGTATCGATTTGCATGTGTGATTTACTTGCTAGTTTTGGCATGCATGGTACATGCATGTTGCGCTATTTTTTTCATTGGAATTGAAATTTTCAGGTGTCACAATGTTCTTTAGGCTAGCCTTTCCATTTCCAGATAGCCATGGTGTGATGGGTTCTCGTGTATTTGGTTGAGTTGGATTTATGGATGGTTTTGAAACTGAGTGAGGTGGTATCTGAAATAAAGACCACATGGCATATGAATCCCTGAACTGGACTAGGATTGCAGTAAAGCTAGGTTTTGTGTGCCTCGGTAGGTCTAGCAATCCTCAACCGGTGAATGGCGAGATATATGGTAAATCCTAGAGGTGTGTGCCCTTGGTCAGGACTAGGAATCCTAGACCTATTTATGGTGGGATATATGGTAAATTCTGTAGGGTGGAGTCTCAATTATGCCTAGGAATCCTCGATTGGTGAATGGAAAGATATACAGTAAAGCCTAGAGAATAGGAGGAAGGAAAATTCCTCATGGTGTAGGTGAAGAAATATAGTGGCATCCATGTTCGTTTAGGGCCTATTGATCCAGTGGGGATTGTGGTAAAGCCTGAGGAAACCTGGTTTGGTTTGGTTTTGAGTCCAACATTCATGCTTGGAATATGGCATGGGGGTATTTGACTAAAAGAAATATTTGGTTTAGCCAATATATGGTCGGGTGGTTCGTGGAAGTCCCGTACCTAGTTGGATTTTTCATTCATTGAGAAGAGCCTATTCTCCTTGGTATTTTATGTGCAAATGTACTGGTTTATATGTGGATTTTATGGATGTTATATCATTGTTATTCATGTTGGTTATGAGTATGTTTTGTGACATACTTGATGTATGGCTCTCATCATGTTTTGACTATAAAATTAATGTAAAATTTATATATGTCCTGATAGATGATAATTAAGATATTATGATAAGGCAACAATGCTTCTTTCTAAATCTTAGATAAGTATGAGCCCCTTATGATCAAATATGTTGTTAAGACCTATATATTGCATATTTGTGACATGTTTTACGAAATGCTTGTCTTCACTAGTAGGGGTCAGATCAAGTATTTGTGTCAAAGTTTGCATTAGTATCTTTGTTCCCATGTTATTTATCATTTATAAAGTTTTCATGAAGTTATGGGCAGTGGCTTGTGTCCCGGGCCTAAAAACTTAGCATTGAATATAGGGTCGCTGGCATAGAACCAACTGGAAAATTCCACAATCGCTGACATGCCTTGTTGTGGGAGCAATTGGAAGGCATCAATCACTTGTAGGGCTTTTCATGGGAGCAACTGAGGGTCCAGGTCAGTCAAATGATGAGTTGTCTCAGGGGTTGACCACCTGGAATGGTTGGTTGGCTCCTGAAGGTTCTGTAGTATGTGTGGAGGGTCAGATTGGTTGTGTTACATCAGTTCCACTTCCTTAAAGTGACCTAGGAGGTTAAATCACATCATAGTATCATGTTGTCACATGTTTACCCCAATGGAACAGTTACCTTGGGTAAATGTGGGAGGAGGGTGTTACAGATGGCCATCCTATAGCCTTCAAAAGTAGGAAGTTCAATAAAAATGTAATGTTTAAAATATACATATGAAAAATAAATTATCCCCATCATGCATGCCCTAGAAAAATGAAAACAATATCTTTTTGGAAGAAAAAAAATTGATACATACAAATCACCATAGTCTCCAACACCTACTCTAGCAAAAAACACTTTCTATATACAACAAAAATTGATAGAAAAAATTTCCACTTTTGATATGGAAAAGCTACATAAAAATGGTAAGGATAATATAACAACTGATGCTCTCTCGCAAAAGTATGAAGATTCGTTGTCACTTGAATTCTTGGTTGTAGTTTCATAATGGTTATATGGAATATGAATTGAATATTCAAAGAATCCAAAAACATGTTCCATAATCAATAATTCTTTTCAAGATTCCATATTTCAATGAAAGAAGGATATCTTTGGTACAAAGGAATAATTTAGCTAAGTGAAAAATTAAAATATAAGTCCAAGGTTATTAAGGAGTCCCATGAGTCACTAGCAAGAGGGCACATGGGTTTTCTTAAGATATTTTCTTTAAAGGATAAATATAGATATTTAGAACTGTGTAGAAAAATACGATCAATGCCAAAATAAAAAAAAATAAAACTAAATTTTTTTACCCCAGGTTTGCTCCACCCCATACTCATTCCAAATAAAATGTAGGAACAAATATCAATGAAGTTCATTAATATATTATCCATGTTAGATGAGAAGGAAAAAATATTTTTGGTAATGGATAGAATAAGTATATATGCACACATCATGAGAGCGAAGAAATCAAATTCAAGAAAAAAATTTGTCAAATTATTTTGTAAAAATGTTTATGAGTTACATAGGTTTTCAAATATCATTTGCAGTGACATAGATGCCAACTTTACAAGAAATTTCTTGGAAGAATGCTTCAAACAAGTTGTAACATTCCTTAACATGACTTCATATTTTCACCCCCAAGATGACCAAAATTGAAATGTAAATAAATGTTCGGAAGCATATCTCTTTTGTTTTGTAATAGATAATTTGAAACTGTGCTTCCAATGGCTACATATTGAAGATTTGTGGTACAATTACACATATCTCATTTCAACTAAAATGACTCTGTTTTAGGATTTTTATGGTTATGAACCCCTCTGGAGGTTATTCAAATACTTATGGAAAAATTAAACATTATAATAAATTGTATGAAGAAAAAATAAAACCAACATTGAGAGAGAGAGAGAGAGAGAGAGAGAGAGAGAGAGAGAGAGAGAGAATTTACAGATTGGGTATTTGTGAAATTTCATCCTTACAAACAATTATCCTTACAGAAAAAGGAAAAAATAAAATAGATTTCAAGTTTTATGTACTATATCAAGTTATTAAGAAAGTTCATCAAGGAACCTATGGGTTGGATTTGCTAGAGAGAGAGAGAGAGAGAGAGAGAGAGAGAGATTGAAATTGCATATTGGGTATTTGTAAAATTTGAGCCGTACAAACAATTATCCTTGCATAAAAAGCAAAAAACAAAATAGATACCATGTTTTCTGTACTATATCAAGTTATCAATAAAATCCATTAAGTAACCTATGGGTTGGATTTACTAGAGAGAGAGAGAGAGAGAGATTAGGTATTTCTGAAATTTCATCCTTACAAACAATTATCCTGGCAAGAAAAGGAAAAAACAAAATAGATTCCAATTTTTATGTACGATATCAAGTTATCAAGAAAAAATTTCAAGGAACCTATGGGTTGGATTTACTAGATAGAAGCCAAATCCACAATGTTTTCCATGTATCCTGTATCAAGGAAGTGTTGGGAAAACACCAAACTAGAAAAACAACACTTTATATAGTGGATGAGGGATGAAATATTTATATTAGAACTATAAGCTATCATTACAACTAGAGAGAAGAAATTAAGCTCCAACATAATTAAAGAATATCTCGGTTAAATGGAAGAACATATTAGAAGGGGATGCCTCTCGGGGGAGAGATAATTTTTGTCAACAACATCCTTCGTTGCCATTTCTTTGAGGACAAATAATTTTTTAGAGGGGAAGAAAATATTATATATATATTAATATCTTTAAAAGGATAACAAATAATAATAAAATAAAATAAATAATAATAAATAATAAATAATGAAAGGTCAATTTTATGAAAAAGACATGTTGTTAGTGAAAAGGAACTTGATATATGGGCTTGTCATTGTAATGCATCATCATCTCATTTTTACTCTACATTTCTATATACATTAATAATTAACCATCTCAACATTGAAAAAAATTAAATTCCCTGTATCACACTCTATCTCCTCCCTGTAAGCCTTTTTCCCTAGTTGAATATCAATTCCATTTGTTTTCATGTCACCTTGGGTCATCCAAAAACATTTTTTAGCCATATAATTTCTATTAGGAGATATTGTTTCTCATATATGCTAAACATTCTCCCCAACATATTTCTAATTAGAGTGAAAACTCTTTCTTACCACAATGCCAACATGAGAAAATATTATTTCTTCCATAGATCGTTGTATGACCACCCTTCATGCATTGGATCAAACAAATGTGTGGAGTGTATCAGTGATTGAATGGAACTATCCTCCAAAACTAAAGGGTAGCCTCCTTGAACCATGAATGTGCCTTCCTTCTCTTTAGAAACATCATGAAAAGTATGGGAAGAATTTTTCCCATACTGTCCCAAGTGTAACCATAGCAACAAAATTTTTTGTTGTTGCCTCATCTCTCCCTCATACCAGCTTCCTTTGAACAAAAACACATCATCAATACATGGAAGCAAGATACAATAAAAACAAGTTGCCAATTGACAACCAGAGAGTGAATCATGGTCCCTCTCATGGAACCAGCGTAGTGCATCCTTGGCCTACATCAAAATAAGAAATAACAAGTGCTTTTCTAGCCACTTGTTTGCTACCATAGTCATCTCATAAGATGAAAACATGAAGTTACAATATGGTGTCATTGGTGCACACCAAGAGACATATGGCTTCCCCCATAGCTCATAAAAAAGATAGCCAAAACCATGGCTACAAGTAGCTGCAAGTACATCATCATATAATATACAAGAAGAGATGATTCTTCTTGTTACATCATGTTGCTCAAATAAGGGAAAGAAGTAAAATACAAAACATGAAATGATACCTCCTCCATTATGTATGTGAGGTCTTGAGCTAAAATGCTCAACTGGAAATTCTCCCTCACTCCCAATGAGTAGGAAGGTGGTTGTGACATCCTCTCTATCACCATCTGGGCTATGCATCTCTCCATATGCTGATATATGTCATGCTGGATGCCCTCCCAAGTGAAATCCTCCATCAACTGGAAATATGCATCAAAGTGCATAGAATAGAAGTCCTCATGTGTTGCATGTAGCAGCTTCTCCTTGAGACTAGAAGATCTAGTCAAGAAGATCTTGCTGTAGGAATAGATGACCACACCATCCACCATGTATCTATCATCTCCATCTAGGTCATCAAGAATCATGCATGCAACAAGATCCTTGGATTACTCCACCAAAAGATGAGATCTCCAATAAGGATCAATCCTCCTCAAATACAACGCTGGTGATCTAGCATGTGAAGCTCTCCTCATGCTGCTGCCTGCTACTTTGACATCCCCCATGCTAAAGCCTTCCTCCAAACTCTTCACATTTCCCAAATCCAAGAGTGGTGAACTCGAAGACAAGATATCTCTTATCAACTATGGATCCAGTGGCCTCCCCGGTGGAATGCCTCCATGAAGTGAGACATCAATGTCAAGAGTAGACTGCATAGATGATTGGGCAATCTTGCCCCTGCTTCTACAGCACAAATAAGTCTGCATCTTCCTTGCATTGGATCTCTGAAATAGAGAATGGTGTATTCCTCTCATCAACTGATGCTGCTCTTCCTCCTTTCCTTCTCCTTCCAGATGCAATACTGCACAATCATGCTGCTCACTGATTGTGCTTGGACCTCTATATATGATATCCTGGGTAACTTCTTGCATAGATACAAGAATCCCTCCTATGGGAGCATGTGCTCCTCCTCCCTTTGCATGAGGCACTGGATGTGCTCTAGATATGACATTGTTGTTGCCTTCTCCTTCATCAAGGTGTGTAGGCAACATTTCAACCATTGGATCCCTTTGTGAAAAAGTGATCCCCATGCCCTCTTGTTCAAGAATATGAACTGGAGGTTTTTCTTCTGGAAAAGAGTAATGCAAGACATCAGCTCCTCCCATGGTTTTATGAAATATATTTTCCTCCATCACATGCAAGGGTTTTGTTTTCTCAAGTTTTCCTTGCTCATGTGTCTTAAGAAGTTTTTCACCAAACCTCTCCATCAATGTTTTTATGAATCTTGCATAAGAGAAAGTGTTGGCATTATTTAAGGAATAAGATTCAAAAATCCACCATGCATGAGCCTTACCTATGAAATGCAGCGCTGCAACTCTGATAGCTTCATTTCCGGAAATATGGTGCAGCTGCAAATAGGAGTTTAGCTCCTTCACCCAAGCTCCAACTGAACATGTAGGTGATCCAGCAAAAGTAGATAGAAGAAATCTATCTGCGTCCTGCTGCTGGCTATTTTCCATCTGGATCTTACAAAAATCTTGGAAATCAGTATGATCTCTAAACCTCTCAGTTTGAGATTCATACTCCTGCAACAAATCACTAAGAGTCATTCTCTTCGAAATTCTTCCTCCTCCCATCCATCTCAGGATAGCTCTGGGCATTTGACTGCACTGTGCATCATGGAGTGCAGCTGCATGCTCACAATCACCATGTGAAAATCTAGATTCACCTCTAGATTCAACCTCCTTTGGATATTTCATCTCCAATCTCATTTTCTTTAGCTCTCCTTGAAAGCTCTTCATAGATTTTGGAAGAAGCTTTGTAAGCTTGTCTTCCTTTCTTCCCGCACATACTGAAGATTTCTAGCTTTTGTCCATATCTCCTTCTTCTGATAGCTGGATCTCATAGGTTGGGCCAGAGATCATGCTATGATACCACTGTAATGTTACTTTTTCAGGAATGCTCATAAATCATGCATGAAAAACACATTTCCAGCAACATATACAATAAAACATTGAAATAATCACTTGGATCCCATGGATAAATCTATGTAGCATTTAAATACAAGAGGATATCAGAAATAAATGGAATTAGGTGGGTTAAATAGACCTCCCACCCTAGTGTAGCTGAAAATGACTAAAAACCCCAAACTGCATTTTACTGGAGTTGCTGCATCAATGGACTGCGTAGTATAAAGAGGGTTTTAACATAAAAATATGGGAGAAAAATAGATCTACTCATATATTGATGAATAATAATGAAGTACAGAGATCTAGTCTCCTCATACAAAATACAAGAGAACCCGACAAGGGTTTCTTGTCAAATACTCTGCATACCAAATGGGAGATTTAGTAATTTACTGAATAACTGAAGCACAAGAGAATAGAAGGCTAGAAAGATATCTGATCTGATGTAGAAGCCACAAGGGCTTCCTCCCATGAAAGGATGAACCTCTCAATCACAAGGAAACACTGCAACGGAGCCACCAAACCATGCAATGAACACTGCCAACAAAATAACACACTCCCTGGCAGAAACAACACTGGGAGGGTATGAGAAATGTGCGGTATGATACCACAGATCTGAAATAAGTCCTGGAGCTCTCCAAACAGATCTCTCAATTGAAGGAAATATTCCTCCAAAATTGCGTTATTCCTCCTTGGATTCCTCCTCCAATAAAACTGCATTGTTGACTTAGTCAAAGCATCTTGAATTTAACCTTGTTCACACATGGAGGTGTCTTATTAAGATAGAAAGAGTGTCCCATTTCAAATTTGGAGTATTTTATTCCTCCTTAGGAGAATTATGGGCTTTTCTTCCCATTTATTCACCGACTATAACTGCTGCTAACTCTAATGTTCCATTTAGCTTGGAGGCTAAAATTTTGGAACACTACAGTCCTCCCCTCCAAAATATTTTCTTGTCCTCAAGAAAATGCATAAGGAGAAAAAAATATCTCCCCTCTTCCTCACGTGGCCTCCGTCAATAGCCTCCATCACTGCATCAAGAGAATCTGCAAATAAACTATCATCCAATGCTTCCTCCCAAGTGTGAAAATCCAAAGTGTCTGCATCAATCAAAGGTGGAAAGTGTGAATGGAAACATGCTAGCTACCTCATGGCCTCCACAAAGTAGGAGTGATGATCAACATGGTGAATGAGTGCCTCCCTCACCCATGCAATCATCCAAATGAAGTGAGTCACCCTCCAACATGGTAACTCATGAAAAGTCTTTTCCACCTTGTGCTCCTGAAATGTAGGTGGGCTGAATAAGTGAACATGATAGGCAAGAGGGCCTATCCCATGCTGTCCTCCTCTCCACTTATGATAATTTTAGAAGGCATGCTGATCTTGGGCTGAAACATGATGGCCCTCCAATGGCCAGAAGAATATTTAGCCTTCAAGGACTCCTCCAAGGACTCTTCCTCCAGAATCATGAGTCATGCCAACCCAAACCATTCCATTCAAGATGAATGGCACATAATCAACACATGGCATCCAAATTAGAAAATGGCCGAATGTTATGTGCAATTTTGGATGATACATATGGTCTATTTGGTGGATACATCGCAGTTCTCCCAACTGCTGCTTGAGAATGTCATAAGGCAAGTGGTCCTGCAACAAGTTGCAAGTTGTACATGTTTGTTCTCCCAACACGGGGAAGTAATCATCAATGTATATCAGTTGTACATATATAATATAACAATACACTTGCCCAAAGTCATGTATATATGGGCTACTATCATCATAAACATTGGCCCTAAAGTAACCATGAAACCCAAAAATACTCTTGCTCTTTTGAGGAGCAATGCACTATGCAAACATGGTGAGAAAGTACAAATACTGAATAGAGTAATCAAAAAGTACATAAATGCATTCTCTACCATACATAGTGAGTTGGATGAAAGTAATATCCCCCAATAAGTCCTCCCATGAGAACCTACTCATAAAAATCTGCAAGAAGAAAGGATACCTCTTCCCCTTGGAATATCTCATCCATAATAACATGCTCCTATGTGACAGTGTTGTAGGCCTTGGTAATAAGGCTCTATGACACCTCTCTTTGACATTCCATTTGCCAAATTCATCCACAATCATGCTGCTAAGTGAGAAGATCTGCTCCCTATATGGAAGCCTCTCATGATCCTCCAAAACTGAAGGGTAGCCTCCTTGCACCATGAATGTGCCTTCCTTCTCTTCAGAAACATCATGAAAAGTATGGGAAGAATTTTTCCCATACTGTCCCAAGTGCAACCATAGCAACAAAATTTTTTTCTGTTGCCTCATCTCTCCCTCATACAAGCTTCCTTTGAGCAAAAACACATCATCAATACATGGAAGCAAGATACAATAAAAACGAGTTGCCAATTGACAACCGGAGAGTGAATCATGGTCCCTCTCATGGAACCAGCGTAGTGAATCCTTGGCCTGCATCAAAATAAGAAATAAAAAGTGCTTTTCCAGCCACTTGTTTGCAATCATAGTCATCTCATAAGATGAGAACATGAAGTTACAATATGGTGTCATTGGTGCACACCAAGAGACATATGGCTTCCCCCACAACTCATCAAAAAGATAGCCAAAATCAAGGCTACAAGTAGCTGAAAGTACATCATCATATAATATACAAGAAGCTATGATTATTATTGTTACATCATGCTACTCAAATAAGGGAAAGAAGTACAATAAAAAACATGAAATGATACCTCCTCCATTATGTACTTGAGGTCTTGAGCTGAATTGGCTCAACTAGAAATTCTCCCTCACTCCCAATGAGTAGGAAGGTGGATGTGAAATCCTCTCTATCACCATCCGGGCTATGTATCTCTCCATATGCTGATATATGTCATTCTGGATTCCCTCCCAAGTGAAATCCTCCATCAACTGGAAAAATGCATCAAAGTGCATAGAAGAAAAGTCTTCATGTGCTGCATGTAGCAGCTTCTCCTTGAGACTAGAAGATCTAGTCAAGAAGATCCTGCCATAGGAATAGATGACCACATCATCCACCATGTATCTTTCATCTCCATTTGGGTCATCAAGAATCATGCATGCACCAATATCCTTGGAGTACTCCACCAAAAGCTAAGATCTCCAATAAGGATCAATCCTCCCCAAAGACAGTGCTGGTGATCTAGCATGTGAAGCTCTCCTCATGCGGCAGCCTGCTACTTTGACATCCCCCATGCTAAAGCCTTCCTCCAAAATCTTCACCTTTCCCAAATCCAAGAGTGGTGAGCTCGAAGACAAGATATCTCTTATCAATTGTGGATCCGGTGGCCTCGCCGGTGGAATGTCTCCATGAAGTGAGACATCAATGTCAAGAGTAGACTGCATAGATGATTGGGCAATCTTGCCCCTGCTTCTATAGTTCAAATCAGTCTGCCTCTTCCTTGCATTGGCTCTTTGAAATAGAGAATGGTGTATGCCTCTCATCAGTTGATGTTGCTCTTCCTCCTTTCCTTCTCCTTCCAGATGCAATGCTGCACAATCATGCTGCTCACTGATTGTGCTCGGACCTCTATGTATGAGATCCTGGGGAAATTCTTGCATAGATACAAGAATCCCTCCTATGGGAGCATTTTCTCCTCCTCCCTCTGCATGAGGCACTGGATGTGCTCTAGATATGACAATGTTGTTGCCTTCTCCTTCATCAATGTGTGTAGGCAACATTTCAACCATTGGATCCCTTTGTGAAAAAGTGATCCCCATGCCCTCTTGTTCAATAATATTAACTGGAGGTTTTTCTTCCGGCAAAGTGTAATGCAAGACATCAGCTCCTCCCATGGTTTTCTGAAATGGAGTTTCCTCCATCACATGCAAGGGTTTTGTTTTCTCAAGTTTTCTTTGCTCATGTGTCTTAGGAAGTTTTTCACCAAACCTCTCCATCAATGTTTTTATGAATCTTGCATAAGAGAAACTGTTGGCATTATTTAAGGAATAAGATTCAAAAATCCACCATGCATGAGCCTTACCTATGAAATGCAACTCTGCAACTCTGATAGCTTCATTTCCGGAAATATGGTGCAGCTGCAAATAGGAGTTTAGCTCCTTCACCCAAGCTCCAACTGAACATGTAGGTGATCCGGAAAAAGTAGATAGAAGAAATATATCTGCATCCTGCTGCTGGCTATTTTTCATATGGATCTTGCAAAACTCTTGGAAATCAATATGATCTCTAAATCTCTCAGTTTGAGATTCATACTCCCACAACAAATCACTAAGATTCATTCTCTTAGGCATTCTTCCTCCTCCCATCCATCTTAGGATAGCTCTAGGAATTTGAATGCGCTGTGCATCATGGAGTGAAGCTGCATGCTCACACTCACCATGTGAAAATTTATATTCAGCTCTAGATTCAACCTCCTTTGGATATTTAATCTCCAATCTCATTTTCTTCAGCTCTCCCTGAAAGCTCTTCATAGATTTTGGAAGAAGCTTTGTAAGCTTGTATTCCTTTCTTCCCGCACATACTGAAGCTTTATAGCTTCTGTCAATATCTCCCTCTTCTGATAGCTGGACCTCATAGGCTGGGCCAGATATCATGCTCTAATACCACTGTAATGTTCCTTTTTCAATATTTCTCATAAATCACGCATGAAAAACGCATTTCCAGCAACATATACAATAAAACAGTGAAATCATCACTTGGATCCCATGGATACATCTATGAAGCATTTAAATACAAGAGGAGATCATAAATAAATGGAATTAGGTGGGTTAAACAGAACTCCCACCCTAGTGTAGATAAAAATGACTAAAAACCCCAAACTGCATTTTACCGGAGTTGCTGCATCAATGGACTGCGCAGTCTAAAGAGGGTTTTAACATAAAAATATGGGAGAAAAATAGAAAATTGGCAAAGGAAATGACTAAGGCTTTGGAAAGGAAAAGTGGGATTAATTGGAATTTTATTTATGAAAATAATGGAAATTATGAGAAAAGGAAGGTGAAAAGTCACAGGATACATGTGAAGATGAAAATGAAGGATAATAATGGAAAATGAAGAAAATAGAGTCCTCATAAATAAAAAGGCTTATGAGGGTCAGTTCATGGCTTTTGGTCAGTTTAGTTTTGGAGCTCTTTCTCTATTCTCTCTCTCACACTCTTGGACACAAGTTTCTTTTAGCACTTCAGCTTTGGATGAAGAAAGGAAAAGAAGGAAAAGAGGAATTAAAGATCAAGAAAATAAGAGCAGGATCAAGAAGCTACAACGAGTTTACTTGCAGGTATTGATTTTCATGTGTGATTTCCTTTCTTGATTTGGCATGCATGGTTATGCATGTGTGTTATTAGTTATATTGTTGTCATTGGCATGGGTTTTTCCAGGTGTGACATTGTTCTTCAACCTTTCCTTACCATTTTTGGATAGCCATTGTGTGACGAGATTATCATGTTTTGGTTGAGCTAGATTTTCGGATGGATTCAAAACTAAGTGAGGCGAATCTTTGAATGAAAGAAAACATGGCCTAGTGATTCCTAAACTAGACTGTGGATTGAAGTAAAACCACTAGCCTAGTAACCTCTGAACCAGACTGTGGGTTGTGGTAAAGCTAAGTATTTTGTGCCTTGATGGGCCTAGGAATCCTCGACAGGTGAATGGCAGGATATACGGTAAAGCCTAGAGGTGTTTGCCCTTGATCATGCCTAGGAATACTTGCCGATGAATTTGAGGATATACAGTAAATCCTGGAGGGCAGTGTCTCTATTATGGCCCAGTGATCCATGGATCAGACTATATATTGCAGTAAATCCTAGAGACTAAGAGACAGGAAAATTAATCACCGTGTATGCGGAGAAATCCAATGGCATCTTTATGGCCTAGTGATCTGATGAGGATTACGATAAATCTTGGTTCTATTGGTGAGGGTGAGGTGGTTTAGCCTCAAGAAA
Source organism: Pinus albicaulis (assembly GCA_034641835.2). Classification (NCBI taxonomy): domain Eukaryota; kingdom Viridiplantae; phylum Streptophyta; class Pinopsida; order Pinales; family Pinaceae; genus Pinus; species Pinus albicaulis. The sequence goes on from CM076577.1 coordinate 91,492,763, forward strand.
CCCTGGTTGATTATTTTGGTTTGAGTCCCACATTTATGCTTGGAATATGGCATGGGGGTGATTGGCTGAAGAGATATTTGGCTTAACCAATCTATGGTCGGGTGGAACATGGTAGTCCCATATCGGGTTGTCTTTTGCATTCAATAATAAGGGTTCTATTCCTTTGTATTTTATGTAAAATGTATTGGTTCATATATGGAACTTATGGCTGTTGTATTCTCATTATTTATGTTGTTTATATGATGGTTATTAATATGTTTTACGACAGTGAAAATATATGGTTATCATCATGTTTTTATTTGTAAATGAATGAGAAATTAATATATGAACTAATAGATGATAATACAACTAATGTGATAAGGCGTCAATGCTTCTTATTGATTATCATATAAGTATAAGACCCCTATGCTCATATATGTTGTTTAAACCTGTAGAATGCATATTTGTGACATGTTTAATGGAATGCCTGTCATGGATAATAGGGGTCTAGTCAAGTCTCTGTTTAATAATTTGCATTGACATCATTTTCTCTATATTACATTTCATTTTTGTAAATTTCATGAATTTCTCAGCAGTGAATGGGTCATAGCCTTAAATATTGCATTCTGTAATATTCCTAAATGGGGAAGGAAACAATATAGCTCATAAAATGAAAGAAACAACAAATATTTAACACATGAAACCATGAGACCAATATGGAGTCATAACATTATGTATTAGAGCAGCAAATCAATACAAAATAGTGAGGCATAAATCATTGGAAACAAGCCTCCCATAAGCAATCACTCCCAAAAATGAGTTGTTGTTATAATAAAAAATGCTAGAGAGAAACTAAAATGCAGTCATATTAAGCATAAATACAGTTGGAGATGATACAATGAGATAAAAATACTTATATAGGCCCTAATAGAGTCTAGACATACCGATCTGGGCACTAGATTAGCTTTCAAAGACAACCCAAGAGGGTTTCTGGAAAATGCACACTATGTGCTAATGTAAGTTGCATCCCTAGGGCTGAAGATATGTTGAAACAATAGAAATGAGAAGATATGGCTGAAGATGATGTAGAAACCTATAACTCTTCTCCAATAGATCCTCCAGATGAAATAACGGCTCCTCCACTGAAGAAATCACCTCCCAAAACAACCACTGCAACTACCCCTGCAACTCCTCCCTAAAATAACACAGATCTGGACTGAAACTGCGTTGTAGGGGATAAATACTCCTTAGCTTGCTGCTAAATGTGTCAATAAATCTCAAGGGGATTCTTTACAGGCCTTCCAATGGATGGAAACCTTCCTCCACTGCAAAACTAGCTCTGAAGACAACCAAAATGATCCTCCACTGCTGCACCCTGCAACATGGCACAATATTCTACAAAAATTGCACTGATGAAGAAAGCTATAGCTTGGCCCTAAGCCTAAGTGTGGAATTGAAGTGAAATACTCCTCCAAGAGGCCTCTTAAGGAAAGAGATGGGATTCCCGCTCGGGAACACCCTGTGCTAAACAACACTGCAAACTCAACTAAACAGCTGAAGAATGCCAAAAGTCTAAACAGACCATATACAAAATAATAAGCCAAAACATATCCCATATGGCTGCCATAATCTTCCTTATATAAGTTATTAGATTTCTTACCCTTGGCCCCAATCAATTAGGTCACTACCTCCATGCAATCAATCTCCCTCCAAAATTGTGTTATTCCTCATTTAATGGCCACTCCTCCATAACAATGTTGTTGATTTGGTCAAAGTTGACCTATTCAAAATGATCCAACCCTTGTTCATACTCGAAGGTGATTTATTTAGCTTCTTAGAAGGTCTCCTTTCACACTTGAAGTGTTTTTATTACTTCTAAGGAGATTTATGGGCCTCCCTACCCATTTATTCACCTACCTAGTGACCAAATAATCTATAATATTCCATTTAGATAAAAGCTAAATTTTAGGAATATTATAGTCCTCCCCTCCAAAATTTTGCTTGTTCTCAAGAAATTGTAAGGGTTGACCAAAATTATCCCCTCCTCCTCTTGTGGCCTCCTCATCAAATAGTATCCACCATTTCTTCAGATATTCTACAACAATTTTGTCTCCCAATGGTTCCTTCCAAATGTGCAAGTTTGCCTTTGGTGGATAAACCAAATGGCTCTCTTCATGAGAAAATGGAAGGTCTATATGGAAATATTCTTGCTGTCCAATAGCTTCTTCAAGGTAGGTGTAAAAACAAGCATAGGGGATCTCATTCCCAATGAGAGACTCCCATCTCCATGCTATCATCCAAATGAAATGAATCACCTTCCAACATGGTAATTCATAGAAGAGTTCCTCCCAAATGTTCATCCAGTTGCTTCAAACAATCATATGGCTTACTTCATAGGGAAACAAGTGATATATTTTAGTATCCATATCATCTCCCATGCTCCCCTTGAAGAATGAAGCATAAAAGTTGTGGGAAGTTTCATTCCCCATGGACACATCCAACCAATGTGCCTTCCCTCCAATCATGTTCCCAACAAGGATAAGCACATCATCAGCATAGGGGATCATAATAAAAGTCATGTTAGTTTCCATGTGTAGTAAAGGAGAAGGACAATGGTCCCTCATGTGCAACCAGCGTAGTTTTTCTCCTAACTTCCATAGAATATGATATAACAAGTGTTTCTCCCACCACTTGTTTGTTGCCCCATTCTTCTTGCATGCTTGGAGAAGGTTGTTACACAACATTTTGTCACTGTCCCTGCAATCCTCAACTCGCACATTGGAGGGTAATTTCTGTGACCAATACGCAATGTCATGCTTTGCAAATACCATCCTTGCATCTCTTTTGATGAAAGCAACATTCTTCTTTTTGACATTTCCCTAAGCAGAGCTGTGAAAATCCCTTATTTTGCCTTGGCATGAGTAGCCCGTTACATCCTCGCGTTGACCTGGAAATTTAACACTAAGCCCACACCACTTGGTTCTCTGTGCCAGTTAGACACCCGCACCAGGATGTTTATGGAATGTTTTTTAAAAATAGAGGCGGAGGTTCCATTACAACCACCTCGGAGATGAATCATTAGGAGTGGTTGAACTGAAACAACCACAGACTCCTTCCTTTAGTTAGTAGTTTCCACCTCCCTTGGAACTATCCTAAGGGATAGGACTCCCTCCCACCTTTGTAGGAATCCCAACCTCCTCTTCTCCCTCTATATAAGAAGCTATCTCCTTTAGTAGAAGCTATTTGAACACATTATAGAAAAATGGCTGAATAGCTGAACAAGAGAATTATACTATAGCTAAGCTGCTAGAGGAGATAGAGTAAGAAAGATAGTATTGAGAGAGCTCGAGTTGATGACTTCTACGAGAGATTGAGTCTGAATTCCCTGACTAATAGTTGAGACGTGTTTTGTCTGAACCCCAGTGGAGTCACCAATTTTTTATGAAGGTAAATCCTCTCTGCGGACAGAGACAATCCTTCTAGCCCTAGGGTGGGTCTAGTAACAAAAGGACATGCTAAAGTGTTGCTTCCTAGTTAATGAATGAAAAAAAGACATGGTAGATTGACTTACCTTGAATCCAACGATGTCGATGTTGCAGAAAGAGTAGTGGTCTCTCGCTCCTACCTTGACAAGTAGATATACTGCTGCCAAATCTAAGAAATCATTGGTCTTTGCTGATTTACTTTGTTATCTCCCTTCCAACTTCGCTTCTTCTCGTTCTGAGGACTTCATTCCAGACAATTTGATTTTCTTGATTAGCACCCTTGATCCTTGGTATGTTAATATCATCATCTATCTCCAAAATTCATCTTTTAGATCTGAGTTGACGAAGGATGCCCGCCGACGCATCTGCCATCAGTCACAACCTTATCGTATAGTTGGAGATACTCTCTATCGTATTAGAGTTGATTCCATACTCCGACGATTTTTAAACCTCGAGGAAGTTGAGAAATCTCTGAATTATTTCCACAGTGGCGCCTGTGGCGGTCACAAGTCTGGTTATGCTACTGCACAGAAAATTCTTCGTGCTGGTTATTTTTGGCCTTCCATTTTCAAGGATTGTATTGTTGTAGTTAGTAAATGTCATGATTGCCAAATTTATCAATGCAATATGCGTGCGCCACCAGTTCCTCTTCATCCTGTCATTACCGTCGGTCCCTTTGTGAAATGGGGCATCAATTTTATGACGTGTAACCCTCACTCAGCCGGGGGGCATGCTTATATCATCGTAGCCGTGGACTACTTCACCAAATGGGCCGAAGCAATGCCTACACTTGCCGCTGATGGTAAGACAGCTGCTCAGTTCATTTTCAATCACATTATTTCTAGGTTTGGTGTCCCTCAAGCCATCGTTACCGATCATGGTTCCTATTTTTGGCATTATATGGCAGCGGAGTTGACTTCTAAGTTGGGTCTGCGTCACGAAAGCTCAACGCCGCACTACCCTCAAGCCAATGGCCAGGTTGATGTTGTGAACAAATTTCTTGTCACAATGCTTCAACGTATGATTGGGATCCACAAATCAAATTGGAATCTCATGTTATTTTCGGCTCTTTGGGCGTACCAAACCTCAATGAAAAATGCAACCGGGTTCACTCCTTTCGATTTGGTTTATGGCCAAGAAGCTACTCTTCCGATTGAATGTGAAATACCTTCGCTCAAGGTGGTTGTTGAATTATTTCTGAATACTTCGATAGAATAAGAGCGTCTCCTTTATTTAGAAAGGCTGGATGAAACCCGTGGCTTTTCTGCTCTCGTTATCGAAGCATAGAAAAACTGGGTCAAAGCTCATTTTGATCAATCAGTTTCCCCTCGTTCTTTCGTTGAAGGAGATATCGTCCTCCTGTATGACCAAGGTCATGATAATATGGGGGCAGGAAATTTCAACCTATTTGGCATGGGCCCTACATCGTTAAATGTGTATTGCAGAATGTGGCCTATGAGCTAATTGACTACGAAGGGCATCCTCTTGAAAAACCCAGAAATGGGTTGTATCTCAAAAAATATTATGCGTGAGTCATTCATGCGTAATAGGTGTACATAGGTGTTGTTTTCATTTTTGTACATGTTTTTGGGTTTGGTGTGCTTTGTGAGCATTTTACTGCTTATTGGGTCTTGCTTATTGTGCAGATGTCTATTACCTCTTATGTCGGTTTCGCGGATGGTGCTTCCCGTAGTACTAGGAATTTGTCTTCGGTAGCCTGGGTAATTTATGATCCTGCTGGTGAGTTGATAGATATGCAAGGTATTTTTCTAGGACGAAATACAAACAACGTTGTTGAATATAGTGCTGTCATTGAGCTATTAACTGAGGCAATCAAGCTCGGCATACGCGCATTTCTTATAAATATAGATTCACAGCTTGTTGTTCTGCAACTCAATAATCATTATTCAGTTAGAAATCTGCACATTCTGAGATTGTATTTACGTATTCGTTTGTTGGAAAGACATTTTGATTTTATTACCTATCAACATATTCCTAGATGAATGAACACGTTAACTGATACAGTGGCTAACATTGTATTAGATAGACATTTGCATAATTTGTAAAAGCATAATCATATGTAAAATATCCATGCAGGGAAATAGAGATATATATATATATATAGCATTTTTGCAACTGTGTGCATCATAACATCAAAAAATATATGTATGTTTATGTTACATCCCGAGACATCATGTCTCGCAAAATATGAAGATAAAATAAACCTAGGTGTCTAATCGGCATGGTGCCCGTGATAACATGTCACAGCCCGTACTAGCCGCCTCAGCAAGAGGTGAATTCGGCTGGGCACCCCTACGGTATGTCTTTGGTAGGCGCGAGGAACATCATCAAAAAATGCATAATCTAGGACTCCTCATGTGATCCCCTCCAGGTTGCGCACTATCTCATCTTCCTTACCACCCTCGCCTTGAGGGTCGAAATCATGAGGGATTCGCCTCGCTATCAGTGACATACCGGCAGGTCTCTCTGGGCCAACATCTGCATTTACATGGATTTAATGTCAGCACATGCATAAATAAACAAAAAAATCATAATACTCATAAAACTTAAAAAATGAGTCTCACCCAAATCTTCATCCCAATATTCTCCCTCCGAGAGTGGGAGGTCTGGATCATCAGTGAAATCTGTGGCAGAGTAGAGCCAATCCTCCACGACAATCAATTGTCGACGAAGCCAATTGAAGAATTCTGGCCTTCAGGACATCTGTTGGTTTCCTCTTACCCTTGGCATCAGAGCTGCCCATTGAGCCATCCGTGGTTCTCTCGTTGGTGGTGACGGGACTATAACCTCCTGTTGCTGAAAAATTGGTAATCGTTCCAGGAAGAACGATACCAGAATAGATCCATAACCAAATTGTTTCAATTTGGTCTTCTTGCATTTGGATATTTGACAGTTCATGTTTATGGTCACAGCCTCTACCCAGTTGTAGATGGTCAATGCCATGCAGTCTACAGCAAGAAGTAACTATGTATTTGTTGCTTCGTGTGGTGCTTGTGATCCCACAGCCCATGTGATGGTATGCAATACCACGTGTAGTGTCAAATCTGGGATAGTTTGTATGTCAACTTTCCCATTACATGAACCTTTCCGCACTCCTCGACATACGTTGTCTATCACCATGGTCATGTTTTCCATGCAGGGCTAGGTGCCGGTTAAGAGTGGTGTTGCACCCCTCCGCGATAATCCTATGACGAAGTACACATCGAAGACATCAATCTCAAGTTATTGATCCTGTAGGATGAACTTCTCTTGATTTTCATCCCATATACTGATCAGATACTGTAGCAATTCTGGTTGGGCTCAGATACATGGTGTTAGAAAGAATTTTTTCAAACCACAGTTTCTGAGGGCTTCCATAACTCCCTCATTTTCCGTGGCTAGCTCATATTCTTCACTATGCTACCGTTATTTCCATTCAATGACCATTTTTCTTCTTTCTACCTGCAAACACATACACATGAGTGGTATTAGTCAATTTTAACCCTTAAATTTGTAAAAAATTGGGACATTTGATGCATATTTTTGCTATAAAATGGTTTGTGCCATTGGCGCGACTGTTTCCAAAACAATCGCGCCAATGGGCGCGCCCTAGTGTTAAAAATCAGGTGGTTGGCGCGACTCCGTGCTCGAAACCCACGCCAACAGCGTAGCCCTAATTTTTACACTTCCTCCCCCAAAATTTGAAATTGACAAATGCAGGAAACAAGAAATAGCTTAAAATGACAAGAGGGATCTCAACTCTTACCTGGAGTTGACGGGTTTGTGATTGATCTACTAGATTGGCCGCTATCGTCGCCACAACATTGCATAGTAAAATGGTTAACTATTGCTCCATAAGAGGTAAAAAGTGAAAAGTAATTATTTTTACCATTTTTGGCATTTTATAACTTTTTCACAACCCTAATTAGGTTTTAAGGCATGTTGTTCGATTATTTTGTTTTATTATTTAAAAAAAAAAAGGTTTTACACATGTGTCTTGTGCATCAACAGGTTTTTCATGTGACAATGATGAAGTAACGAGTTATATTTTATACTTTTTTGGACTCGATAAAAACACAAAAAAGTCACTGCTGGAGTCATCTTTCAGCTTTTTTCTGACTCTCTAAAATTGAAAATATTGCCAATATTCTTGTCATTTTGAACTCGTTAAATGGCTGTGAAATGGTATCTACCCAGTATACGTTTAACCCTTTTTCGGGCTGGGATGGATTATTTACGAAAAAGGAATACCTTAGCCTATCGCGACTAAGAGGTTCTCTCAGACACAATTTTCTACCTTTTCGGATTTGTGAGACTGCCTACGAAAAGGGACTGCTGGAGTTTTCTTTTTTGCCTTCTTTTCAAACTCTCTAAACATGAAAATATGTCGAGTTCTCCCTTTGTTAGACTCGTTAAACCTTGATGACATCAGACTTCGTCGCCATGACGTTATTTTGAGTTCCTCCTTCATAGGGCTCGTAAAATGTACTAGGATGGATTTGTCCAGAGGAAAAACTTACAGTACAATCATATGTTATCCCCTTCAAGCTTATTTTAAAAAAATAATTGGGGTACTCTCCGAAAATGGTGTGGAAAAATGGAACCAAGTTTTAGTTATGTTGGCAGTATGTCGCTCTTGAACATGGCACTTGTCTGCATTCGTGTCGGGATTGGGGAAATCTCATTTCGTCATTTTTTCCTCCATGGGTTTGGGTAATCTCTTTTGACCTCTCATCTGCTCTTTGCCATGTCATCATGACCTCAAATCCTTTGATGTCAAATACTACCAAATCTAGTGTTGTGCTGTTGATATGTTCAAGAGAAGTTTGCCTCTGCAAGTTTTCAACCTTCCTCTGATCTCCTGTTGGTCCTGATCCACTTTCATCATGTTCCTTTGTCTCGTGTCGATGATGTGGGAAAAATTATGGCCCTCAATCGATCAGCTCACTTCCTGTCGACTTCAGCTCGTTTTCTAGGAATTTTATCTAGAGACTCCCTTCTGGTACCTTGGAGACTGCATGCCTTAATGGTAGGTTTTTCGCATTCGATGCAAGATTCACATCATTGGCCTTCGATCGAGTGATTATGCGGGTGTTTGAAGTCAGATCAGTTTTCACATTCCATATATTGTACCTTTTTTATCTTGAGGGCCATTGTTAGCATTGGTGGTTTCTCTGGCGTCTGTTAATGGATTTCATCATTGGCTGGTAATCAGACGATTTTCCTGCATGTTCGACTTCAAATCATACGTTTGTATGCTCGAAACTATACTTGTTCGGGTCGAGATGGAGCATAAGACCCTAGATTTTGTCTGATAAACTCCAGGCTGCGGATTTTTGTGGATTATGACTTATTGCATGACTCTTTTGATTGGATGCCTGTGACCATACCTGAGTCTATTTATTGATCCTTCCTGCTAGATGGTTGTGTCCATACCTTGGGTCTCAGTTTTTATATACTCTATTATGTATGGCTGTGTCCATGGCACATGATTCATGTATCATAGATATCAGTTGTATTTGTAATCACAAGTCTTCCAACAATGGTGTCTGGTTCGAACGTGTTCTCATAAAGCATTTCACCCCTCCCTCTCTCTCGGACTTCATACTTTAGGGGGCATCTGTTACACAACATTTTGTCACTGTCCCTGCAATCCCAAACTCGCACATTGGAGGGTCATTTCTGTGACCAATACGCAGTGTCATTCTTTTCAAATACCATCCTTGCATCCCTTTTGATGAAAGCAACATTCTTATTGTTGAAATTTCCCTAAGCAGAGCTGTGAAAATCCCTATTTTTTCCTTGGCGCGAGTAGCCTGTTACATCCTCGCTCCAACCTGGGAATTTAACACTGAGCCCCTACCACTTGGCTCTCTGTGCCAGTTAGACACTCGTGCCAAGCTATTTATGGAATGTTTTTTAAAAATAGAGGCAGAGGTTCCATTCCAACCACCTCGGAGATGAGTCATTGGGAGTGGTTGAACTGAAACAACCACAAAATCCTTCCTTTAGTTAGTAGTTTCCACCTCCCTTGGAACTCTCCTAAATGATAGGACTCCCTCCCACCTTTGTATGGATCCAAACCTCCTCTTCTTCCTCTATATAAGAAACTATCTCATTTAGTAGAAGCTAGCTGAACACATTATAGAAAAATGGATGAATAGCTGAACAAGAGAATTATACTATAGCTAAGCTGCTAGAGGAGATAGAGTAAGAAATATAGTATTGAGAGAGCTCGAGTCAATGACTTCTAAGAGATCTTGAGTCGGAATTCCTTGACTGACAGTTGAGACGCTTTTCGTCTGAACCCTGCTGGAGGAGATCACGATGTCAAAGCATCAGTTGTACTCTTCCTTCTACTCATTAATATACATGACTACTATTTGGTTCCACTATTGTGTTATGATTTTTATTTGATATGATATGTTTAGCCCTCTTTGACTGGCTAATAGTTGTGAATGAAACTACACTGCTATATGTTGTTCTTTTTCTTTGTCCTATGTGTAGGTATTTTGGCGTGACAGCGAACGGATCGTGACTTGTCAAGGTAGGAGCGAGATACCACTACTCTTTCTACAACATCGACAGTGTTGGATTAAGGTAAGTCAATCTACCATGTCTTTTTTTCATTCATTAACTAGGAAGAAACACTTTAGCATGTTCTTTTGTTACTAGACCCACCCTAGGGCTAGAGGGATTGTTTTTGTCCGCAGAGAGGATTTACCTTCATCACAAAGGTGTATGATGGTTGGTGTTAAGGAAGCACACTATGAAGAATACATCATCTCCAAAAAATATTCTAAGGAATGGTCAACATCATCATTTCTCATGGCCCCAAGCAGCCCATGAAGCCAATGAGAAGGAGTACCCCCACTTGGAGCAATGTTCTGACATGAGTGGTAAGAAAATGCAAGTACATAGTAAATATATCATGATGCTCATAAATACAATCCTTACCATACACTTGGTTTAAATCAGTGAGGTAGATCATGGATGAGCTCCCTCTGACACCCAATGAGTAAGAAGGTGGTGATGATAACTCTTCCCAAGAGTTATGTTTCTCCTCACCCTCCAAACAAATTATGCACTTCCTCATATGATAGTGCATCTCCTCTTTGAATTCTTCCCACATAAATCCCTCCAAGAGAGTATGGTCTGTCCTAATGAAACCAATGGGATTGGAAAGAAAGATCTCATAGGCTGCATGTAGTAGTTTATCCTTGAGCCTTGAGTCTCTAGTCAAGTAGATTTGATCATGAAAATAAATGACCCCATCAACCACTCTATACCTCCTATCTATCACTTGCCCATCAAGAACCTTACATGTGAAGAGGTTCTTGGAATATTCCACCAATAGTTGGGACTCCCAATATGGATCTAGGCTTCCCAACAATGACAGCGTTGTAGAAATCTGAAATGAAGTATCTGTCACATTATAACTCTCCTCTTTGACATGCTCAATGCCAAAGCCACATGTTGGAGTAATGTTACCCCACTTTTGCTACCTCTCTTTTAGCTGATATTTCCCAAGACAAGATTGGAGTACATGGAATCCAACCTCCTCTTAAAAGGTATCTCTCCTCCAAAACTTCCATAGTTTCGCCAATGCATACAAGAGTGTCAATAACCTCTTGTCATATTCAAAAATATTCTTTATGTGTGGGAGTATCATTTTCTACCCCAAGGTTATGGAGTAGCCCTTTGACACCATGCTCATGTCATCATAGATTTATGAATCATCATATTTTAGCACAAAGAGCTGAGTGGGAGATGGCAATGTCCATATCAGAAAATTGCTCACCTCTCCTTTGAACCCATCAAAGGTTCTTTGCATTGTGCTAGCTCCTCCCAAGGCTCCTTCCCTAGAAAAATATTTCAATGCTGCACCATGTTGAGAGAACTGTTTATTCATCTTCTAATCAGGGGGTCTCCCTGGTGGAATGCCTCCATGTAAAGAGACATCAAAGTCTAAAGTAGACTATATAGATGAGTGGACTGATTTTTCCCTCCCTTCACTGCATAAATCAATATCCTTCTTCTGTATATAAACCCCTTGAAATAAACAAGGGTGCATGCTCCCTATCCTTTGATGTTGATTCCTTCTTCTCCTTTGATCAAGGTGTTACTGCCCATCACTACTGTCACATGATGCTCCTTGGGAACCTTGTGCAAAGATGCAAAAAATCCTCCACTTGAAGCAATAGTTTCATGCCCATCCCCATGTGGTGATAATTCTTCTTCTGAAGTGACAACGCTGTTACTTCCTCTCTATTCTTCCACCTCATCAATTTTTGAAAACACCTCATCAACAATGAGAGACCCTAGATCTTGGTCTTGCTTTGAAGGAGGAATCTCCATGTCTTCCTTCTAAGAAGAAATCTCTTCATGCAATGGGGATCTTGCCCTTGGCAAGGTATGATACAAGTTTTTATCCCCATCAACATAAATTTGGAGTGGAGTTGGTGTAATAGATATTTCCAACTCATGCAATGGTTTTGAGTGTTTTGGTTTGGCTAGCCCCATCAAAGATGTTTCAAATTGTTTTCCATCAAATCTCTTCACTAATCTCTTATTGAATCCTGCATATGTAGCTATATTTGCATGATTAAATGAATAATATTCATAAAACCACCAAGTATAAACCTTACCTTTAAGATGCTGCGCTGCTATCCTAAGGGCTTCCTTTTCTGAAACTTGATGTAAGTGCAAATATGAGTCTAGCTGATCTATCCAATCCTTGGTTGTGCATGTGGAGGACCCATCAAAATTTGGTAGAAAGAATCTACCTCTTCTGCTTTTGTTGTGATTTTTGGGTCTTCTTTCCTCCTTGAGCTGGAAAAACTCTTGGAAGTTCATCTGCTCCTTGAATATCCAAGGTTGAGATTCATACTCCTGAAGATAGTCACTCAAAGTCTCCTCCTTTGGTGAATCCTCTTCCTCCATCTATCTTGCTGTAAATATGGGCATAAAACTGTGTTATGGATCATACTGTGTGGTTTCATTCTCACACCCATCATGTAAAAATCTAGGGTTTTCTTCATATTCAAACCCCTTTGGAGATTCTCTACACATCTCCCTTCTCATCTTCTTGATATCTTCATGAATGCTCTGCATATTTTGAAAAAGAATCTTTGAGAGCCCCTCTTTCTCCCTTCCTCCAAATAATAGAGTCTTGTCTTTTTTTCCTTTGTAAATCTCCTCTTATTGTGATAAGATTCTCCTTATGATGACATATTGGCTGAATGCACAAGTTGAGCCAAGATTATTCTCCGATACCACTGTAATATTCCCAAACGGGGAAGGTAGCAATATAGCTCATAAAATTAAAGAAAAAAAAAATATTTAACACGTGAAACCATGAGAACAATATGGATTCATAACATTATGTATTAGAGCAGCAAATCAATACAAAATAGTGAGGCATAAATCATATACAGTGTGGAAACAAGCCTCCCATAAGCAATCACTCCCAAATATGAGCTTGTTGTTACAATACAAAATGTCGGAGAGAAACTACAACGCAGTCATATTAAGCATAAATACAGCTGGAGATGATAAAATGATATAAAAATACTGATATAGGCCCCAATAGAGTCTAGACATACACATTTGGGCACTAGATTAGCTTTCCAAGACAACCTAAGAGGGTTTCCAGAAAATGCACACTATGTGCTAATGTAAGTTGCAGCCCTAGGGCTGAAGATATGTTGCAACAATAGAAATGAGAAGATATGGCTGAAGATTATGTAGAAACCTACAGCTCTTATCCAATAGATCCTTTGGATGAAAGAATGGCTCCTCCACTGAAGAAACCACCTCCCAAAACATCCACTGCAACTACCCTTGCAACTCCTCCCTAAAATAATGAAAATCTAGACTAAAACTAAATTGTAGGGGATAAATACTTCTTGGGATACTACTCAATGTGTAAATAAAGCTCAAGGGGCTTCTTTATAGGCCTTCCAACATATGGAAACCTTCCTCCACTGCAAAAGTAGCTCTGAAGACACCCAAAATGATCCTCCACTGTTGCACCCTGCAACACAGCACAATATTTTGCAGAAACTATGCTGATGAAGAAAGATGAAGGTTGGCCCTAAGCTAGAGTGTGGAAATTAATGGGAATTCTCCTCTAAGAGGCCTCTCAAGGAAAGAGATTGGATTCCCGCTCAGGAACACCCTGTGCTAAACATCACTGCAAAATCAACTAAACGGCTGAAGAATGCCAAAAGTATAAACATACCATATACAAAATAATAAGCCAAAACATATCCCATATGGCTTCCATCCTCTTCCTTATATAAGTTATGAGATTTATTACCCTTGGCCACACTCAATTAGGTCACTAACTCCATGCAATCAATCTCCATCCAAAACTGCATTATTCCTCATTTAATGGCCACTCCTCCATAACAACGCTGTTGATTTGGTCAAAATTTACCTATTCAACATGATCCACCCCTTGTTCATACTCAAAGGTGCTTTATTTAGCTACTTAGAAGGTCTCCTTTCACATTTTAAGTGTTTTTATTGCTTCTAAGGAGATTTATGGGCCTCCGTACCCATTTATTCACCTACCTAGTGACAAATTAATCTATAATATTCCATTTAACTAAAAGCTAAATTTTAGGAATATTACACATTCACTGACACAGAAATGGAATAAAAAGGCCACATTCACACTCACGCTGACTCATGGGAGTGACCGAGACCCATAGTCGCTTGGAGGGCTTGGCAAGGGAGTGATTGGGGCTCTAGGATCTTGAATTGTTAAGTTTCCTCAGGGGTTGGTTACCTGGAAAGGTGGGGCAGATCCTGGAGGTTCTGTTGGCTATGTGGATGATCAATTTGGTTGTGTTTTGTGGTTCTAATTTATTAAGGTGACCTAGGAGTTTGAATTAGATCATAGTATCTTCTCGTCACATGTTTACCCCAACGAACCAGTTAGCTTGGGTAAATGTGGGAGGAGGGTGTTACAAAGTGGTATGAGAGCATGGTTCACACCTTGGACTAGATGGGTGGTGTGTTGGTAATGCATTCATGTTAGTTGCATATGTGTTATTATGTTTATGTTCTATGCACTGGTTGTGTACACATGGTGTTGGGTATGGTTTTAGTCGTGTCACCATGTGAAAGTTGATGGTGTCGTTGCTAAATGAAATTGTTGTGAAGATATGTTAGTTATGCATTGGTTATGCATATCCATGTTCGTATGTATTGTGTATACATGTGTGTCATACATACTTTGTTATGCATACGGTGATATGGTTGTAGTTACCATGCATGAGGTCATGATGTGTGGTGGGTATGGTTATGCATTGATAATTGTATAATGGTTGGAATGATGATTATATGTTGATTTGATATCTGTGTGTGTGTGTGTAGTTAATCTCGTCAGTCTTCCAGATGAGATATCCTCCCTGAATTGTACTACGGTACATTGGTTTTTTTATGATTAGGTTTAACTAACATAGTATTCCTTGCAAGAAGAGATCAATATGACTAGCAATATGGTAGACTAAAAATATTCTCCCTATGAATCAAATGAGCAGCATGGTGTTGGGCACTCTTCTGACTTAGAAAACACATTGAGGAGTTTGAAGGAAGAAATAAAGAGTTGTAAAGTAGATAATGACAGAATCATGTAGGCACAGGAAAAAAAAGTAGAAGTCAATGCAATGATCCTTCATAGTTTGTCATAATTGAAAAGACAAGGACCACTCTGTATCAGCTATGAACGGGTGGATGGGACTAATGGGGCATATGGTATTTTGTCTCATGGTGGTCATAGGTCATATAGAGATAACACAATTATATATGGTAGATTTTTGGATATTCCAACTAGGAGAGGTGATGAACACATGCATTATTCTAGTTCTGGTTCTGATAGGCACTATGGTCATCATCGTTATCACCCTTATAGGAGGAGTGAAAGGGGAAACTTTCTAGATGATTTTAAGAAAGCGAAGCCACCTAATTTTGATGGAGAGTTGAAGAATCTTGAGGATGCAGAGGCTTGGTTACTTGGAATGAATAAGTTCTTTGAATTACATGAGTATATAGAGAATAATAAGGCCACAATAGCTATCTTTAGCTTCAAAGGGAAAGAATATATCTGGTGGGAAGATGTAAAATGGGTCAGAGACATCAAGACAAAGGAGTTGAATTGGCATAAATTCAAGAGACTCTTCAGAAAGAAGTACTTGTCAGAAAGGTATTAAGACAAAAAATCCAAGGAATTATATGAGCTTAAAATGGGGACTATGACCTATGAGGAGTATACGACCAAGTTATTGGAGCTTTTGAGGTAAGAACCGTATCTTAAAGATGAAAATGCCAAAGTCCAGAGATTATTCAGTGGAATACCATTAGAATTTAGAGATCATATCGAGTATGATGAGCCTCGATCACTTGATGAAGTTATTAGGAAATTGAAGCACTATTATGAGCAGTCAAAGCACAAGAATGAATCTGAACAAGGATGGAAATGAAAAGATAAAGGTAAAGGTGAATGGAAACTAAAAATAAAAAGGCCTCAAAATTTAGAAGTGAAAGAGAATGTTGCACCACATAAGAATCTCAATGCAACTAGACAGGGACATGTGTCGCGACAAGAAAATAGAGGTGATGGTATAGGATGGTTGGAGTGTTGGAAATGTGGTAAAGAGAATCTTAAAAGGGATTGTCTATAGAATCAAGGTGGTAGGCCTCAAATCTATAATGCATAGGAGGCACAGACTGTTGGGGATGTGGGGTAGAGCATTCTTCGTATCTATGCAACAATGGATAATAGGCAGGCATATCATTAGACATATATCAGTGAGATGGATGGTAATATTTGTGATCAAGTTGTTTCTATTTTGATTTACCCTAGATGTAATTATATTTATGTTAAACCTGATTTGGTAGATAAGTGTGTTTTGAATAAACAAGTGCGTGCGGAATCTTAGTTAGTGCAGTTAGATATATGTACCAAGAAGAGAGTTCACCATTGGGTAAGATATTGTGCATTTGAGTTGAGTGGTATTCATACTTCAACACATTTGAACGTTTTACCATTGGGGTTATATAATATGACTTTGGGTATGGACTAGCTATATCTTCATAGGAAGAAAGTGGACTGTTACGAAAAATAAATTGAGTTCTTGGATGGAAATGAAGAGCATAGAATCTTACAAGGTAAGAAGAAAGAAACATCAGTTAGGATGGTGACAACCATGTAAGAAAAGTGTAGTCATAGAAAATGGTGTTTTTATTTTAAGTGCACATTTCTAGTGATAAAGGTAAGGAGGATGGGGATGCAGAGATATTGAGCGGGTACCGAATCCTACAACAGTTTTAGGATGTGTTTCTAGCAGATATCTCAGATTTTCCACCTCATAGAGAAGTGGAATACTCCATTGAGTTGGTATCATGGGAAACACCAACATCAAAGGCACCATATAGGATGAGTACTCTAGCGTTAGTAGAGATGAAGTTGCAGTTGAAGTAAATTATTGACAAAGGAAACACTAGGCTAAGTGTATCACTGTGGAGTGCACCAATATTGTTTGTGAAGAATAAGGATGGTACTATCAGGTTATGCATTGATTAAAGGTATTTGAACAAGGTGACCATGAAGAACAAGTATCCGTCGTCGAGGATTGATGACTTATTTGATCAGTTGAAGGGAGCAAAAATGTTCTCAAATATTGATTTGAGATATGAATATCATCAGGTACGCATCAAGCAAGAGGGTATTTACAAGACAACTTTCTATACCAAGTATGGTCATTATGAGTTTGTTGTAGTTCCATTTGGTTTGACTAATGCTCCAACTACCTTTATGTTCTTGATGAATAGTTTGTTGCATCCGTGTCTAGACAAGTTTGTTATTGTATTCATTTATGACATCTTGATATATTATAAGAATGAGGAATAGCATGTCAAAAATTTAATAGCACTATTGAGACTATTGAGAGAACATCAATTGTATTATAAGCTCAGTAAATGTAGTTTCTTTCAGATGTAGGTACATTACTTGGGGCATGTGGTCTCCAAGGAGGGCATAGCAGTGGATCTAGAGAAGATAAGATCTATCATTGAGTGGGAAACTCCTAGAAATTTGGATGAGGTAAGATCATTCATGGGGCTAGCAGGATATTATATGAGGTTCATTAGGAACTTCTATTGCATTGCATATCCTATTACATCATTGTAGAGGAAAGGTAAGAAATTTGAATAGACAGAGAAAATTTGAATGGAAAAATAATTTGTAGTGCGTACAGATTATTGCAATAAAGGTCTTGGTGGATTTCTTATGCAGGAAGGACAAGTAGTATGTTATGAGTCACGAAAACTAAAAGAGCACGAGTAGAAATATCCAAAACATGATCTTGAGTTGAAAACGATCATTCATGCATTGAAGATATGGAGGAAATATCTTCTTGGCAAGAGGTTTGTATTGATGAGTGATCACATTGGGTTGAGATACTTGTTTGACCAGCTAAATTTGAATGCTAGACAAGCTATATGGTTGGCCAAAATTAGTGAGTTTGACTTCGAGATCAGGTACATCAAGGGTAAAAAGAACAAGGTTTTGGATGCTCATAGTTGGAGGATATAGGTGAATCATATAACAACAATGAGTTATTATGGGACAAACTTGTAGGATCATATCTTAAATGCAGGTCAGAAGGATAACATGTACATGGAGCTCAAGCACACATTACAATAGAGTACATGTACATATACAAGTAGTGGTCTAGGTAGAGGTACATGTAGTGGTACATGTGCAAACGATGTGGAATATCATCTCTCAACAGATGACTTGATCAGATTTAGGGACATGATGTATGTGCCAGACAGTAGTAAGATCAAGAAAACTATCTCGAGGGAGTTTCATGCGAAACCATATTCACGTCAACCAGGATACTAGAAGACCTTGAAAACAGTGAAGAAATTTTAAAATTGGACGAATTTGAAAAAGGACGTGGCAGATTTTGTGGCTAGATGATTGTCAGCAGGTAAAGGAAAAGTGTAAACATCCAGGTGGATTGCTAAAGCTGATTTTGATTCCATAGTGGAAATGGGAGGTCATTTTTATGAGTTTCATTACGGGTTTTCTGACGACATCTAGACAACATGATTCCATCATGGTTGTGGTGGAGAGGTTGATTAAGGTAGCACAATTCATTCCATTGAAGACGATGTATTAAACTAACAGTGTGGCAGAAGTGTTAATTAGAGATTTGGTTAGGTTGCATGGTGTTCTGAAGAAGATTGTATTAGACAAGGA
Organism: Pinus albicaulis; assembly: GCA_034641835.2. Lineage (NCBI taxonomy): Eukaryota > Viridiplantae > Streptophyta > Pinopsida > Pinales > Pinaceae > Pinus > Pinus albicaulis. The sequence goes on from CM076577.1 coordinate 91,511,504, forward strand.
TGAAATTTTCACTTCCAAGTTTTGGAAGGAGATGTTTCCAGGTTTAGGTACAAAGTTGGCCTTCAACACAACTTATCATCCTCTGGCATATGGACAAACAGAGAGGGTCAATAGGATTCTAGAGGACATGTTGAGGATGTACGTGATACATCAGTAGCAAAAGTGGAAAGAGTACCTTCCATTGTTTGAGTTTGCTTATAGCAATGGTTACCAAGAGTCATTGAGGATGAGTCCATTTGAGGCATTGTATGGGAGGAGTTGTAATACTCCCATCAAATGGAGTGGCCCGATGAATGTGGTATTGATTGGACCCGACATGTTAGTAGAAATGGAATAGGAAATGCAGGTGATAAAAAATAATTTAAAGGTAGCTCATGACAGATAGAAAATATATGCATATCATAATAGGTTGTTTAAGGAGTTTTAGGTTGGGGAAAAAGTTTACTTTGGCTTCAAGCCCAAGAAGAGCTCCTTGCGAATTGGTTCATGTGCCAAGTTGGCACCTTGGTTTTGTGGACCTTTAAATATTCTTGAAAGGATTGGGCTAGTAGCCTATCGACTTGCATTGCCTCCTAAAGTGAAATTCCATGATGTTTCCCAAGTGTCATTGCTTAAGAAGTATGTTAAATATGTTGATCATGTGATTGAAGGGTTTGTATTACAGGTGGAGCCAGATGGAGAATTCCATCTGGAACCATAGTGTGCATTGCAGAGAAAGGTGCTCATGCTCCAGAACTGAGCAATCGAGTAGGTTAAAGTGCAGTGGAAGCACTCTGGGCCCAATGAAGCTACATTGGATATGGAGGAACAAATGCAGAATATGTATCCTTTTCTATTCGTTGGTTGAGTGAATGTCCTTGATATATGTTTTTGGTATGTTCTTTGATATGATGTTTTGGTACATGTATATTTGTATATGGATGTAAATACTGCCATGAGTTGTGTTATAAAGCTCCAATAAGTGGTATGGGTGTCAAGTCATTATGGTTTTCATGTGGTTATGTTTTCATGTTGGTTTTCTTCTCAACGGGTTGATCATTGTAAATACTGCAATGAGCTAAGTTATAAAGCTCCATCGGAATATGTTTTTCTTTCAACAATATTGTTGGTTATATGTGTCATTGAACACCGAGGACGATATTCCTCCAAGGGGGAGGGTTCAGTAACAAACTTGGTGAAAAATCCATGTAAATAAAGTTAATAAAGGAAAAATAATAACCACAATTATGGGACACTTATTCCAAGCTGAATGTTGGGAAAAACATCCTAGTGTGGATGTTCATTTCGGTTATTATGGCTAAGAAAATTAGCAAAGGAAATGGATAAGGCTTTGGAAAGGAAAAGTGTCATTAATTGACATTTTATTTATGAAAATATTGGAAATTAGGAGAAAAGGAAGGTGAAATGTCACAGGTTTCATGTGAGGAGGAAAATCAAGGAAAATAATGGAAAATGAAGAAAATAAAGGCCTCATTAATAAAAATGATTTTGAGGATCAGTTCATGGCTTTTGGTCACTTCAGTTTTGGAGCTCTCTCTCTATTCACTCTCACACGCACTCTTGGAAACTTAAAGTTTTCTTGGAGCTCTTCAAATTTGGATCAATAAAGGAAAATAATTCAAATAGGAAGCAAAGAAAAAGAAAAGAAGAGCAGGATCAAGAAGTACAATGAGGTTACTTGCATGTATCGATTTGCATGTGTGGTTTTCGGTGAGCCTTGTTATTGCACTAAGAGTGCTACAACTCCCAAGGGCTACTCAACTCTAATTATCAACCCAATGTTTGTAAAAACTTAGAGGTGACAATGCAATATGAACAGTAGATGGATTCTATTCATGCCACCCTCAACTAGGTCTTCTGATAAATAGTGCTTATAGGCCATTCCTCCTAATGGATTAAAGTGAAATGTAATATCCCAAAAGGGAGAATTAAATAATACTGAAACACAATATAAGAATTGTAGCAAAGTAAACAACAAATCTAAATACACATCATAATGCACAGAAATAACTAAGCCATTTTATTATATAGGAGGTGAAAAAGAAAGTACAATAGTGCTCAAAATATGGGACACTCAAGCCAAAGAGATGGCCTGAAATGACCCTGCAATGATCCCACAAGAGGGACTGTGTAATCTTTGAACTAATGGAAGGTAAACTGCATTGTCCCTGATGTAACTGTTGGGACTGCAACTACCTGAAATGTATAAAGTCAGATCTAGACATAATGAGAGCTATGATGATGCTGAAAATAGAGATCTGAGCTCTATGATGGATACCCAAGATAACCCAGAAAAGGTTTCTCAGATTCGTCAATCTAAGAAAACCACCCTCTTAGGGCTTCACATATAGACTATTGGGTATGAATATTTTAAGCTAGAACTAATGATATTATGGTTGTAATGGTGCACAATTAGATCTATGCAAGAAGGGTTGATCCCTTCACTAGATCCTTGGGCTAAAATCTCAAGATCTAGCTCCTCCAATCTCCTCCACTAAAAGTAGCTGCTGGATGAACAACAAATTCAGAAAACTACGTTGTAAGAGAGGGAGGCTCAATAGCCTACTATTATATATGTCAAATCATCTCCTGAGTGATGGAAACAATAGATCCAATGTGAGGAGATCATCCCTCACAATATTTCCAGCTGAAATACTAGAAACTTCCTTCCTCCAATAGATCTACAGGACTGGAATATGAAATCCTCGAAGGGAATGCTGCTGCATGGAGTTAAAACCAAATGGCCTGAATGTAGGATATATATTTGTTGCTCCTGAAAGTCTGGATGTGAAGAAAAAAGTGGTAGGATGAATCCTCCACCAGTTTCCTAGCTGAATTCTAGAAACAACCTCCTGAAGATGGCACCAATGCCTGATGAGGAATGTAGTACAACCCTCTTCCAAGAGCTACTCAATGAAAGATGAGGGATTCTCGCTCAGGAACACCCTGTGCTAAACATCACTGCAATCTTAGCTAAACATCTCAAGAATGCATAGAAATGTCCTAAGACAAATCTAGATCTAAATATATCAAGAAATGAATAATCCAAATCATGCCTTCTATTGTGCCTTCACCTTCATTATATAGATATGAGCCTTCCATAGCCTAGACCCACTCCAAAACTACGTTGTGTATGTGGACATAAGTCTCCATGGTTGATTGCGCTGTTTCTCCATGTCCTCCATCATGTTCATATGGGGTGATCACCCTCTCCATCATGTATGCATTAAATACATCACTTCCTCCACTATCTTATCATAAGTGCTTTATGATCTTCTTTGAATGCACTATGATCTCAGTTGACCTTATCAAAGATCCTCATGATTTTGCAATAAGATCCATGATCGTATTTGACTATTTCATCCTCCATAATCTATCTCATAAATGAGACATGATCTCCATTAATGGAGTTGCTCTACTACTCCATGATTTTAGATCTAGATCTAGAATATCCACATACACACATTAAAAGTGGATTTTACTCATCTTTGAGGTTTTTGGGTCCCTCCACCCTTTTATTTACTTACTTAATTAAGAAAATCAAGAACTCTAATATTTCAAATGTCATGTGAAAATTTGGGAATATTACAGTCCTCCCCAGAAAAATGTTGCTTGTCCTCAAGTAACTCCAAAATTAGATGAAAAGCCATCTATTCCCCTCCAAATGGCATCCACATAAGGAAGGCCTCTTCCATTTTCTGTAATGTGTTATGATTGGCTCCAAATTTTTCTCTCAATATTACATAGAATGACCTCCAATTGTATGGTTAGATGCCCTCCTTCTACCATGAATTTCCAAGTGAGAACCATATGATGTCCAACATCATCATCAATACATGAGATATATAAAATAAAGTGGTTCTTTTCACAAAGGAAAAGTCCCATCTCACAAAGCCTTTCTTCATCCCATGTTTCATGAAGTAAATTGAGCATTTTCATGCCCTCATCTGTAGCCCTCTTGTTGGATCCAAGCATCACTCCAACATTATGCAAAATAATAAATAGATATATATATGCGTAGAAAAATATGTCAAACCATATTCTCCCAATAGTATCCATCGGAGTATGGCCTCTTGCTACCATCCTCCATCTCCTCCATGTAAGATGGACAAGCCAAACTCCCCCAAAAGCAACCAAAGCAACAAGAGCTCTTGCTGCTTTCTTTCCTCATCATGCACATCATGGAGTAAAAACATATTGATAGACATGTTAAATGTCACATCAGCCCAATACAAGCAAGCACCATAAATACACATCATGAGAACATCATTCCAAGTTATACCCAATACAAAACACATAGACATAGGATATGTCATGTGATGGACAAACTCTCTCAAGAGAAACCAAAATGAACATGCCTTCTTTTGCTGCATTCCAACATTGATACACAAGTCATGAATCAGAAAAATATGAGCTATTGGGTGGTAACCATACTCACCCAAGAGCAGCCAGTGCAACCATGCTTCCTTCTTCATTACATAAGTGTTTTTCAGGGAATGGATCAAAGAAATAGGAGCCTTTGGGTAGTAACCAAACTCACCCAAGAACAACCAACGTAATCAAGCTTCTTGCTGGCCTATGCCATATATCTGCAAGTGGTCATGCAACCCCTTGCTTATCATCCTCACCAACTCATCCTAATGTGGATGATGAATGATGTACGGCATAAACATGGTATCCTCCCTTTGTAGAATACCATTCTTCTCAAACCGATGAAGAAATTTTCACTCCATGAAATGTTGAAGTCCACCTCTAATGAAATATCTCAATGATACCTTCTTCTCATCAATGGCCCTCCAAAAACAGTGAGGTTCTGGATCTGCCGTAGGTAGAATTTTCTCTTTGAGCTATGAGATGCTCATTGATAAAGTGTCATCTAGAAAGGAGAAAAGATTCCTCATCTCAATATGTCTACCATCTATCATCTTAACCTCCATTGCTTCATGAGTGAAGCTATCTTCATAATGATCTAAGAATAACGGAGCTCCATCTTTATCACTGCTACTAAGTGACAGTGTTGTAGATTTGCATGGTAATACACGTGCTGTCTCAAAGAAAGGCACAATGTTGATCTCATAACCAGTCATTGTACATAGGATTATGCTCATCCCATTTTCTGAAATTCTACACTTCAACTCAAAGGTTTGAATGTAGTCCATCAATGATAAAATGGGATAGTTTTTCATTTCCTCCTTGATTAGCTCAAGGGTCCTCTGCATTGTGATATGCTACTGCTTCAAATCAGCATGTTGTTCTAATCCTTGGTCATGCAATGGCCCTGATGGAATGTCCCCACAAGTTTCAATAAGATCTACTGAAACAATATGTGATGAATATGTATGCATACCTTGGATCAACTGATGTGTGGGGACCTCTTGTAAGAACACAAGAGTTCCTCCAACCAGGACAATGGTGTCTCCCAATGCTGGTAAGAGTGATGGTTTCTCTTCTCCAAGTGCACAAGTGCTAGAATCTACCTCCTCTTTCTCAAGCATCCCCTGAATCATGCATGGGAATCTATGTGTCAAGAGCTCAAGAATATCTTGGAAAGCTGCAAGTGTCTCTTCTCTATATGCAAGTACTTCTGCAGCTGGTGGTGAATGTAGTGATTCTTTGTCCAGAGTGGTAAGATTGACATCCTCCTTCATGATAGATCTCATCTATCTGCTTCTTATTTTGATGCAAAAGATGAAGTCTCCACAAGCTGAGCCAAAGATCATGCTCTGATACCACTGTAATATCCCAAAAGGGAGAATGTAGTAATACTGAAACACAATATAAGAACTGCAACAAAGTAAACAATAAATCTAAATACACATCAGAATGCACAGAAATAGCAAACAATAAATCTAAATACACATCAGAATGCACATAAATAGTTGAGCCATTTTATTATATAGGAGGTGAAAAATAAAGTACAACAGTGCTCAAAACATGAGACACTCAAGCCAAAGAGATGGCCTGGAATGACCCTGCAATGATCCCACAAGAGGGACTACGTAACTGCTGAACTGCTGGAAGGTAAACTGTGTTGTCCCTGCTACAACTATTGGGACTACAACTTCCTGAAATATAGAGATTTAGATCTAGGTAGAATGGGAGCTCCGATGATGCTAAAAATAGAGATCTAGACTCTATGATGGATACCCAAGATAACCCAAAAAGGGTTTCTCAGATCTGTGAATCTAAGAAAACCACCCTCTTAGGGCTTCACATATATACTGCTGGGTATGCATATCTAAAGCTAGATCTGATGATATGATGGCTGCAATGGTGCACAATCATATCTATGCAAGAAGGGTTGATCCCTTCACTAGATCCTTGGGCTGAAAGCTCAAGATCTAGCTCCTGCAATATCCTCCACTAAAAATAGCTACTGGGTGAACAACAACTTCAGAAAACTGCACTGTAAGAGAGGGAGGCTCAATAGGCTGCTGCTAGATATGTCAAATCAGCTCCTGAGTGATGGAACAATCGATCCAATGTGAGGAGATGATACCTCATAGGATTTTCAGCTGAAATACTGGAAACTTTCTTCCTCCAATAGATTTACAGGTCTGGAATGCGTAATCCTTGAAGGGACTGCTGCTGCTTGGAGGTAAAATCCAATGGCTTGAATGTCGAATATATATCTACTGCTCTTGAAATGTTGAATGTGAAGAACAAAGTGGTACGATGAATCCTCCACTAGTTTCCTAGCTGAATACTAGAAACAACCTCCTGAAGATGGCACCAATACCTGATGAGGAATGTAGTACAACCCTCTTCCAAGAGCTACTCAATGAAAGAGGAGGGATTCTTGCTGGAGAACACCCTGTGCTAAACAACACTGCAATCTTATCTAAACAACTCAAGAATGCATAGAAATGTCCTAAGACAAATCTAGATCTAAAAATATCAAGAAATGAATAATCCAAATCATGCCTTCTATTGTGCCTTCACCTTCATTATATAGATATGAGTCTTCTATAGCCTAGGCCTACTCCAAAACTGTGTTGTACATGTGGACATAAATCTCCATGGTTGATTGCACTATTTTTCCATGTCCTCCATCATGCTCATATGGGGCGATCAACCTCTCCATCATGTGTGCATAAAATGCATATCACTTCCTCCACTATCTTATCATAAGTGCTTTATGATCTTCTTTGAATGCACTATGATCTCAATTGACCTTATCAAATATCCTCATGATTTTTCAATAAGATCCATGATCTTATTTGACTGTTTCATCCTCCATAATCTATCTCATAAATGAGACATTATCTCCATTAATGGAGCTACTCTACTACTCCATGATTTTAGATCTAGATCTAGAATATCCACATACACACATTAAAAGTGGATTTCATTCATCTTTGAGGTTTGTGGGTCCCTCCACCCTTTTATTTACTTACTTAATTAAGAAAATAAAGAACTCTAATATTCCAAATATCATGTGAAAATTTGGGAATATTACATGGAACCAACTAATGTAATGTAGAGAACTACTTCTAACTGAGAATGATATAGTGCTTATCAACTTCTACTTTCAATTGGTATTGAAATAAAATAATAAATAAATAACAACTAACCTAGTTGCATAAAAGAAAACTACACTATGTTGCAATCATCTATCTATCTATCCAATAACTTGGTAGTAAAGGAACTACTTTATCTTGCACAATTTACCAAATCATAAATCAAACCTCTATCTACTATTCCAACTACCTCACACTTACATGTAAATTATTGTCCTATTTATGCTAATTATGTGATGTAATAAACACTAATGTGTACTTTGTTTTTGCACCAAGGGAATAAGGGTTTGGATTTTCCTATGGTTATCTTTTGGTCATGAATCCATAGCTGGGGGTCAGATACATCATATCCTAGGTTAAAAATGTTGCAAGGATAAAAAATGGAGTGCAAATAGGTACCTACAATTATGCTACAGGAGGCTGCTACAGGAGCCTTGTATTGCTATAGGAATCTCTGGAATGCTACAGGAAGGAGGCCGAGAAGGTTCAAAGGGTAAAGAGGATAGAATAAAGGCATGGGAAGGTGGAAGGAAGTGGAAGTAGGTGAGTGAGAAGTGTCCAACACCTCCAACCAAGCTCAAAGCTCTTTGAGGGCATGTTTTTCACTATGAAGGCTGCTCACGGTGGTCATGGAGATGATCTCATAAAACAGGGTTTTGGTGACAGAATTGAAGATTGGAGGGGAGAGTGATGGAGTCCAAGATGAAGGTGATGAAGGGGTACTTACCTGTAGCTTAAAACAATCCTGTAACCATTACATGCCTCCATTCATTAATTATTGAAAAAATAAAAAAATTAAGAGTGGAAAAGATGAGTTGAATTTAAAGATTATCTAATTTATGCCAAAATTTCGATCTAACCACCAAAATAATTCCTAAGCTACAACAAGCATGTGCAGAGCAAGAGAACTGATAATATTTTTTTTTTCCAAGAAATCATAAAAAAATGTTTTTTCCTTGTGGTTGGAAGTCCTACTCATTCTCCCATGAGAGAGATGGGGTAGAGGCTACAATCACAGTTTGATAGATTTTTTTGCTACTAAAATGCAATAAACTAAAAAAAGTACTGAAAATTAAAGAGGGAATACAAGTGCACAATAGGGACTTAGCCAATGGATTGGGCCCTAGCCCAAGAGCATCCATCCTCTAAAACTAAGTCAGTAATGGATCAAACAAAAAATTGTAATTATCATTGCATCAAAGTCTAATACATCAAATGACAATAAAAAACAATAATTCTGAGCTCAAGAGCTACTTATCTAAAAAAAAAAAGTTTGAACCCTAATGAGATCTTCTAGGGTAGCTACCAACAACTCCCTAGAAAATAGGAATGCAGTCTCCTTAATCTCAAGAATATTGGAACTTGGCTCCTCATAACTGCCACTTGCTTGGCTTCCTTTGACTTCGAGCTGATGAGAGAGATATTGGTGTGATATTGGGTTGATTGAGGGGGTTAAGGAGGTGGAAAACCCTCCTACAATCTCTTCCTGATGTTTACTTCGAGCCCTTATGTGGATATTGCCTAAAAAATGGCTTCATTCCCTACAATTAAATCATATTATGCTACATGACATGACAAACATATTTCTCCCTTCTCACTAAGAATATTATAACAAAAATGTAAATAAATGTGAGAGAGTGATAGTTAATAAGTTGAAATATGAGATTGTGGCCCCTTAAAATATACTTATTGATGAGCCCCATCATCACCCCCTACTGAAATGGTTTCTCATCCTCTGAGAAACTCAGTCATCCATGTTCATCTATCACATGGCCCTGATGGCCTCCCTGAAATCCCAAGGCAACTTAGATGGAGTGCCCTCTGGTGGGTAGAATCCTGCATTGTTTTTTGCTTCAATGCACTCTTTCCGCTCTTCAGATTGGTCTCCTCTTTCATGCAGTCCTAGTAGCAAAGGTGGATTGAGTTTCAACCCTATCCATTAGATTCTCATTCTTTTCATAAATATTTTATAGAAGGGTGACTTCTCCAATGCATTATTCATCCTCTCAGGAGATCGATATTCTCTATGTTGCAATGTTCGTGGTAAATCATTCCATATCCTTTGGTAAGCCTACAAATTTCCCTCCGCCAAAAATCTAGAAGTATCATCAAAATGGAGAATGGCCTGATCTTGGGTTTCAATGTATTTTGGTGCGAAAAAAACATCACTGGAAATGAGGCTATGATTTATCATGACAACCTTGGGCTCATTAGCTCAGCTCTAATGTATATGGGTTCCTTCTCTTCTTTTTCTATCACCCTTTTTACCTCTTCTACTCTTATTTCCTCATGCATTAGACAAGATTCCAAGGCCATCAATTGCATGTCACCTAGTCTAGAATTTGGATCCCAATGGTTCATATAAGTTAATATCATATTATGCATATACAATTAGACCACTTTAGCTTTATCCCCAATGCTAGCTTGTTTACAAAAATCAATAAATTGTCTATAGTTATGAAATGGTAGGGAGCCATGTTGAGCTCAGGTCCTGATTTGGAATTGTAACCATTACTCCCTAAGATAAATTGCATAAGACTTTGAAGGTTGTATGTAATACACGGCCTCCATGCAAATAATTTCCATAATGGTAAGTTGGGTGCCTCTTTCATGTAGCTGCTCCAATATCATGTTCTCTCCTTGCAACCACTCCTTCATAACAGATTCTCTGAGCCTTACATCTATTAGATCTTTCCCCATTTCAATGAGCCTTTCTTCCATCAACCCCACATCTCCAAAATTCTTTGAATTGGCGATATGCATCCATATGTGGGTGCACCCTCTCTCTATATCCAACTCAAATAGGAGGGGGATTGTGAATTTTTCAGGGATCAATCTCCCTCCTTCAATGAAATTGTAATAAGATTCCAAGCTAGGTTGTGGGGTAGGTTTTTGAAGTTCTGTGATATCTTTTTCAAAGGTATTTGGGGAGGATGCTGCCTCTTGTAGTATTTTTTGTTCAGTTTTTACTTCCTCTTGCACATCTTGACCCTCTATTTATACACATTTCCCCTATATTTCTATACTTTTCCCCTCTTTTTGCACATTCTTCCCTTCCTGTAGCATGCCCTATCCCTCCTGTAGCATGCTCTATTCCTTCTGTATCATGCTCATATTCTCATGTAGCATGCCATTTTCTTCTTGTTTGAGGTCTGTGGGTGCCTTGGGTTGCTTGAAAGAGGTTTATCTAGTCGTATTACTCCTCACATAGGCTATGGGAGTCTTTGGTTTTGGATTTGGAGAGATGACCACCTCAATTTTTCCCTCTTCTGGCCCCACCTCCTCTTTCTTTCTCGAGGACTCCTCAATTATAATTGGAACTTCTATGGGAGTTTGCGGTCTGCCTTGTTTGAATCTAGTGCTCTTCTTGGTATTGAAGTAGAGAGGGGCTTGCCTTGGTATCTTATTTTTGGGTTTTACAAGAGTGCTCAAGGTAGCTAAAGTGGTAGCTACCTCATCTTCAGTGTTCCCTGGGGATAGATTGGTTTGCCGAGGGGATATCTCTATCTTCCTTGGTGGTTTAGTATTCCTTTTAGGACTCAAGGCCTCCTCTTCTATTTTTTATCCCTCTTCTTTCTTACCTTATCCTCTCTCTACTTCTGCCTCTGTTGATTCTTCATCTATTTTCATCCCTGCCTCTTCTGTTTTTCTCTCTGTTTCCTCCTCCTCTGTTCTTGTGTCCCTACCCCAAAGGCTAGATGCAAGATTTTCCACAATAGTAATGATCTGGGTTCCTATCAATGTTTCTTTGTCCATGTATACAAATTTGGACCATAAGACAGGAATTTTTAGCTTGTTTAAATCATCCTCCACTATCAATTTGATAAGGCCATGGTGGGCTAGGTGTTGGTGCTTTCCATCTCTTACTTTTTGGCTCATGTCCCTGATGGACTGAAGGACGAAGTATGACACATTTAATATTTGGGAAAGAGGAAATTTCCTTGAATATGAGTTCATGCAATAGTATAAAGTGGTAGGCATATGCCACACTCATTCTTCCCTCACATGAGATGTATTTCAAAATATAGCAATCCACCTCACCCCATGGATAAGTAAATCTATCTCTCCTAACTCCATTCTTGTCTTCTATAGCTTTCTCCTTGGAAATGAATAAATTCTTATTGGCAGTGACACTGTTGGCCTTGTCTTCCCTATTCCATTTTATTCCTAGAGGAAGGGTGGTCACTCTGTTGATTACTTCAGGGCTTATTCATATGTCTAACCCCCTCACAACAATGGTGGCATTGTCCCCTATTTGTGAATTTAAGGTAATGGAAAACTCAAAATCAATGTCATCATCATACCCTTTTAGTAATTCAAAGAAGCCTATCCATTAATGTCTCCTACAAATGTCTACCATAGGAGGGTGCAAATGGATTCTCTTGGTATCTGAAGGCATCCCTTGTTTGTTTATCTTGACTAAGTGAGGGAAAGTTTTTTATTTTATGGAGTTAGTGTCTAATTCAGTGGTAGCGGTGGGTCACGAAGCTCTTATCACTCTAATTCTTATGTTTTAACCGCTATTATCTTCACACATGCCCTTTCAATTTCACAATTTTATCATTATTGTTTGCATAATTCTTAGGAGAAATTATATGCAATTTTGATGGAGGTATGAGGGTGGTGGTAAAATTGATTCTTTGACAAGTATTCTGAGATGAATATGAAATTTGTTTGAACCAATTGGACCCTTTTTTGCTCATATTTACCCCCTCGGCCTTCCTGTAGCACTCCCTCAAGCTTCCTATAGAAATTATAGTGTTTCATGTAGCACCTCCCTACAGCAGTAAGGTCAAGGTTTGAAGATCCTTAGTGGCTTAACAAACTCGTCCTCTCTCTAATTGTTCTTGGAATGAGAAAATATGAAAAGGGAAATGAGGCCAAGTACATTATATGTCATTTTTGAGTTATGCTTGGAGCATTGTGTTGAGCTATCCTTCACGTGATGTTTCCTCATTTGGACTGTTGGCCCCACTCTAAGAGAATATTCTCTTCTCCTCGTAATCACCACCCACTCTTAGTAATCCTAATTCAGTTGATGTGACATCTCCATATTGCTTGATGACTCTACCAATCACCTTTAGTTCACTGGCTGAGGGTGGCCAAGTTAAATGACCACCTTCAACTTATTAAATCTTCTCCTCTCGACATTAATTAATTTTAGTCAATTACATATAGGGAGAGAGTGAGATATTTCCATACCTGACCCTACCTCATGGTCGATTTATTGTAGGACCTTCATGCTGGAGCTAAAAAATTGTATTGGCACCAAGAGAGTTTTCTTTACTGTCTTAGTTCTTCCTGTATGTATTCATTCTCATTGTGGAGTTTAACTGTGTTGTTTGTTGTGTGTGCAGGTACTTTGTTGAGGCTCAAGTTGCTACTGCTGGTGGAGAGTCCTTCTCGGAGTGCCATAGCTTCATCAGAGTCACCTCACAAGTTTTCACAATCTACTTGGATGATCAATAAAACAATATAGTTCTTGTCTGGTGATTACATAGGTTTTCTACAGGACATCCTCTTCTTGTAACAACCCCTTATTGATATTTTTGGACCTTCAATCTGCAAGGGGTGATGAGGGAGAGCATGTCAAGGATTTAAGATAGTGATAGTATCATGAGGGAGTAGTGTAGGCTTGTAAGAATGAATGATAAGGACCTCTGTGTTTTTGTAGAATTTTCTTTTTACAGGTAGGAGAGAGTGAAGGGTTTGAGTGAGAATTTTTTTTGAATGAGATGGAGTGATAAAATGGAGATGGGTAATGGTGGGAAGACCCTCTTCATGATTTTTAGAGAGCATAGGATCCTTGATGGCTTCCCTTTCCCTCAGTTCTCCTTCCTGTAGCTTTTTAGATCCCTCCTATAGCAAGCGAGGACCTTCCTATAGCTTTACATGATCCTCCTATAGAAACACAGAGAGGAGGTAAAGCTTGTGGAGAGAGATGGATATATGAGTGGAGATGATGGAGAGTGAATGCATGGATGGAAGAATGGATGAAACTTGAAAATTTATTTGACCTATAGCCATAATCTACCTCTATGCATAAGCCTGCAAAACAATAAAAAGGTCACCAATCATGGGATCATCTCATGTTTTTTATTCTTGTCTTTGTTTTTTTTTATTTTTTATTCTTTTGTTTTTTTTCAAGACAAGTGGGCTGCCTCAAAGGAGGTTTTCAACCCACAAGCCTGCCTTGGGGGCCTCAGAAGAGGTTTTCACCCAGGGATATTTTATTTTTCTTATTCCTTTTTTTTTTATCCAGGACTACCTCATAGAGGCTTTCAATCCTGGAGTTGGCCCTGGATGCCTCATATAGGTTTTCACCCATGCCTCTTTATTTATTTTTTGTTTTTTTCTAGGAGGACTGTGAACTGGAAGCCATGAGACTCCCAATCACATTGACTTCTTTGTTGGCTGTATTGATGAATTGTTCCTTACACATTGGTCTCTTGTATATATTAAGTTTATAACCATTGGAAAGAAGATGGATACCATGCTCATCAATGGTTATGATATGGAAAAATCCATTGTCATGATATTTCTCTATTAGGTATGGGCCCAACCATCTTGTCATCAATTTTCCCTTAAAATCCTTGAACCTAGAGTCATATAGTAAGGCATAATCCCCTTCCTAAAATATTTTCTCCCTAATGTTATTATCATGGTAGACCTTCCTATGCAAGCCATTCTGTTGGAGAAACCTTTATTTCTATGCTTTTGTGACATATAAATCCAATTGGGTTTCCATTCTCAAAGTATTATATTCAAACTAAATCGAAATAAAAGATTTCTTCCCATAAACCAAATCATATGGATTGAATCATGTGGTTGTCTTCCAGGTGGTATTATAGGCCCAAGTGGCCTCCACTAATCTTCCTGCCTATTCTTTCCTATTGCTACTCACCACCTTGGTGAGGATTATCTCCAATTCCCTATTGGTAACCTCTACTTTCCCATTTTATTGAGGGTGATAAGTAGTAGTTGTTATGTGCTTGATATTATGCCACTTCAAGATATTATTAATCAAATGTGATGTGAATTTAGCTACTTGACCAGTGACTATCTCTCGTGGATATCCAAATTTGTAAAAACAAAATCCATTAATTAATTGACCACTTTTTCCTTTGTTTCTTCTTTGACAACCTTTATCTCCTCCCACTTTTTCAAATAGTTAGTTCACACTATAATGTATTTATTTTATCTTGATGATGGATCAATTATCCCAAAGAAATCCATACCCCACTTGTCAAATAGCTCTAAGGCCACTTGAGGTTGTAGAGGCATTTCATCCCTGGATGTGTGTTTCCCCATCCTCTAACACTGATAACATATACTGGTATACCTTCCAACATCCCGATGGAGAGTAGACCAATAGTATAAAACTTGTAAGACCTTGAAAGCTATCCTTTTAGCAAAAAAATGACCCCCACAGGGCCAATCGTGACATGCTGAGAGGATGTCAAAGAATTCCTCTCCCTAACACATCTCCTTAAAATTTGATCTGGTCCCAGTTTGAAAAGATTTCCACCAAACCAAGTGAAAGGGGTACTCTTTCTCACAATTCTTCTCTTCTCCCTGGATGATAGATTTGGAGGAAATCTCCCAATAACTAAGTAGTTAGATATGTTAGAAAACTAGGGAGAGAGTATTGACATAGAAAATAGGTGCTCATATGGAAGTTAATCATCGACCATCCCTTCATCATCTGCAGGAAAAGTGAGTCTAGAAAAAAAATCTACAGCCACATTTTCTTTCCCTGGCTTATCAATGATAGTCAAAGCAAATTGTTGTAACAAAAATAACCATATAATAATTATAGAATTCGCATCACGTTTTTTCATCAAGTATTTAATTTTTCCATGATCAGTATGCACAAAATTTTGGTACCCAGCGATATAATGTCTGAACTTGTTCAAGGAGTGGACAACTAAAATATTTTTCTCAGTGAAAGTGTAGTTCAATTCAACCTTAGACAAATTTTTACTAATGAAGTAAATGACATAGGGTAATTTTTCATATAGTTTTCCCAAATATTACCCCACAGATATATCTAATACATCAATATGGATATGGAAAGGCATAACTCAATTGGGACCTCGAAGTATAGGAGTAGTGGTCAATTTTTCTTTTAAGATTTCAAGGGCCACTTGAAAACTACTTGACCAGAATAATTCCGAGTCCTTGTCCAAAAATCCAAACAATGGTGAATCCACTTTACTAAAATTCTTGATGAATATCCTCTAATAACCATCCAAGCCCAATAAACTCCTAACATCTCTCTCTTTTTTGAGGGGTCAGAACCCCTTTTATGATAGAAATCTTGTTTGGGTCTACTTGTATTCCTGCCTAAGATATGGAGTGGCCAAGGATAGTCCCTACCTTCATAAATAATTCACACTCCTCAAGACTCAAGGAGAGATGAATTTCAATGAATTTCCTCAGGACTTTACCCAGATTAGAGAGGGCCTCCTGAAAATCACATCCATAGGGAGCGAAATCATCCATGTAGATTTCCACAGAGTCATGGACAAGCTCAACAAAGATGCTCAGAACTACTCTTTGAAAAGTGCCATGGGCATTGCATAGGTCAAATGGGAGAAATATATAAGCAAATGTACCCCAAGGACATGTAAATTTAGTCTTTTCTTGGTATTCAAGGCTGATCTAGATCTGATTGTAACCACTAAATCCATACAAGAAAGAGAAGACCTTCTTTCCTACAAGATCATCTAAGACTTGGTTAATGAAATGCAAAAGGAAATGGTGTTTCTTTTTTTCCTTGTTAAAATATCTGTAATCAACACATATCCTCCACTTCCCATTATTCTTTGGGACTAATACTAGAGGTGACACCCATTCACTATCTGCTATGGGGTATATGAACCCTGCATCCAAAAAATTTTGTAATTCTTCCTTCACTATGTCCTTCAAGGTTGGGTTCATTCTCCTCTGGGGTTGGTTCATATGATTGCATCCCTCTTTGATGTAAATATGGTGAGTATAGAGTGAGGGATTCACCCCTTTCATTTCTTTATAGTCCCAAGAAAAATCATCTAAGTGCTCTCTCAACATCTTGAACAATTTTTCTTCTCGTTTGGCCAAGGGACAAGAATTTATATTTAAGTTTCTGGATGGGCCAAACTCTACAATCTTGACATGTTTAGGGCTTGAGTCAATTGAGAATAGCTTAGTCCAAGGACTGCTTCCAGATTCTCTCACAAGTTCATCTATCAAAATGGTAGTGGGGGGTTGGTTCTAAAACATATGGTCAATGAGGTCATCTTCATTAGGTTTCCCCCATCTAATAACAACATCTAAGATACATATTGGGTATGGTGTTGCATGATAAATTTCATCTTATTCCTCATCCTCTAGCCACAAAGGTAGATCATTTTCAATAGAAGGCTGAGAAGGAGGATATACTATTAGTTGTTTTGATAAGGGCCCATTCTTGATGGTCATGTTCCCAGCCCTACAACTGATATAGGAATAAAAAATGGCCAACCAAGGTCTTCCTAAGATAAGAGGACAACTATTAAACTTGTTTTTGGTTTGAAGCACCAAGAATTCAGTGTGATACTCCCAAGAGTCAATGAAGATCATAACATCCTCCACAACTCCCTAAGGACCTACTATGGATCTATCTGCAAGTTTAAGCACTGTAGTGGTTTTTCTCAAGGCTCCTTGGAGGTTGAGTTTCAACATGGTTTCTTTAGTAAATACATTGATGGAAGTCCCAAGATCAATTAGTGTATGAGGGACAATGACACCATCAATGTGCACATCCACTACTGGACTTCTAGGGTCTAGGTATTTCAGGAAAAACACACTCCCCAACATCAAATCAAATAATTGACCAATAAAATTGATGGTAGGGGTGTTTCTCTTCTTTCTCACATGATTTTTGAAGAATTTCTCCTTGATAAAATTATTAGAGATGGGAAAATACTTAATAGCCTAGAGAATGGGTATCTTGACACACAAATTATTCAATTCTCCCAGAAGTTCAGTCTCTCAAGAAAAGGAGGTGGATTTACTTGAGGGGTATTATCTTCCTTTTCCTCTTCAATATCTTTAGGTGGAGATGATGGATGATTATCTAGGATGACTCTCCTAGACATAAGGTTAATATCTTAGATCTCCACAACATAGGCAGAGTAAGATGTCTCTCCACTATAGACCTGTTGTGCATGTTTTTTATTCAGGTTCAGATTAGGTTGAGTAGGCATATGAGTTTTCTTAGATGGAGAAGGATGAGTGATTTTTGGTTGAGGTTTGGATGGAGGTAGTAAAGCAATACGTTGTTTGAGATGAGGCCTCCACCCTTGTGATGGGTTGCTCCATTAAGGAGGTTGGGGAGCATATGGCTGCAATGGTTGATTGACAGGTTGAGGATGGTATGGAGGAGTATAAGGCCAAGAAGGAGGTGTGGACCATGATGGATGAGTCGAAGAGTACCAAGGCTTAAAAGGTACATTTTGATTTGAATTTTATTAAGAATAAGGTGCACCTTGCATGCCTTGTTGGTATGGCCGAGGTCCTTGAGGTCTCCTTTGATTGATGAAGAAGAGTTTCTCTGGCCCACCTTCCACCCCTTGGTATACAAATTTTAGTCCTGGTAAGGAAGGGAATTTTTCAATTGCATGTTTTTATTCCCAGACTGAACAAACTTCTATGACATTCATTGGCCATTCATTCCTATTGTGTCTTCTAGTGAATATAGGGAAAAAGATAGCTAGGGCTCTCTCTGCGTCCTCTTGTTTCCTCTTGATCTGCAGGTATCCATTTTCAATTCAAAAGTATGCAACATTTCACTCTTGAAATCCTCCAAGATGTTCCCTATCTCACTTTTTATGGATGAGGTGGAGGAAGAGGTAATTACCAAGCCTTGGTTACTTTTACCATTATTTCTAGCTACCCTTAAGTGGTTTTTGAACACAATTTTCATGTAATCATAGGAAAATTGATAGATATCCCCAATAGATAGCATGTTGAGGGTCTCCGACACTTCCTCCTTGATCCATCAGAGAAGAAATAACTTGAATGATGTAGGATCAAGGGTGCAGTTGACCCTCTTGTAGTTAACTTGAAACCTTTCCTTATAGTCTTCTAAATATTAATCAGGCCCTAGGGTCATCCTAAAGATTTCTTCCTTGGTTTCTTTGGAACTAAAATAATAATTTTACTTTTTATTGAAGGACACTTGAATTTGGGCCCAGGTAGTGATATTTTCCCTAGGCAGACCCACGACCCAGCACAAGGTTGCATCCTTGAGGGTAGAGGAGAAAAATTTCAACTTTTTTTCATTTGAGGCATAATCATAAGTCCTAAAAAAAACAATAAATTCAAACATGAAAGTGTCAGGGTCCTCAAAATTTAGGCCATGGAAGCATGGAAGGGTTGAAGGGTTAATGTTCTTCATCCTAGTCTCTCCACTGGTTTCTATGGTGGGAAATACCTTATGGTTTTTGTTATCAACCATATCTTGGAAAATTGAAGTAGGTTATTCTTCTTCCCCAATAGGTTCTTCAAAAATTTCAGGGTGCTCACCTAGAGGGTATTCTAACTACCCTGTAGACAAAGAGGGAATCTCACAGTCACTGCAGAAGAGTGAAGGTTGACTGTGTGAGGATGTGGGGATTTTTTGTAGAAATTTTCCTTTGTTGTCCCTACTCCTATGAGGCATGAAAGGAATTTTTTTTGGTTTTTCTCACTTTTTCTAAAACTTTATGCAAAAAAACAAAAGAAAACAATGCTTAAGCAGAAACAAGAATCTACTTAGACACCTCCCTAAAAACGATGCCAAAAAATGGTGAGCCCTAGTATTTCCCCAAGAGTGTTGCAACTCCCAAGGGCTACTAAACTCTAATTATCAACCCGGGGTTCATAAAAAATTATAGGTGACAGTGTTATATGCATAGTATATGGATTCTGCTCATTCCACCTTCAACTAGGTCTTTTGATCAGTAGTGCTTCTAGGCAACTCCTCCTACTAGTTTAAAGTGAAAATAGCTAATGTAATGTAGAGAAATACTTATAACTGACAAGGAGAGAGTTACTATCAAATTCTACTTTCGATTGGCATTGAAATAAAATCATAAATATATAATAGCTAACCTAGTTGCAGAAAACAAAACTACACTATGTTGCAATCATCTATCTAGCTACCCAATCACTTGGTATTAAAGGAACTAGTTTATCTCACACACTTTACCAAATCAAAAATCAAACATCTATCTACTTTTCCAACTAACTTACACTTACATGTAAATTTTTGTCCTATTTATGCTAATTTTGTGATGAAATAAACACTAATGGCTACTATGTTTTTGTTGTAAGGGAAGAAGGGTTTGGAGTGGCCTAGGGGTCTCTTCTAGTCATGGATCCATAGCTAGGGGTCAGATACATCCTATCCTAGGTTAAAATGAAAGAAAGGATCAAAATTGGAGTGGAAATGGGGACCTACAACTATGATACAAGAGGCTACTACAGGAGCCCTGCATTGCTATAAGACTCTTTGAAATGCTACAGTAAAGAGCCCGAGAAGGTTCAAAGGGTAAAGAGGATGGGAAAGGTGTGGGAAGGTGGAAGGAAGTGAAAGTAGGTGAGTGAGGGGTTTTCAACACCTCCAACCGAGCTCAAAGCTCTTCGAGGGATTGTCTTGTACTAGGAGGGCTACTTACAGCGGTCATGGAGATGATCTCATAAAACAGGATTTTGGTGGTAGAATTGAAGGTTGGAGGGAAGAGCGATGGAGTCCAAGATGAAGGTGATGAAGGGTTCCGTGCCTATAGTTGAAAACAATCCTGCAACCATTACATTCATCCATTCATTTATTATTGATTTTATAAAACAATTAGGAGTGGAAAAGATGAGTTGAATTGAAAGATTATATAATTTATGCCAAAATTATGATCTAACCAACAAACTAAATCCTAAGCTAAAATACGCATGTGTAGAGAAAGAGAAATAATCATAATCATATTTCTAAGAAATCATAAACAAATTTTTTTTGACCCGTGGTTGGAATTCCTTATACTCATGCTCCCATGAGAGAGATGGGGTAGAGGCTACAATCACAGTTTGATAGATTTTTCTACTACTAAAATGAAAGAAACTAAAAAGAATACTAAAACTTAAAGAGAGAATACAAGTACACAAGAGGGACTTAGCCAATGGATGGGCCTTAACTCAAGAGCATCAACTCTCTGAAACTAAGTCAGTAATGGATCAAACAAAAAATTCTCATTATCATTGCATCAAAGTCTAATACATCATATGACAATAAAAAAATAATAAACCTGAGCTCAAGAGATACCTAGCTGAAAACAAAGTTCAAATCCTAATGAGCTCTTATACATGTTTATTATATAAAATGGTAGCTACCAACATATCCTTAGAAAATAGTAATATGGTCTCCTTAATCTCGAGAAGAGTGGAGCTTGGATCCTCATAACTGTCACTTTCTTGGCTGCCTTTTACTTCGAGCTGATGAGAGAGATATTAGTGTGATATTTGGATGATTGAGGGAGTTAAGGAGGTGGACAACCCTGCTACAATATCTCCTTGTTGTCTACTCCGAGCTCTTGTGTGGAAATTGTCTAAAAAATGGCTTCATTCCCTGAAATTAAATCATATTAGGCTACATGACATGACAAACATCTTTCACCCTTCTCACTAAGCATAATATAACAAAAATGTAAATAAATGTGAGAGAGAGATAATTAATAAATTGAAAGATGACATTGTGACCCCTTCAAATGTACTTATTGATGAGCCTTTTCAATTTAATTTCTAGATTTGGCATGTATGGTTATGCATGTGTGTTATTGGTTCTCTTTCTATCATTAGCATGGGATTTTCCAGGTTTGACAGTGTTCTTCAAGCTTACCTTTCCATTTCCGAATAACCAGGGCGTGATGGGGTTCTCATGTTTTGGTTGAGCTGGATTGTCGGATGGATTTGAAACCGAGTGAGGTGGATCTATGAATGAAAGAACACATGGCTTAGCGATCCCTGAACCAGAATGTGGATTGCAATAAAGTCTCTAGCTTAGTGAACCGTGAACCGGACCGTGGGTTGTGATAAAGCCATGTATTATGTGCCTAGGAATCCTCTACCAGTGAATGGAAGGATATACGGTAAAGCCTAGAAGGTGGTTTCCCTTAATCAGGCCTAGGAATCCTTTTAGGTTAATGGCAGGATATATGGTAAATATTTGAGGGTGGTGTCTCGATTATGGCCTAGTAATCCATGGATCGGATTATTTATTGTGGTAAAGCCTAGAGACTAGGAGACGGGAAAATTCCTCACGGTGTAGGTTGAGAAATATGGTGGAATCCATGCTTTTTTATGGCCTAGCTATCGAGTGAGGATTAAATTAAAACCTAGTTCTATTGATGAGGGTGAGGTGGTTTAGCCTTAGGAAGGCCTGGTTGATTCTTTTGGTTTTCGTCCCACATTCATGCTTGGAATATGGCATGGGGGTGATTGGCTGAAGAGGTATTTGGCTCGACCGATCTATGCTCAGGTGGAACATGGTAGGCCCATACCGAGTATTTTATATGTAAATGTATTGGCTCATATGTGGCACTTATGGTTGTTGTATTCTCATTATTTTTGTTGTTTATATGCTGGTTATGAATATTTTTATGACAGTGAAAATGTATCGTTGTCATCATTTTTTGATTTGTAAATGAATGAGCAATGAATATATTACCTAATAGATTATAATGCAGCTAATGTGATAAGGCATCGATGCTTCTTAATGATTCTCAGATAAGTATAAGACCCGTATGCTCATATCTGTTGTTTAAACCTGTAGAATTCATATATGTGACATGTTTGATGGAATTTATGTCATGGATAGTAGGGGTCTAGTCAATTCTATGTTAAATAATTTGGATTGGAATCATTGTATCTATGTTTCATTTAATTTCTATAAATTTCATGAAGTTTCGGGCAATGACTGGGTCCTAGCCCTGAAATTCAACCTTAAATCTCACAATCGCTGACATAGAACTAGAAGAAAAATTCCACAGTTGCACTCTGGCATGTTCATGGGTGTGACTGGGGCCTGCATTTACTTGGAGGGCTTGGAAAAAGCATGAATGGGGCTATAGGATCTTTAATTGTTAATTTTCCTCAGGGGTTAGTCACTTGAAAAAGTGGGGTAGCTCCTAGAGGTTCTGTTAATTGTGTGGACGATCAATTTTGTTGTGTTTTTTCAGTTCCATTTCCTTAAGGTGACCTATTAGGTTGAATCATATTGTAATATCCCAAAATAGAGAATGTAGTAATACTAAAAAAAATATAAGAACTGCAGCAAAGTAAACAATAGATTAATATACACATTAGAATGCACAGAAATAGCTGAGCTATTTTATTATATGGAGGTGGAAAAACTAGTACAACAGTGCTCAAAATATGAGACATTCAAGCCAAAAGGATGGCCTAGAATGACCTTGAAATGATCCCACAAAAGGGACTACGTAACTGCTGAACTGATGGAAGGTAAACTGCGTTGTCCCTGTTGGAAAATAGCTAGACAACAACTGCGAGAAAATAGAAAGTTAGATATAGGTAGTTTGGGAGCTCCGATGATGCTGAAACTTTACATTTGGGCTCTATGATGGATACCCAAGATAACCCCGAAAGGGTTTCTCAGATCTCTCAATCTAAGAAAACCACCCTCGTAGGGCTTCACATATATACTACTGGGTATGCAGATCTACGACATAATCTAATGATATGGTGGATGTAATGATGCACAATCAGATCTATCCAAGAAAGGTTGATCCCATCACTATATTATTGGGATAAAAGCTCAAGATATAGCTCCTCCAATCTCCTCCACTAAAAATAGCTATTGAATGAAAAAAAGCTTCAGAAAACTGTGCTGTAAGAGAGGGAGGCTCAATAGCTTGCTGCTAGATATGTCAAATCAGCTCCTAAGTGATCGAAACAATAGATCCAATGTGAGGTATGATCCCTCATAGGATTTCCAGTTGAAATACTGGAAACATCCTTCCTCCAATAGATCTACAGGATTGGAGTGCACAATCCTTGAAGGGACTGCTGCTGCATGGAAGGAAAACCCAATGGCCTGAATGCCGGATATAGATTTGATGCTCCTGGAAGAATGAATGTGAAGAACAAAGTGGTAGGATGAATCCTCCACTAGTTTCCTAGTTGAATGCTAGAAACAACCTCCTAAATATGGAACCAATTCCTGATAAGGAATGTAGTACAACACTCTTCCTTAGAGATCACTCAAGGGAAGAGGTGGGATTCCTGCTCGGGAACACCCTGTGCTAAACAACACTGTAAACTTAGATAAAAAACTCAAGAATGCATAGAAATGTCCTAAGACAAACATAGATCTAAACAGATCAAGAAAGGAATAATCCAAATCATGCTTTCTATTATGCCTTCATCTTCATTATATAGATTATGAGCCTTCCGTAGCCTAGGCCCACCTCTAAAATATGTTGTACATGTGGACATAAGTCTCCATGTTTGAATGTGCTATTTCTCCATGCCATCCATCATGTTCACATGTGATGATCAACCTCTCCATCATGTGTGCATTAAATGCACTACTTCCTCCATCATGTGCACATTAGATGCACCCTTTCTCCACTACTTATCATAATTTCTTTATGATCTTACTTTGAATGCATTATGATCTTAGTTGACCTCTTTAAGGTCGTCATGATTTTACATTTAAGATCCATGATCTTACTTGACTGTTTCATCCTCCATGATCTATCTCATAAATGAGACATGATCTCCATTAATGGAGTTGCTCCACTACTCCATGATTTTAGATCTAGTTCTAGAATATCCACATACACACATTAAAAGTGGATTTTATTCATCTTTGAGGTTTGTAGGTCCCTCCACCCTTTTATTTACTTAATTAATTAAGAAAATTAAGAACTCTAATATTTCAAATATCATGTGAAAATTTGGGAATATTACAGTCCTCCACGGAAAAATGTTGCTTGTCCTCAAGCAACTGCAAAAGTATATGCAAAAGCCATCTATCCCCTCCAAATTGAATCCTCATAAGCAATGCCTCCTCCATTTGCTGCAATGTGTTATGCATGTTTGGTTCCCAAAGTTTTCTTTTAGAATGCATAGAATCACCTCCAACTGTGTAATTAGATGCCCTCCTTTCCCCCAAGGAGTACCAAGTGACAACCATAAGATTTCCAACATCATCATCAATACATGAGATACATTAAATAAAGTGGTTCTTCTCAAAAAGGAAAATTCCCATCTCACAAAGCATTCCTACATCCCATGTTTCATGAAGTACATTGAACATTGACATGCCCTCATTTTTAGCCCTATTGGCCTTGTTGGTTCCAAGCATCATTCCAACATTATGCAAAAAAAGATATAGAGACATATGGGTAGACCAAAGTGTCAAACCATATTCTCCCAATAGTAGCCATTGGAGTAGGGCCTCTTGTTTCCATTCTCCATCTCCTCCATGTAGGATGAACAAGCCAAACTCCCCCAAAAGCAACCAAAGAAACAAGAGATTTTTCTTCCTTTTCACCTCCTCATGTGCATCATGGAGTAAAAGCATACTGATAGACATGTGGAATGTCACATCAGCCTAATACAAGAAAAAACCATCATTACACAACATGAGAGTACCATGCCAAGTTTTACGTAATACAAAACACATAGACATAGGAGATTTCATGTGATGGCCAAAATATCTTAAGGACAACCAAAATGAACATGCCTTTCTTTGCTACATACTATCATTGATACACAAGGCACGAGTCAAGAAAATATGAGCTATTGGGTGGTAACGATACTCACCCAAGAGAAACCAGTGCAACCATTCCTCCTTCTTCATTTCATGAGTGTTTTTCAAGGCATGGATCAAAGAAATAGGAGCCTTTGGGTAGTAACCAAACTCACCCAAGAGCAACCAGCATAACCAAACTTCTTGCTAGCCCATGTCATATATATGCAAGTGGTCATGCAACCCCTTGATTATCATCCTCACCCACTCATCCCCATGTGGATGATGAATGATGTTCTGCAAAAACATGGTATCCTCCCATTGTAGAATACTATCCATCTCAAACTGATGAAGAAATTTGCACTCCATGATATGTTGAAGTGCACCTCCAATGAGATCCCTTAATGAGACCTTCTTCTCATCAATGGCCCTCCAAAACTAGTGAGGTTCTGGATCTACTGCAGGTAGAAGTTTCTCTTTGAGCTGTGAGATGCTCACGGAGAAAGTGTCATATAGAAAGGAGAAAACGTTCCTCATCTCAAGATGTCTACCATCTATCATATTTACCTCCATTGCTTCATGAGTGAAGCTACCTTCAGAATGCTCCAAGAATAATGGGGCCCTTTTATTTTCACTACTACTAAGTGAAAACGATGTAGATCTGCATGGTGATACATATGTTGTCTCATGGCAAGGCACAATGTTGAACTCATAGCCAACCATTGTACATAGGATTATGCTCATCCCATATTCTGAAACTCTACACTTCAACTCAAAGGGCTGAATGTAGCTCAACAATGATGAACTGGGATAGCTCTTCATCTCCTCCTTGATTAGACCAAGGTTCCTTTGCACTGTGATATGTTGCTGCTTCAAATCAAAAAAAATTTCTAACCCTTGGTTATGCATTGGCCTTGATGGAATGTCCCCGTAAGTTTGAATAAGAGGTACTAAAAAAATATGAGATGAAGATGTATGCATACCTTGGATTAATTGATGTGTGGGAACCTCTTGTAAGACCACAAGAGTTCCTCCAATTGGGAAAAAGGTGTTTCCAATGGCTTCTCTTCTCCAAGTGTACCAATGCTAGAATCTACCTCCTCTTCCTCATGCATCTCCTGAATCATGCATGGGACTCTATGTGTCAAAAGCTCAAGACTATCTTGCAAAGTTGAAAGTGTCTCTTCTCTGGATGCAAGTACTTATGCAGCTGGTGGTGAATGTAGTGACCCCTTTTCTAGAGTGACAAGAAGGGCATCCTCCTTTTTTCCCTTAGGAAATGTCTCTTTGTGACACATCTCTGGTTTTTTCACATCAAACTTCCTTCTCAACTTGTGAAATAAATTTGAATATTTAGTCACCTTTGCATGCTCCATGTGACCAAACCACCAATCACTGGCTTCACCATAAAGAGGAAGTGATGCAATTTGAACAACCTCTCCTTCAGCTACATGATGTATCCTGAAAAATGTATCTAAATCTTTCCTCCAAGCCTTAAAAATACTTGAGGAAGATCCATCAAATGTAAGAAAATAGAATCTATTGTGCCTCTTTCTTCTATTTCTGCTATAGGATCCTCTTTCTTCTTTGATTTTAAAGAATTGTTGGACAATAAGCTTATCCTTTAATGCTCTAGACTGTGCTTTGTACTCTTCAAGATATAGACTGAGAGTCTCATAAGTTTCAGGTTCCATGTTCCTTCTTTCTTCATGACTATACCATTTACCTTTTTCAAAGAAAGTGGGCATAGTAGATCTATGATTCTTCAGTTTTATTTTTTGTTGATAGGAAGTGCTTGGCCCTTCCTCATCAAATATTCTTCTTGGATCCTCGTTTTGCCTTTCCCTCTTCATTTGATTGACCTTTTTGGAGAGATCTTGCATGGATCTAAAGAGAGGAGTGGAAAAAACACAATCCTCCTTCATGATAGATCTCATCTATCTACTTCTTCTTTTGATGAAAATGATGAAGTGTCCACAAGCTGAGCCAAATATCATGCTATGATACCACTGTAATATCCAAAAAGGGAGAATGCAGTAATACTAAAACACAATATAAAAACCATAGCAAAGTAAACAATAAATCTATATACAAATTATAATGCACATAAATAGCTGAGCCATTTTATTATATGGAGGTGGAAAAACTAGTACAACAGTGCTCAAAATATGAGACACTCAAGCCAAAAGGATGGCCTATAATTACCTTGAAATGATCCCACAAGAGGGAATGCGTAACTGTTGAACTGTTTGAAGGTAAACTATGCCGTCCCTGCTGGAAAATAGCTAGACAACAACTGCCAGAAAATATGAAGTTAGATCTAGGAAGTTTGGGAGCTCCGATGATGTTGAATCTTTATATCTAGGCTCTATGATGGATACCCAAGATAACCCAGAAAGGGTTTCTTAGATCTGTCAATCTAAGAAAACCACACTCTTAGGGCTTCACATATATATTGTTGGGTATGCATATCTACTGCATAATCTAATGATATGATGGCTGAAATGATGCAAACTCAGATCTATGCAAGAAGGGTTGATCCCTTCACTATATTCTTGGGCTAAAAGCTCAAGATCTAGCTCCTCCAATATCCTCCATTGAAAATAGTTGTTGGATGAACAAAAGCTTTAGAAAACTGCGCTGTAAGAGAGGGAGGCTCAGTAGCCTACTGCTACATATGTCAAATCAACTCCTGAGTGATGGAAACAATAGATCCAATGTGAGGAGATGATCCCTCACAGGATTTCCAGCTGAAATACTAGAAACTTCCTTCCTCCAATAGATCTACATGACTGGACTGCACAATCCTTGAAGGGATTTCTTCTGCATGGAGGTAAAACCCAATGGCCTGAATGTTGGATATAGATCTGTGTTGGAACAGGGTCTCCTAACAAGCTGCGAAACTAGTCCATTTTGAATATTTTTTATTAGATTTAGTCTAGCGCAGGGGTATTGGGGCGGTTCAAAGCCCCGAATGCACTGTAATGGGTAAAAGGATAAACTAGGGGTCCGAAAACCATGGTTTGCGGACCATAAGAAAGTATAGGCTAGATTTTTATAAATAGAGGAGCATTTTGTATTGTAAAGGACAAGAACGATGAGATATTGATGCGAATTGTTGTTTAAACTATCTGTTTGGGTTTTGGGGAAAGGACTCCCGCTGGCTGTGTGCGCGGAGATCCAAGTCCAGACGTGTGCGGACCCTGTTGTTGTGTGCGCAAGTTGGGAAGGGAATTGTAAGGAATAATTAATGAATGAATGAATAAGAAGGATTGATAGAGAACTGAATCCATGAGTAATCTGGTGCGAATTGTTGGTAATTGTTGTATTGTGTATTTTCTGTCTTTAAGTTGCGAAGATTTGTGTAACTGTGTTTCTGGATCTGGATCTATTATGTTTTTTTTATATATTGCTGTGTTATTGTCATAAAAGTGTATAACTATAGATCTAGCGCACGTGGATGCGAAAAAAGACCTAATTAACCCTGCGTAGAACAAGGTAATCGGGGATTACAGGACCTAGTGTAGCTCTGCTTGCTTTACCCATCCTTTCTCAGGGTGCGGAAACCTAGTTTAGCACCCACCCATACTAATTCGGGTGAGACTTTGACCTGCGCAAGCAGGTCACTGCCGAAAGGGCCAGTAGTATAGGGGTTTTTTGGAAAACCTTGCACACCGAACCTGGGTCAGGACCCCTCGAGCCAACAATCTGTTTCTCCTGGAAGACTGAATGTGAAGAAAAAAATGGTAGGATGGATCCTCCACTGGTTTCCTAGCTGAATGCTAGAAACAACCTCCCGAAGTCGGCACCAATGCCTAATAAGGAATGTAGTACAACACTCTTCCTTAGAGATCACTCAAGGGAAGAGGTGGGATTCCTGCTCAGGAACACCCTGTGCTAAACAACATTGCAAACTTAGATAAACAACTCAAGAATGCATAGAAATTTCCTAAGACAAACATAGATCTAAACAAAACAATAAAGGAATAATCCAAATCATGCTTTCTATTGTGCCTTCATCTTCATTATATAGATTATGAGCCTTCTGTAGCCTAGGCCCACCTCTAAAATATGTTGTACATGTGGACATAAGTCTCCATATTTGAATGTGTCGTTTCTCCATGTCATCCATCATGTTCACATGTGATGATCAACCTCTCCATCATGTGTGCATTAAATGCACTACTTCCTCCATCATGTTCACATTAGATGCACCCTTTCTCCACTACTTATCATAATTGCTTTATGATCTTACTTTGAATGCATTATGATCTCAGTTGACCTCTTTAAGATCCTCGGTATTTTACATTTAAGATCCATGATCTTACTTGACTGTTTCATCCTCCATGATCTATCTCATAAATGAGACGTGATCTCCATTAATGGAGTTGCTCCACTACTCCATGATTTTAGATCTAGTTCTAGAATATCCACATACACACAATAAAAGTGGCTTTTATTCATCTTTGAGGTTTGTGGGTCCCTCCACCATTTTTTTTACTTGATTAATTAAGAAAATTAAGAGCTCTATTCTCCCATATTCTCCCAATAGTAGCCACATGAGTAGGGCCTCTTGCTGCCATCCTCCATCTCCTCCATGTAGGATGAACAAGCCAAACTCCCCCAAAAGCAACCAAAGAAACAAGAGATGTTGCTGCCTTTTCACCTCCTCATGTGCATCATGGAGTAAAAACATACTGATAGACATGTGGAATGTCACATCAGCCCAATACGAGCAAACACCATCATTACACAACATGAGAGTACCATGCCAAGTTTTACACAATACAAAAAAATAGACATAGGAGATGTCATGTGATGGCCAAACTCTCTTAAGGACAACAAAAAAGAACATGCCTTTCTTTGCTACATACTATCATTGATACACAAGGCATGAGTCAAGAAAATATGAGCTATTGGGTGGTAACCATACTCACCCAAGAGCCGCCAGTGCAACCATGCCTCCTTCTTCATTTCATGAGTGTTTTTCAAGGCATGGATCAAAGAAATATGAGCCTTTGGGTAGGAACCAAACTCACCCAAGAGCAACCAGCATAACCAATATTCTTGCTAGCCCATGTCATATATCTGTAAGTGGTCATGCAACCCCTTGCTTATCATCCTCACCCACTCATCCCCATGTGGATGATGAATGATGTTCTGCAAAAACATGGTATCCTCCCATTGTAGAATACCATCCACCTCAAACTGATGAAGAAATTTTCACTCCATGATATGTTGAAGTGAACCTCCAATGAGATATCTTTATGAGACCTTCTTCTCATCATTTCCCTCCAAAACCAGTGAGGTTCTGGATCTGCTACAGGTAGAAGTTTCTCTTTGCGGTGTGAGATGCTCATCAAGAAAGTGTCATGTAGAAAGGAGAAAATATTCCTCATCTCAAGATGTCTACCATATATTATCTTTACCTCCATTGCTTCATGAGTGAAGCTACCTTCAGAATGCTCCAAGAATAATGGGGCCCTTTTATTATCACTGCTACTAAGTGATAGCGTTGTAGGTCTGCATGGTGATACATATTTTGTCTTATGGCAAGGCATAATGCTAAACTCATAGCCAGCCATTGTACATAGGATTATTCTCATCCCATCTTATGAAACTCTACACTTCAACTCAAAGGGTTGACTGTAGCTCAAAAATGATTCACTGGGATAGCACTTCATCTCCTCCTTGATTAGACCAAGGGACCTATGCGTTGTGATATGTTGCTGCTTCAAATGAGCATTTTTTTCTAACCCTTGGTTATACATTGGCCCTGATGGCATGTCCCCATAAGTTTCAATAAGAGGTATTAAAACAATATGAGATGAAGATGTATGCATACCTTGGATTAACTGATGTGTGGGAACCTCTTATAAGACCACAAGAGTTCCTCCAACCGGGACAAAGGTTTTTCCAACTACTGGAAAGAGTGATGGCTGCTCTTGTCCAAGTGTACCGGCGCTGGAATCTACCTCCTCTTCCTCATGCATCTCCTCAATCATGCATGGGACTCTATGTGTCAAGAGCTCAAGACTATCTTGCAAAGTTGCAAGTGTCTCTTCTCCGGATGCAAGTATTTTTGCAGCTGGTGGTGAATGTAGTGACCCTTTGTCTAGAGTGACAAGAATGACATCCTCCTTTGTTTCCTTAGGAAATGTATCTTTGTGACACATATCTAGTTTTTTCACATCAAACTTCCTTCTCAACTTGTGAAATAAATCTGAATATTTAGTCACCTTTGCATGCTCCATGTGACCAAACCACCAATCATTGTCTTCACCGTAAAGATGAAGTGTTGCAATCTGAATAGCCTCTCCTTCAACTACATGATGTAGCCTAAAAAATGTATCTAACTCTTTCCTCCAAGCCTTAACAATACTTTAGGAAGATTCATCAAATGTAGGCAATAGAATCTATTGTGCATATTTCTTCTATTGCTGCTATAGGATCCTCTTTCTTCTTTGATTTTAAAGAATTGTTGGAGAGTTAGCTTCTCCTTGAATGCTCTAGACTATGCTTTGTACTCTTCAAGATATAGACTGAGAGTCTCATGAGTCTCAGGTTCCCTGTTCCTTCTTTCTTCATGACTATACCATTCACCTTTTTCAAAGAAAGTGGGCATAGTAGATCTATGAGGAGATCTATGATTCTTCGGTTTTGTTTTTTGCTGATAGGAAGTGCTTGGCCCTTCCTCATTAAATATTCTTCTTGGATCCTCCTTTTGACTTTCCCTCTTCATTTGATTGACCTTTTTGGAGAGATATTGCATGGATCTAGAGAGAGGAGTGGCAAAACTACAATCCTCCTTCATGATAGATCTCATCTATCTGCTTCTTCTTTTGATGCAAAAGATGAAGTGTCCACATGATGAGCCAAAGATCATGCTCTGATACCACTGTAATATCCCAAAAGGGAGAATGCAGTAGTAATAAAACACAATATAAGAATTGTAGAAAAGTAAACAATAAATCTATATACACATTATAATGCACATAAATAGCTGAGCCATTTTATTATATGGAGGTGGAAAAACCAGTAAAACAATGCTCAAAATATGAGACACTCAAGCCAAAAGGATGGCCTAGAATGACCCTGAAATGATGCCACAAAGGGATTGCGTAGCTGTTGAACTATTGGAAGGTAAACTACGTTGTCTGTGCTGGAAAATAGCTAGACAACAACTACCAGAAATTAGGAAGTTAGATCTAGCTAGTTTGGGAAATTCGATGATGCTGAAACTTTAGATCCAGGCTCTATGATGGATACCTAAGATAACCCAGAAAGGGTTTCACAGATCTGTCAATATAAGAAAACCACCCTCTTATGGATTCACATATATACTGTTGGTTCCTTGTACTATGAGAAGAAGGGGTTGGAATTACCCATGGTTGATGTAGCTATAAGAAAATAAAAGTCATAATCCAAATATCAAAACCAAAAATAAAGGAAAAGGATATAAAATAATTGAAATCAAATTATAGATTAATCTCTACCCACTCTTATAAATCCACTTGTCCCTAAGATTATTCATGTGTTTCATGCTTGAAAAATTAAAGGGAACTCTCAAAGGAAATTCCAACCCTGATGAAGTGATATGATAAAATGTTGGAACAAGGTCTCCCACAAAGCTGCAAATTTGGTCCATTTGTATATTTTTTTATTATATTTAGTCTAGCGCAGGGGTTTTTGGGTAGGCAAAGCCCCTAATGCATTGTAAGCGGATCAAGGGTATACCAAGAGTCCACAAACCATGGTTTGCAGACCATTGGATGCGTAGGCTAAAATAGTATAAATAGTTGAACCTTTTTGAGTCGATAGGCAGAAGATGAATAGAGATTGATGCGAAGTAAGAATTGCTAGATCTTGGGTTCGGTTGTTTGGGTTAGGACTCCTGCTGGCTGTGTGCGTGGAGATCCTCTATCTTGATATGTGCGGACCCTACTGGTTGTGTGCGCAGATGGTATTTGGGGAATGTAAGAGGATTTTTGATAAGTAATATATGTGAAGTATTGCTGAACATATGATGTTGTCTGGATATATTCTATTATGATTGATGGAAACTCAAATTTTCTGTTTAAGCTGTGAACTCATCTATTTTATCTCTGTGATATGAAAGTATCTGCACTTAGATTTTTGTTGCACTTACTGACTGAATCTATGTTAATAATCACGAACTATCTGTGTTGATAATATTTTCTATGATTATGTTGTATTATGGTTGTAATTGATGATACGCATGTGGATGCGAACCTACTAGAATAGATCTGACAAGAAATATAGTCTGTTTATGTTCTAGAACCCTGCGAATCAACATTCGATGTAGATCTAATAATTGCAGCCCTACGTTATTACCTACTCTCTCTCAGGATGTGGAAACCTGGTTCCAGCACCCTCCCATACTCTTCGGGTGAGACTTTGACCTGCGCAAGAGGGTCACTGCTGAAACGACCAGTAGTCTAGGGGTTTGTTTGCAAACCTTCACCTCCGAACCTAGGTCAGGACCACTCGAGAAAACAAATGGTTCTGTTGCCGGGGCCGGGAGAATTTTGAGGGAGAGATTTGGTAATGCCAAAGCTGTATTGGAAGCCTAAGAAGAAAGAAATCGATGAGTGGTTTGAAAAGAAATTTCAGGAATTCGCTGTAAAAGAAAATCGCAGTGCGAACTTAATTGCGGAGAAGTGGAAAAATAAGTATATTTTCTTGGAAATCTACGATATTTTCTTTGTAACTTTTGCAATCAAGCTACAGGAGTGGCTCGCAAGGCTGGTCATTTTTCAGAAGTGTTGGAAAGATGAACGACCCTGTAACTAATCTGGCAGTTAGAAAACACTGATAATACCATTACTCGCACAGTAGATCATTGGGTGGATAGTGTGATAGGAGGATTCGTGACTAAATTTGCAATCGATCAATTTGTGTCCTACTCAGAAGTAGAGCAGATGTTCTTCAAGGGTTTCTGGGGTAAGTTTCTAAGAACCTTTTCATTACTAATTAAGATCTTATTGTGCGAGAAAAGTATCTTGTGTAGCAATACTGAGTGAATGAGCTCCGATCAAAATGAGGGTACAACGCATAGTGGTAAGTACTACAGAACTAATCAAGAGGGAGATCGATCTGTCTACAATCCAGTGACCAATTTTGTTGCGCATAGCCCCCCATCAACACCATCCTTGAATCCTCATAAGGGAAAGAACTCACCTCCACCACCACCGAGAGACGATATGGATTCAGAGATGAAGTTACCCACCTTCAAGGGTGTGGGGGATGAAGATATGGATCGATTTCAGTTTTTCGCAGGGTCTGTATGGACTGTGCAGAATGTAGCGAGCGATGTTATGAAAAGAGTGCAGCTGTATCTTACTTTTGAAGGGCAGGCCTTGGACTAGTACATGGGATACCTCGACTAGAATGCAAACGTGAGAATTGAAGACATTAAGAATGCCTTGAAGCAATAGTTCAATAAGCCTAAGGCCTACTCCTAGATAGTGAACGACCTAAAAGATTTCAAACAAGGTCCATCTGAGTCTGTATGGAAAGCTAATCAGTGATTGAAAAAATTAATAAGAGAGGGAGGATTCTAGTATGATGACAGGCAACATGCAGAGTGGTTCATCGCTATGTTTCTACCCCACCTACGTATCCCAATGGGCCACCAAAACATTGATTCGCAGGAGAAGTCCTTGGAGATAGCAATGACGTTGGAGGCTGTGCCATGAGATGAAACCCAGTTGGGTGTACAACATATACAAGGCCAGCTGGAAGCAATGCACATGGAGATCTAGAATCTGCAAAAGGAACGAGGAATAGAGGCTAGCCCTGACAAGTGGTGCATACGATGCAGGGTGAATGGCCACACCAAGGATAACTGTCCACTATTAACAGACTATATGCAGGCTGGAGGACCTAGCCCACTATGCCCTAGAGAAGCTGCAGGGCCAAGTAGGCCGGCACTATGGTGTGATGACTATCACATTGCGGGGTTGCACGACACCAACTACTGCCCTCGCCTTGCTTCTTGTATTCCGGAGGCTAAGTAGCAATGGTGCAGGTTTTGTAGGTCTATGGGGCATGAGGAGCAGAACTACCGAACTTACGATATGTTGATAGACTGAGGAAACATCTATAGGGTACAGACATATCCATCATCACCAAGGACCCCCTCCAATATCAGGGGCTCCCCCATTAGGGGCAGGGGAGGGGTCCAAGGTGGAAGCGCAGGTAGGGGAAGAGGCCAACTAATCTGTTATAACTACGGGGAGATAGGTCACTTTGCAAAGGACTACCCAAAACCTACAAGGCAATCCTGTAGGTATTGCAGGCAGCTGGACCATGTGATTGAGGACTGCCCGATTCTAATGGCTAAGGTGCAGGAGAAACAATAGACACCTACACAGAACATGCAAAGGGTTACGATGGAACCTCGGAATGAGGGACCAAGTATTAATATCATAACCCATAGTAGCCTAGCCATCGGGGGGACGGAAGAAAAATCTGCGGCTGAGCCTCTGATCAGGAAAGCGGTCATCAAATCAGAGGGCTTGGAACTCCAAAAGGAAAGGGAAACTTTTATCATAGCTCAGCAGGACTTCACAAGAGCACCTACTTCACAGGTCCCTGTGGCCACCAAAGAAGGAGAGGGGGTCCAACCATTTTTACAAGCATGCATGAAATTGCTGCACAACCAACAGGCCGTTGAGAACCTCCAGGAACTATTAAACAACTGTGCAAAGGAAACTAGCTAGCCCATGGAAGTTAAGGATGTAAACACACTACACAAATACAAGAAACACACTGGTAGGGAAATGCAGCTCACAGCACAAATTGGGGATTATGAAATGGAGCAAGTTATTT
The DNA here is from genome assembly GCA_034641835.2 of Pinus albicaulis. NCBI lineage: Eukaryota > Viridiplantae > Streptophyta > Pinopsida > Pinales > Pinaceae > Pinus > Pinus albicaulis. The sequence continues at coordinate 91,547,645 of CM076577.1, forward strand.
TGGATCTAGGGTCGGATGCGAACATGTTGCCCAAGCAAACTTGGCAGCACATGGGAGAGCCCAAGTTGGAATGGTCCACTATCCAGCTGCACATGGCCAATCAATAGAAGATCATACCGTTAGTAAGGTTATCATAGATTGTAGTGGATATTGTAGGAGTTAAGGTCCGGGCCGACTTCGAGGTCATTCAGATTGTGGAAGATGCAAACCCTTATCCTGTGCTCCTTAGGTTAGATTGGGCCATCGACATGGGTGATATTATCAACTTGAAGAAGAGGAGCATGGTATTTGAGAACGAAGGGATACGGGTGATAGTCCCTTTAGATCCCATAGAAGGAGAAAGGTATAAGAAGATGGTGCATATCGATGAGGAGGTAGATCACATCTACAAGTTAACTATGCAGGAAGAAGATTGGATCAACCCTACAACTAATAGAATGCTCTGCTGAGAAAAGGATAGTGATTGTTGTTCTGACTCTGATGGAGAAATGGAACATTGGAAACACCGGTTGCATGATGTATCTGCACTATGATGTCTCAGAATTTCAAGGGATTTCTGATGTATATCCTCAGAGGTAAGATATCTGCCCTACTTTGATGGTTTTGGTAACATTAAAGAATTTTTGTAAGCATTCGAAGCTAAAGTTCCAAAGGAACAAAGATTATGGACCCTCAATCTCGCCCTACATGCAGCACTTGCGAAGTGGTGGGATGAGCGTAAGACCACATTCCAGGAATGGGGGCGTGTCAGACTATGTTACTCCTGTGCTTCAACCCTCTGGTTCATTTACACAGGGAACAACCTGGACTGGTAATCTGAAACTGTGCAAGCTTGCACAAGATAACCACCACTGGCTGGAAAGGGTACGTGACGGATAGGTGCATCTCCTACTGAAACTCTCTCAAGATGGTGGATACTATGGAAGCTACATATCTGGCAGCACCTACAACTATGAAACAACTGCGCTCACCCCTCCATGTCGCAGGCTATTACAGAAAAACCAAGTAGGAGTTGATCACAGCGCCTCTGACAGAGCTTCTTCACAAGACCATTTCAGTTCGCAGGGACGCTGATTGTCAAGGGAGATTCAAAATAGTAAAGAAAACAAGAGGCCCACTCAGCACGTAAATGGAACGTTGGCTGGACCAATGTGCGCATGGGAGGCCCGCCGAACGCACACAGGCGTGCTGGGAACGTAGGTATGTGTTGAGCACACTAAAGCTACAAAAAATAGCCATTGCGACAGTAAAATAGAGTAAAATGAAAAATATACCATTGAATGGAGAGGGTGGCTGGCATTTAATGAGGTTATTGCAAGAGATTTTTTACTATTTACATGATGGTAAGTTCCAAGTGCAGCTTGCCCAACCACTGACCAATCGCGTTAGCTATAAAACTGGTCGAACAGACTAGACAAGGGTTCCATATCAGTTGTATAGCTTGTACTTGGCATATCTTACCATGAAAATTTGGTGCTGCAAGGTGCTATGTGTTTACAGTGTCCCCTTCATGTATAAGCAACATACCCCCTTGGATAGTAGCAACTCAGAGTTTTTTTTTTGTGTCAAGATGACGGCTACGAACCCTGCTGAGCCTTCTCAACCAATGACTTCGGTAGAACAAGGGATTGAGGAGGTGGTGGAAATCAAGTTTGAGGTGGAAGAGATTCTCTCCACACCGAGCCCAACCATGAGGAAAGGAAAAGAAAAGGCATAGAGCTCTGAAAAGCCTCCGAAGCCCACAAAATGGGCCGTAGGAAAGCCGCGAACTTCCCCGCAAACCGTAAAATCCCCGTAGGAAACTCAAGAGGAAGCAAAACCCATCGAGTCAATTCACTAGTTACCTCCCATTGTTCGACCAGGCAGGACATCAACGCACACGCCTAAGAATCTTAATGGCCTAGTCACTTACCTGCAGATGCCACTAACCCCAAGCGAGGTCCCCATTATTGGCGAACCTTTTAGTAAGCTGCATGAGGTCAAGTTTGACGATCACGACCTAGCCAACTTTGAAGCATTCCCTGAACTAGCACCTGCATTATATCTTGACTCAATTCATGACAATAATGGAGTTATAGTCATCCCCCAGCGCTGGGTACGTGGATTGGCCGGGTTCGGGCTCCTAAACTTACTAAGGATGCTCCATTTTGGTCATTACAATATTACGGACTGCCTCGCATGGCAGTTGCTCGCCCTAATTCATGAAGGTTGCATGTGGATCTAGGACAAGTCTCCTATTGATGTTGCGCTGATTCATAGGATTACTGGCCTCCCGATGAACGAACCAAGCCCTCTGGAGCGAGTGGGTAAGAAATACGAAGGCGAGATTGCTGAATTTGTGCGCCAAAAATACAAGGTGGAGCAGAATACCCGAGGCTTTAACATCAAATCCATCAATGATCCTACTACGCAGCTGGGCATGTTGTTGTTGGCATGCAAGTTGATGTGAAAATTCCAAGTAACCACCGTCCCCGCCTATGTGATCCAGCTAGCAGGACAATGTGGGAAGGGGGTCTGTTTTAATTGGGCTCAGTACTTATGTGATGAATTTTTGGTCAACGTCCGAGAATCACAGGGCTTAGGGCGCGCCTTTTGCTACTCATGGTCGTTGTTCCTCATAGCTTTGGTCACCTCGGAAGCTCCTGCAGAGTCAGTCCTCCCGGAGCTTAACCCGGATATGTGTGAAGGAGCTCGTTATGCACACTTGTGGGATTCCAAGGATGCGCAATGCATAGAGGACAATCAAGTCTTTTGGGTCCTATTCCAGAGAAATGAGGTAGTTTCCAGCAACTCTCGACCATGATTATCCCCCATAGTGTATGACAGGTACAAGAACATCACGACCTTTTAGGTGACCATGCACAACATACAGATTTGGATCTGAAAGGAGAAATCTTGGACTTCGCACCCCTATATGGCCGCAGAAAAAGAAATTGACAATATTATTTCACTCTAGCAAATGCAATGGAACATTGGCTTCAAGACTAGGGCATAGGGCTCTAAAGATGCCAGCACAACACAAGTAATTCCCCCTGTCACTATTAAGGATATTGGAGGCTCCAGGAAAAGTATCGGGAAGGACACAGGACCAGCTGCGAAGAAAGAATAGCAGCAGAAGCAAACAGATGAAAAGGACGTCGAAGTAGCAGCACAGAAATATTTGTAGCTCGACTTACGAATAGAAAGAGGTGATGCAGGAGGAACTGAATCCCCTCATGAGACGAAGTGCACAGGAAAGCCTACCGGAGGATCTTGGAAGAAGCAGCACACTCAGCAGACAAAACATGTTGACACTATCACCTTGACCGATGGTGACCTTGAACAGATTAGTGATGCAATCTCTCTAGCCATGCAGGATCTATGGGAAGCCCTTGAGGAACAGTAGAAGGTTGTGCTCATTACATTACAGGCCGAGCTCCGCGAGCTACAACTAAAGATAGACACACTTCACTCCAGTGTGACTTTGGTATGGACACCGCAAAACACCAGTAGTGCTACGCTCCCAACGACAGAAAGCTGCCTCTTCCCTTTGCCTGGCGCTGCCCTTATGATTAGTTTGCCCGACCTAAGCACGCAAGTCCATAGTTGTTGGGAGGTGCAACTGGACTTAGCCAAACTACCCCAGGATGCTTTGTAGGGACTCCACCTGGGTATATTTCAGGAGATTCAGCATCGGGACCTGCAGATTCACCAACAACTAGGCTTGGCTGAGAAAACGATCATCAAAAGCAATGTTGCACTCGCCCTTGCCACCACGCAGCAGAAGGAGCTCGAGAGCTTCATTCACCTGCCCTGCGTGGAATTTCCAGAAGAGATTTCGGATACCGCTACACCCCAGGCAAAGGTTGAGGGGTTGGTCACCGCATTGAAGGCATCCCGAACAGAGGTTGCGGAGGTTAAGTCACAGATGGAGCAGCGAATTGCCGATATACAGGCTAAATTATAGCCCGAAACACTTTTAGAGGTGCGGGCCCAGCGATCTGCACTGGTCACCGCTGCTACGAACATTATCATAGGGAAAATCGCGTAGGGTGCTCAATTATTGGACATTTTCATGCAACTATGGACCAAGGTCCAACGCAATCCGCTCCTGCGTGAAATAACTCAGGCCCTGTGGTAGAAAGAAGAGATGTTTGAAACATTGGAAGCCACTCTGCCTATGTTGGTTCCTGCTCAACGCTTGGCACGACTACGAACTAACCAAGACCTCCAAGCTGAGATAGAAGAGCTTCGATAGAAGAAGAAGGCCCTCAATGAATGCCTGAAGCCGTGGGCTGCTGACACCCTTAAACTGTCGCAGGATGCTGATGTAGCCGTAAAAAATCTCAACCAGACCCTGGAAAGTGTCACCGCTGCAACGCAAGGCCTGGTTTCATAGAAATTGGTCGACATCACCGAGAATGCTACTGCCCAGAGCGAAGCCATGCTGCCCCCATTGGCTAAAGTGATCAAACTATTGCAGATGCAGGTGGAAACCCCCCATATAAGTGACTTGGGACAAGTCACAAGATTGTGTTGGGGGACTATTGGAACAAGGTCTCCTACAAAGCTGTGAATCTGGTCCATTTTGTATATTTTTTATTATATTTAGTCTAGCGTAGGGGTTTTGGGGTGGGTCAAAGCCCCTAATACATTGTAAGCAGGTCAAGGGTAGACCAAGAGTGGATGTGTAGGCTAAAATATTATAAATAGTTGAACCTTTTCGAGTCGATAGGCAGAAGATGAATAGAGATTTATGCGAAGTACGAATTTCTAGATCTTCGTTTGAGTTGTTTGGGTTAGGACTCCTGCTGGCTTTGTGCATGGAAATCCACTGTCCTGCTATGTGCGGACCCTGCTGGTTGTGTGCATAGATGGTATTTGGGGAATGTAAGAGGATTTTTGATAAGTAATATATGTGAAGTATTGCTAAACATATGATGTTATCTGGATTTGTTCTATTATGATTGATGCGAACTAAGATTGCCTATTTAAGCTGCGAACTCATCTGTTTTATCTCTGTGATATGAAAGTATCTGCACTTAGACTATTGTTGCACTTACTGACTGCATCTCTGTTAATAAACACGAACTATTTGTGTCGATAATATTGGTTTTGATTATGTTGTTTTATGGTTGTAATTGATGATATGCACGTGGATGCGAACCTGCTAGAACAGATCTGACAAGAACTATAGTCTGGTTACGTTTTGGAACCCTGCGAATCAACCGTCGGTGTAGATCTGATAATTGTAGACCTACGTTATTACCTACTCTCTCTAAGGGTGTGGAAACCTGGTTCCAGCACTCTCCCATACTACTTCAGGTGAGACTTTGACCTGCACAAGATAGTCACTACCGAAAGGGCCAGTAGTATAGGGATTTGTTGGAAAACCTTCACCTCTGAACCTATTTCAGGACCCCTCGAGCCAACATAAACCAATGAGTATTTTTAAGTAAATAAAATCAAATGAAGAAAAAGGAAAATATTAGGGATTGGAAAAAGAAAGGCGAGAGAACTTAACTCAATTAGGTAAGTTATCCCTTTATAATAACATTCATGTATTATTTTTTTACACACCATAGTATAATACTATGACACCTTTCATGAAATGAACCCCAAACCATAACATATATCACCTACACATATCATTTGAAAAGGTTATCCTAATAAGTATTCCTCCCCTTAGGGTTGGAAGAATCTAATAGGATCATGTGATAACCATCCCATACCTAAGTATGGTAACATGTATATAATCATAATTTAGTAAGACATTTGAAGGTGATACTTGTGTGAAGTACTTTAATGGTTTTGACATTGAATATAGTCCACCTTGATGCTCTTATGATTTTTGAATCCATGATGTTGATCTAACTTTATTCCTTGAGTATGTGTTAGATGGTTTTTTTAGGTGTAGCTAGGATCCATTGGGGGATGATATGATGCTTCTACAACTCTTTAGAGATGATGTCCAATTACATTTGATGATAAGGCATACCACTTTGACTGAGTATGTTTGGAAAATTTTGAGAGGTGTTTACCTTGAGTTTTACTTTCACAATTGATGAGACCCTCCATCAATATTAGGACCTTGGATGTTGATGATCTGGGATTGGTTGTTGCTTGGATATTAGGTGTACCTAGGAAATGATAGGATGCCCCCAGGTTGGCATTGTACCTTCTTGATGGATGTTTATTTTCTCTTGATAATGGTTGATGATGATCACTTGGGACCCCTTTGGAGGGGCTTGTGCACCTTTTTCTATGATTATCTTACGCCTCAACTTGATGACATCACCCATATGTTATATTCGATGATGATTCAAGCCTTTTGGAGGGTGATGTTAGGGTTTGAGAGGGATATTTTGGTGATGAGACACCATTTGGAGATGGAGAAACATGAATTTTGAATGATGCACGCATATTGAGTCATGTTTTTTTATCGTTTTTATGGAGAGACATGATTTTTGGAGATGATGATACTAATTGGAGGGGATTTTTCTCACATACGTGGGCTAATTGAGGCTTCTTTTCATGTTATTTCATTATTTTGAATATCTTTGGGGGTCAATTTGGTGACCTGCCCATATTTTATCATGTATAACTTGTTTTTAGTGGATTTTAGAAACAAATAGTGGTAAATTGACTTGGTTACCATTATATATATAGGAAATCAATTTATATCTTGTATTTATTTCCACACTTTGATCATAACAACTATTTCTTATCAATTCTCCTCTCTTATGCACTATGAAGGCTTAGTTCGTTGACTTCTCTTGGGTGGATTTTTGATGTGATGTGATCTATTTCCTTGTATTATTATCATTGATCTTAGATGTTGCATGTCTAAGTAAGTTAATTTAGTTTCTTTATCTTGGTATTATGTTTTATGGGATTAATGTTCTTGTGTTAATTTGGTTAATTTGTTATTTTTTTCATTGTCCATCCTCGAGCCAAACCCTTCCTCCAAGTATCTGAGGAATAGAGAAAGAGGTTTTTCTTTCCCTAAATCATCCAAAAAATTGAGGACCCATATCTCAAACACCAGTGTAAGTTAGTTTTTTTACTCTAGTTTTTTTTTGGGTTTAGCATCACTCTAATGAAACCCTAGAATTATTTGCATACTAGACTCAACATGCCCTAGACTGAAAAGGAACAACTCCATCTCTCTTGCGACATTATTTTAAACTGCAAAACTCAATTTTATTTTTTATTTGATAGCCATTTAGGGTTAAATTTTTATTAAGAAAATACGTAAAAAACTAGAAGTACACATCATGTACAACACTATGAGCATGAACCATAATTCCAATATAGACAAGAGATATAAGTTACAAAATAAATCCTTAAGTAATTAAAAAAAATTCCTCCAAATGCATAAATAATTCATAAATACAACTCACATGTCCTTTATAATGACTACAAAATCTCTATATATAGCTATTAACACATTGAAAATATTTCCCATATGGCCCCTTCATGATTAGGTCAACCATATATATATATATATCTGTGTGTGTGCTTGTTTACACATTACATGCACATATAACCTATATATTCCCTCCCTTGGGGTCATATATATTTAACCCTAGATATCCCCCCTCCCCGTCGAGGTCATATCATAGTACCCTCCTTCAAAAATATTTCTCCCCAAATTTTTGCAATTAAGGAAGTTACATGTGATGAAACCAAATAATATGATTTCATTGTACTCCTACATTCTTTTTACCATCAATGATGATCCATCCATCCAAACTCAATTATTTTCTATCTGAATCCTTAATGGATTGTTGTTGCATAATTTTTTTCTCTGTTGATCCATGTAGTATTTATGTGATTTCTCCAATTTGTAGTAGTTGTTGGTCTTTGATAATATCCTGTTGAATACAATTTTGTGATGCCCTATTCCATCAATATTAATTATTATCCTAACCTCTTCCTTGATAATGTTGATATTGAACTTCTTGTATTCTGTGAAATATTTAGTCGTTGAGGATGTCAATATGGTTTTACATTTGATGGCTTTACTTTACTTTGCATATCCATTTCATTTGTCTTCTTTTCAAAGACTCAATGGATTCCTCTATCCTATTTTCTTGGTCCTTGACTAGTCTAGTATTGGATATCATACCATCATATTTAACATGCTCATCCTCTATTGAACGTCTTCAAGTATCTTCTAGTGACCTTTTTGAATCTTGTCTTTTTTCTCTTTTCAAGCTGCAATGTGACCTCATGTTTTTATATTTTAATTTCCTTCAATTACAGAATTCATTTTTGGATTTATCTAATGTGTCTAGGACTTATTCAATCTGAAAATTTTCTCTTCAAGTATTTTGGTAGTCTCTTCATTGAAGATCATTTTTTCTTCTTGATTTTGGAAAATATTCTTTTCTTCTTTCAATCTCTTGATGTAATATAGTAGTTTTATATCATGGTCTTGTTAGTCGACATATTTCTTCAAATTTATTTTTCAATCTCATTAATGAGTGTTTCATCAAGGTTTTGTATCTTAGATAGCTCATCAAACTTATTCTTAATCTCTTTTTTAACTTGTTTTAATCCATCTTGAATTTTATACATTTCCTCTCTTTTTGTAAGCTTAATCCATTTACTTGAGAAAATTTTTCAATTTTTTTCCATTTGTTGTATACTTTAGTATCTTTATCAAATATTTTCCACCACATAGAAGCTTCATTCAAAAAATAAATCTTTCAACAAAGGGACTTGTATTATATTCCTTTACCATCCTCGACCATTCCTTGGGATTAATTTTATCTTTATCTTAATCTCCACTAAATGGTATTTCCATGGTTTCTTAATCGAAGTTTAACCATAAACTTCAACTTAAAACTCAATATGTTATCAATAATATGTTATTTATAGACACACAAAATATATTTTTTATTTCCAAAATATTTTGAATAATGTAAATTGTGTTGGAAAATGTAACTAGGTTTGGTCTTCATAATTAACATTGTACTTATGTCATTGTATATTTTATGTAAAAAAAAAATAGGAAAAATAAAATTTATTTTTCAAGCATGGGTTTCATGCTCAAGTCAAATGGTTATTTAGGTCAAGCATGTTCTTCATGGTTCTAGGGTTATTTGATTCAAAATAATATTTATCATGAGTCAATTTATTGTATTGGAGTTAAGTCCTAATTGGAATTTTGAAAGAAAGTGGAAAAATAATTTGATTTGAGTTTAAAATGTCAATTTTGTCCCCACAAGACCAAGTTTTCACTAGAAGGTACCCATTCAACCTCCTGGATATGTATAATTAGAGTAAAATTTGACCTCATTTGGATAAAAGTAAGCAAGTTTGATTCATGTGCCAAGAAAAGAGAGAAATATCAACAAAGAAGTATATAAAGAAGAGAAAAGGTCTAAGGAAGTAAAGAGAGAGAGCGCGAAGGTAAAAATATTTTTTTTTCTTCCCTAACTCTCTCACACGTGTGAAGTTGCAGGCCTATTGTAGGGGGCTGAAAATTTGGTACAAGGGCTGAAATCAGAGATTTGAGAAGATTTAGAAGGCTTTGACTTGAGTTGACTTTGACTTGTTGGAAGAGATTGGAAGGAGGGATAAATTGGGTCTTGTGGGAGGTCTTGGTAGTGGATTTTAGATCTTATATTTCTTTCTTTGGTCTGATTCTGTAAGAAGATAATATTTGACATGGTTTCCCCCTTGGAGGGGTTTTTCCTGGCTTGGAGCCTACATCTCAAGATCATTGTATTTTTGTGATAGTCATGGTTTATGGTTTTGGTAACTTCTTGATGAAAATAACATAATAAAAGTAATAAGAAGCCAACATAATTTCACAAGAAATTAACAAGTAAAGAGAAATCATCCCTAATTGTCGCCCTATTGATTTCTCAACATGGTTTCTGAGCTAAGGTGAAGAGAAGGAAACTTGTAGATAAATCTTGTAGGCATAAGTGGAAGAAATTCATTAGAGCTAATTTGGAGGACATAATTTTCTAAGGACACAAGGAACATAATAAGAAATAATAATTTAAAGAAGACTACTACATCAACTATCTATCTCCCTCTATCATTGAAGGCAATTGGTTAGTCATCATCATTTTGAATAAGTTCAACATCATCTATCTCTCTTGGAATCTCTTTGATCATCACTTATTTTGGAAGGAATATATATATAATTACTCATCTAAGAAGCATTAATAACCCTGGGAACATCATCTACACTGATCAGGTGCTCAAAATTATGCTAAAAAATGAAATTTATCGGAATGGTGTGGAACATGAATGACCGCCTAGATCTCATAGTTCTGAATATGGCACAACTCGTTTCGTGGAAAACCGACACCATATGCTCCCATAAACACGTTCTGTCCACTTTGTCAATCATGCAATTTAAAAACAAAAAATGCAGGAAAACCAAGTTAGCAGTCCATACAGCTTAATGGGCATGCCTATGTGGCAAGATGACTATTCAGGTTCACTTGGTCAATGGATTGTCTTCGGCATATGGTATTATGCCACGTGGACCATTTTTATTGGGTTGAATTGGTAGTTTTTAATTAATTGCAGAATTTGGATTATCCACAGTATCATAAAACAATGGTCGATGTTTCGAATCACAACGGGGATCAATCTTCAGGACAAGAAATCAATGAAGAATGAAAGAAGGTCAAAAAAGGTCAAGGTATAAATAGTGAAGAATTATGATGATGAGAAGAGCCAACAACAGATCTGTCTGCAGCCCTTCTTTCAATCTTAATTCGAGTTTTTTCCAGATAAAAAATATTTACCCAAGACTCCCTTCTGTGTAGGGAAATAATTATGGTTCTCAAACTTATGTGGTTGTCATTAATTGCAGAATCTAGATTATCCACAATATCATAAAACAATGGTTGACATTTCAAATCCCAATGGGGATCCATCTTCAGGACGAGAAATGAATGAATAATGAAAGAAGGCCACAAAAGGTCAAGGTATAAATAGTGAAGGATTATGATGATGAGAAGAGCCGAAAACAAATCTGTCTGCAACCCTTCTTTCAATATTAATTCGAGTTTTTTCTAGATAACAAATGTCTACCCAAGACTCCCCTCCATGTAGGGAAATAATTATGGTTCTCAAACTTCTGTGGTTGTCGTTAATTGCAAAATCCAGATTATCCACAGTATCATAAAACAATGGTCGATGTTTCGAATCCAAACAGGGATCCATCTTCAGGACGAGAAATGAATGAAGAATGAAAGAAGGTTGCAAAAGATCAAGGTATAAATAGTGAAGGATTATGATGATGAGAAAAGCCGACAACATATCTGTATGCGGCCCTTCTTTCAATTTTAATTTGAGTTTTTTCCAGATAACAAATATCTACCCAAGACTCCCCTCCGTGTAGAGAAATAATTATGGTTCTCAAACTTCTGTGGTTGTCATTAACTGCAAAATCCGGATTATCCATAGTATCATAAAACAATGGCCGGCGTTTCGAATCCCAACGAGGATCCATCTTCAGGACGAGAAATGAATATATAATGAAAGAATGTCGCAAAAGGTCAAGGTATAAATAGTGAAGGATTATGATGTTGAGAAGAGAAGAAAATAGATCTGTTTTTGGCCCTTCTTTCAATCTTAATTCGAGTTTTTTATAAATAACAAATATCTACCCAAGACTCCCCTCCGTGTAGGGAAATAATTATGGTTCTCAAACTTCTGTGGTTGTCTTTAATTGCAAAATCTGGATTATCCACAGTATCATAAAACAATGGTCGATGTTTCGAATCCCAACGGGGATCCATCTTTAGGATGAGAAATGAATGAAGAATGAAAGAGGGTTGCAAAAGGTCAAGGTATAAATAGTGAAGGATTATGATGATGAGAAGAGTCGAAAATAGATTTGTCTGCGACCCTTATTTCAATATTAATTTGAGTTTTTAATTGGTTGATTTGGTGACCAATCATAGGTTTCCACGTGGCCCAGCCAGGGGCTGCCATGTGGCAGCCCGAGGGCCACCAAAATTATGGTAAGGGTCAAACTGCACCCTGTAGGAGTCGAACCCTCACCGCCACAAGCCAAACACATTACCATTGCACCCCACACTATGTTCCTTAACCTACTATGGTATTCATATAATTTTATTATAATGTTTTTTTCGCATTGGGGGGAGGGTATCGGGGTCTAGCCCCAGCCCTGGTCACCATCGGGGGCGGGTCCATGGGGGGGAGGCTAGCCTTGTGCCCCCCCCACCCCCCCCACACTAACCATAACATTTAACGTTAACTCCCCCAACCGCGGCATGTGTCCACTTCCAAATACCTCCACCGTAATCGCCAGAGTGACAGGACCGCCTGCCTAACCACTCACCTTATTCACCATGTTTCCACCCTTAGCGGTAATCGTTGATAGCTAGAAACAAAACCACGCTGTTTTTTATTTAAAAAATAAATTCAGACTTTAGGCCTTATTGGAAAAATTAAAGCGCCGACAATTTCTCTTGGTTTTTTATGAAATTGGAGCTCAGTTAGTTAAATTCTAGGTATATTTGTAGGTTGGTGCTGATTTTTGTGGAAAAGGTTGAGCGAATAGTGCAACAACTTGGGGAATTCATAACTGACTCAATTTTTTACCAAACTTGCTGCAAAAAGAGGCTACACAGGAATTTTTGGGCATTCTGGAGCTGATGGAATAGGTTTCAGAGTTGTTTTAACATTGTAAACATATGTAATCATGATTTTTAGAATAATATAAGAGGGCCAAGCCATTGGAAGCTGGACCAAGGAGACGTAACCCAGGCGGGGTGAAATCCTTCATCATGTCCTATTGTGTTACTGTTTATGGTGATGATCATCTCTATTAGATTTTTTTGTTTAGTGTTTTTTTTATGTTAATTTGCTCAAGAAATGCACAAAAAAACACATAAAAACTCATGTTTAACTTGCAATTTACCTCATAATCCTCAAGCACTTTGTTTATATTCTAAATTGTATCTTAGCACAAAAAACACTAATATTCCCATTCAGATCAAGTTGGTATTAGAGCACTAGGTTTACTTGTGCAAGGAGGATTTAATTGTTTTTCAAGTGTTTAAATGCTTACAAGGTTGAAGCTTAAGAGATGAGAAGGAAATCTTGTGGGTGCGGGATCTCTAGTTGGATCTCCAGACCTACAAAAGGAGAGGGTTCTCTAGGAGGAGGAGGTAATGGAAATGGTGATAAGCCACCATCTACTCCACCATCATCCTCACCACCATCTTCACCTTCATTTTCATCCTCTTCCACTACTAAAACCCTTACTCATAATCATCAACCTACCTCAAAAGGAATTGGTAAACAACCCTTGTTAAAAATTGATATTAAATTTGAGCTTCCTATGTATAATTGTGAAATGAATGCAGAGAAGCTTGACAATTAGGTTCGTCAGTTAGATGTCTACTGCAAAATTCAAAACTTCAAGATGATGATACAAAGATTCAACTATCTTCCTTGAGCCTGGAGGGTGAAACACTAGTATGGTGGGAAGCCAAGACACAAGATGAGATTAAAAAACATGGTAAGATCTCACTCTCTTGGTATAATTTCATTGCTGCAATTAAAAGACAATTTTACCCTCTAGCATATATGCAAAAAGGAATCATGAATTTACAGAACGTTATACAACTTAAAGGTCAAAGAGTGCACGATTACACCCAAGAATTTAGAAAAAGATCTCTTATGTTAGGTGTTGATTTGAATTCACAAGACACGTTGTTGAATTATATAGGGTGTTTACATAGCTACCTAAGGCATACTATCCTTATGTTCAATCCCACTAGTATAGATGAGGTTTGCATGCAAGCCACTCACCTTGCGGCAAGAGGAAAAAATAGTCCAGAAGAGGGTAAAAATAAGCCATTTAAGGGTGGGGATAAAGGAAAGGGTTTCAAAGGAGAGGGAAAAAAAATGCATCTTTTAAAAAGTAAGGAGAGAAAATGACATGCAAACATTTTTCCAAATAAGGTCACGATGAAGACCATTATTGGAAGCTTCATCCAGAGACGAGGCCCATGAAATTCAACAACAAGGGAAAAAAAATATATGCAACCTCTCAACAAGATTTGGTATCCGAATTAGGTGATGAAACTAAAATTAAAGCCATGGGTATGAAAGAAAAAAAATAGATTTCTAGCACTAGTTCATCAAATTTTCACACTAGTACTCCAAATGAAGAAACAAGGATTGAATTATTTCATGTGAGGGTTATTTCAAATCAGACAAAAATCTACACACTATTTGATAGTGGGTCTCTAGCCAATTTGATATTTGAACACTTAGTCAAGAAACTCAATAGTGAAACCATTCCTCATCACAAACCATATCCATTAGGTTGGATATGCAAGAACACAAATTTACAGGTTACAAGAAAGTGTATTCTTCGGTTTGCAATCACAACAAACTTCATTGACTAAGTTGAATTATATGTTGTACCGCTTGATATTTCAGGAATTGTTTTGGGAAGTCCTTACCTCTATGATAGAAAATCCATTTTCTATCACCATGAAAAAAAGTACCACTTTTTCAAAGATGGTGTGGAGTATATTGTGAGAGCTCATTGCAAGAAACTAAATCTTTCATTAGTTAATGCAAGGAAAATGAAAAGACTAGTGAATTCAAGAAAGAATTTTGTGCTTCTTATGATTAAACCAAAGAATGATGTTGATTATGAATAATTTCAAGGTTGAGATCCAAAGTTGAAATATGATTTTATTGAGGTGGTTAATCAAAATAATGAGATGTTTTAGGAGCCAAAGGGGTTACTTCCCAAGAGGGGAATCCAACATGAAATACAATTGCAGCAATATTTTCCTCTTCCTAACGTTGGCATGTATAGGATGTCGGTGATCGAGAGTGCTGAATCAAAAAGAAAATTAAAGAGTTGTTGGACACAGGGATCATTCGACCAAGTACTTTTCCATGCGTGGCACCTATTGTGTTGGTGCCAAAGAAGGATGGAAAATGGCGCATGTGCATAGATTTCCATGCATTGAACAAAATTATGGTAAATAACTATTATCCAATCCATATAATAGAAGATTTACTTAATCAATTGAAAGATGCAAATTATTTTACTAAGTTGGACTTTAAGGAGTGGCCACCATCAAATTAGAATTGTTGAAGGTGACATTTGGAATAAAGCATTCAAAACAAAGCAAGGTTTGTTCGAATGACTTGTTATGCCTTTTGGTTTATGTAATGCTCCTGCTACCTTCATGCATGTGATGAATGATGTTTTAAGGCCATTTCTTGATGAGTTTTTCATCATCTACTTATATGATATCTTAATTTTCAGTAAATCACTTGATGAACATGTCATGCATGTAATAAAAGTACTTGATGTATTAAGGAAAGGACAATTGTTTTTTAAGATGTCAAAATGTGATTTTGGTAAAAATTATTTGGTGTACTTGGGGAATATTGTTGGAGGAGGTGAGTTGAGGATATACCCCTGTAAGGTTAAGGTCATTGTGAATTGGCCAACGCCTAAGATAGTCACTGAGGTAAGAAGTTTTTTGGGAGCAACCCAATATTGGAGGAAGTTTATTACTAACTTTTCTTCTATAGCACCTCCATTGCACGCATTGACTAGTGTGTAAAAGGTCTTCCAGTGGGGAGGAAAGCAGCAAAAAACATTTGATTCTTTGAAAGAGAATATCATTTCAGCCCCAATACTTGCACTACCAGACTTGAGACAACCCTTTGAGATTCAAACTGATGCAAGCAACTATGCCACGGGTGCAATCTTTATGCAACATGGTAAGCCCATTTCATTTCATTCCGAAGCTTTCAATGGTGCAGTGATTAACTATCCTACTTATGACAAGGAGATTTATGCATTGGTTCAACATATGAAAAAGTGGAAATAATACTAGATGGGAAAGGAAACCATCATACACACAGATCACCTACCATTGCAATACTTGCAGTCACAAACTAAGTTACAACAATCAAGGTATTTTCGATGGATGGGTTTCCTATAACAATTCCACTTGGTCATCAGGTATAAGAAAGGTATATACAAGAAGGTTTCTGATATGCTTTCTAGGCCTATTTTTAGTGAAACAACTTTACTCAAGCATAATTATATTTTGAATGAAATTTATGTTGAGAAATATGCATTTGATAATGACTTTCAAGATGTTTATGCAAACTTGAGTCAAGTAAATCAAGTAGAGGAATTGGATTACCATGTACATAATAACATGTTGTATCATTTGGGCAAGATTTGTATTCCATAGGGGGAGAGAGTGAATGTCATAAGGGAAGCACACACTTCTCTTATTGTTGTACATTTCGGTGTAAGAAAAACAATGACACATCTTCAAAGGTATTGTTATTGGCCTTGTATGTTTGAAAGTGTGTCACATTTCATTAAAGGTTGTTCATTATGTTTAGTTAGTAAGCCTAGAAATAGGAAGTTAGGATTGTACACACCACTTCCCTTACCCTGACGTTCATGGGAGAGAGTTTCTATGGATTTTGTAGGAGGTCTTCCTTTGTCAAAAAGAGGTCATGATTATTTGTATGTAGTTGTGGATAGGTTAAGAAAGATGTGTATATTAATTCCATGTAAAATAAAATCACAACTGAAAAGACGACTCACTTATTCTTTAAGCATGTTTGGGTTCCTTTCGGTTTTCCCACATCCATTGTTAGTGATTGAGATTCTTAATTTGTTGGGAATTTTTGGTCAAGTTTGTGGGACTTGATGGATACCAAGTTGAATAAAAGTACAACCTTTCATCCATAAACAGATGGTCAAGCTGAGGTGGTCAATTGAACAGTCATACACCTTCTTCGAGGATACTGCAACAATCATCCTAAGTTATGGGATGAAAAATTGCACTACGTTCAGCATGCTTACAACCATGAAAAATACTCCTCTACACAAACATCGCCATTTGAGGCATGTCTTGGATACTTTCCTAGATTTCTATTGGTTTTCATTTTTGGGAAGGATGTTACTATTGATGGTAATAAAAACATATAAAAATCCAAGAAGTTCATTGAAAAAATCCAATTGATACATCAAACAGTTCAAGATTAGCTTGAGAAGCGCCAAGGAAAGTACAAATTAGCAAGGCACGACAAGCATCGTGTAGATTACAGGTTCCAAGTTGGTCATGAAGTTTGGCTTCACATTAGCAAAGAGAGGCTTCAAGGGACAAATACATTATGGTCCTTTCAAAATTTTGGAAAAGAATGGTGAAAATACCTTCAAGTTAAATTTGCCTTCATATATTCAAATTTACTCTGTTGTTAATGTTCAGAACTTGAGGTTATATGAGCCTCCTTTTATTGAAGATCAAGGACAACAAGTTTTGATTCCTTCTATTGAAGAATTTTCTCCTGAATACCTTGATGAGCTTCAACAAGAAATAATTCTTGATAGAAGAACAAGGACATCAAAACGAGGGAGTGTAGACTACCTTCGTGTGGGGCTCAAAGGCACAAATAATTCTAATGAAAAATGGATCAAGATTGGAAAGTTGAGGGAACTGTACCCTCATCTACTGAACAACTAAAAGTGAGATTTTGGGGTCCAAAAGATTCCAGTGGGGAGGAGTGATCAGGTGCTTAAAATTATGCTAAAAAATTAAAGTAGTTAGAATGGTGTGGAACCTAAACAACCATGTATATCTCGTCGTTCTGAATCTGGCACAGCTCGTTTCGCAGAAAACCAACACCATATGCTCACAGAAATGTGTTTTTTCCACTTTGTAAAAAATGCAAATTAAAAAAAAATGCAAGTGAAAACAGTCAGCAGTTTGCACAGCTGACAGGGCATACCTACATCGAAGGATGGTTGTGTAGGTTGACTTGGTCAATGGATTGTCTTTGATGTATGGTATTGTGCAAAGTGGCATGTTTTGATTGGGTGTAACTGTCAGTTTTTAATTAGTTTATTTGGTGGCCAATGATAAGATACCACATGGCCCAGCCAGGGGCCACCACGTGGCAGCTCGAGGGCCACCAAAATTATGGTAAGGGTCAAACTACACTCCGTATGGCTCGAACACAAGACCTCACCGTCACAAGCCAAACACATTACCATTTTTCCCCGCGCTATGTTCCTTAACCTACCATGGTCTTCATATAATTTTATTATAATTTTGTTTGCACATTAAGGGGAGGGGGTCGGGGTCGAGCCCCAGCCCTGGTCACTTTCGGGGGTGGGACCATGGGTGGGAGGCTACCCCATGCCGCCCCACTAACCGTTAACATTTAACATTAATTCTATCGACCACGACATGTGTCCACCGCGAAGACCTCCACTGTAACCATCATAGCAACGAGACTTCTTACCTAACTGATCACCTTATCCGCCATGTGTCCACCCTTAGCGGTAACCACCAATGGTTAGAAACCAAACCACGACATTTATTATTTAAAAAATAAATTTAGACTTTAGGCCTTATTAGCAAAATTAAAGCGTTGACAATTTCAAATGGTTTTTGGTGAAATTGGTGTTTAGTAGTTGAATTATGGGTGGATTTGTAGGATGGTGCCTGATTTTGTGGAAAATGTGGAGCGGATAGTGTAAAAAGTTGGGGAAGTCATGACTTACTCATTTTTTTACCAAATTTGATATAGAAGAGAGGCTACACATGAATTTTTGGGCATTCTGGAGCTGATGGAATAAGTTTTAGAGCTGTTTGAGAATTGTAAACATATGAAATCACACTTTTCAACACAATATAAGAGGGCTAAGCCATTAGGATTTGGACCAAGGAGATGTAGCCCAGGCGGGGTGAAATCCTTCATCATGTGTTTTTGTGTTACTGTTTATGGTGATGAACATGTATGTTAGATGTTGATGTTTGTAGAATCATACAAACAATATGTTTATACCAATGGATTCAATCCGATCATGCAATATACTAGAGAAAGATACTAAATCCTTCTACAATTAATTTGTGGAAATTAAACTCAATCACACAATCACACCAAGTAAAATAAAGAAGTAAATAAATTGCACAACACAGATGTTTTTCCTTGGGAAAAATTTCTGCTAAAAACCCCTCTATCTCTATTGTATAATGAGCCAAGGAATCATGAAACAATACAATGCACTCTTCTCACAAGAGTCTGTTGCACTATCTTGACTATCTCACACTGATATGAACAAAATTGGGTTAGTACTTAGCCAATTCTTAGCCTCTACTCAGCCTGCCTTCCTCACACAATCCGTAGGAAATTAATCCATATTATTTTGGACAATTAGTCTTCCTTGACTGCGAAATACATCATGGGCATCCTATGGTGTATATAATTGTGCCTAGACAATTTTCTATAAATACAACTGATAGATAACTTCCCTTTAACCTCTTTCTCAACTGGGTCTTCATTAAAACTAACATGCATGCAACTATTAATAGTAAATCATCAATCACTTGAAATATCACTACATGTGAATTAAATATGATTTAATTCACTTGACCTCTCACTAGTGCAACAATCAGTTACAACTAGTTAAACTAATTTTAACTCACTTAATTGAGTTAACTGATTTCTCATGCATTAAACTAATACACTAACTTCAACTTGGACTCTAAAACAAATAGAATCACTCTACATGCCTCACCAACCACATTCAACTCAAATTTCATGAACTAACTGAGTCTATCACACTCAGTTAACTATTACAAGTGATTATGAGATAAGATTACAATTTACTGTCCAATATATTTAAGGGATAAATAAATTTAACACACATTTCTTCTAATTTAATTAAGAAATAATTAAATCAAAAGCCTCCATGGTAGCCTTTTCTAGATGCCATTTTCTGGATGTTGTTTCTGGATGCCAATTTCATTGTTTCTTGTTGCAAATTTCATCACTCCTTCTCAACAAGAAAGGAATCAATCTGTCCCGATCCGGTACCTTTGGAATGTTCTTGCATGCAAAACTTCTCCAGTGTTGTTCGCACATGCAACTATCCTGAAACTAAATAGCCTACTGGACATGTCTACTGGACTCTCTTCCCATCTGAATCGAAATTTCCCCCTCCTAGAGGTCTCTTCTTGAGTGGACTCTCCCATTCAGTCTCCTCTCTGCTTCTCCAATTGTGGATGCTCCAAAAAATTCTAAGACTGCTTCTGAGGCTGCATGTTGAGAGATAATTGCTCCCTCTCAACCACAAAGTCATTAGCCATTGATTTTCTCCTCAAAGCTTTGCATGTATCCTCAACCTTGAGAGCATACAAGTTCTTGACTCTTGAACCGATCTGCTTCACCTGTCCCGTGGCTATGTATTTAAGGAAAACCTTTCCTTTTCTAAACATCACTTCATAACCACAGTCTTCCAATATCGCTACAGAGACAAGATTATTCCTTAGGCCTAGAACATACAAAACATCTGCAAGTCTAAGAGGGGATCCTGACTCCCTCTGAAAGGTAACTATACCTATGATGATCGTGCTATACCTCCTGTCATCTCCAAACTCTATGTTCTGCTGGAGGTCCTTCTCCTCCAAGTCACTGAAGAGATCTCTATTTCCCATCATATGGAACGAGGCACCACTGTCTAGATACCACATGCTTTCCATTACAGTGTTGTCCATGCATACAATGAGAGTAAAATCAAGCTCGAACCGTGAAGCCAATTCTTCACCCGCTGCAACTGCAGGCTCCTTCTTGCTTTCCTTATTTTGTGGAAAATTCAAAGCATAGTGCCCATGCTCGTGACACTGGAAACATATGATCATGGAAAATTCTCTCTTTCCCTATTTTCCTTGGGACTTCTTTCCCTTGGCATTATTTCCTTTTTTGACTCGCGCACATTTTAATCGTGTCGCCGTTGCAAAATTTTATAAAAAAAGAGATGATTTTAATTCGACGATATCTCCCTCATCCGAGCTCCGATTCGACCAATTTTTTTTTCCAATTTGGGTATTTTTTTGCAAGGAATCCAAATATTCTTTTTTTTTTGAAAATTTTGCATCCAAATTTTAAAATATTCTCTGCAAACTCGCTGCCCAAATAATTCTTGCTCTGATACCATGTAGAAAATCTCTAACACAGCTATAATACAATGTAGAAATTATATCAATGGATTCAATCCAATCATGCAATGTACTAAATCAAGATATTGAATCATTATACAATTAATTTGCGGAAATTAAACACAATCACACAATCACACCAAGTAAAAGAAGAAGCAAATCAATCGCACAACACACATGTTTTTTTTGGGGAAAGATTTCTGCTCAAAACCCCTCTATCTCTATTGTATAATGAACCAAGGAATCATGAAACAATACAATTCACTCTTCTCACAAGAGTCTGTTGCACTATCATGACTGTCTCACACCGATCTGGACAAAATTGGGATAGTACTTAGCCAATTCTCAACCTCTGCTCAATATGCCTTTCTCACGCAATCCCTAGGAAATTAATCCCTATTATTTAGTAAAATTATACTTCCTTGACTATGCAATACATCACGGGCATCCTATGGTGTATATAATCGCGCCCAGGAAATTTGCTATAAATACAACTAATAGATAACTTCCCTTTAACCTCTTTCTCAATTAGGTATTCATCAGAACTGACATGCATGCGACTATTAATAGTAAATCATCAGTCACTTGACATATCACCGCATGTGAATTAAATCTAATTTAATTCACTTGACCTCTCACTAGTGCAACAATCTGTTACAACTAGTTAAACTGATTTTAACTCACTTAATTGAGTTAATTGATTTCTCATGCATTAAACTAATACACTAACTACAACTTGGACTCTAAAACAAATAGAATCACTTTACATGCCTCGACAACCACCCTCAACTTTAATTTCATGAGGCAACTGAGTTTATCACACTCAGTTAACTATTACAAGTGATTATGAGATAATATTACAATTTATTGTCCAATTTATTTAAGGGATAAATAAATTTGACACACATTTCTTCTAATTTAATTAAGAAATAATTAAATCAAAAGCCTCCATGGTGGCCATTTTTCGATGCCATTTTCTGGATGTTATTTCTGGATGCCAATTTCACTGTTTCTTGTTGCAAATTTCAACACTGTTCAATGTTTTTTATGTTAATTTGCTCAATAAATTCACATAAAAACACACAAAAACACTAATATTCACATAATCTTCAAGCAATTTTTGTATATTCTGAATTGGATCTTAGCACAACAAACACTAATATTCTCATTCAGATCATACACTTTTGAAAAAACATTAATCATCTTTAAAGAAATTTGAAGTTACTATTGCATTTGTCATCCTAGAAGTCATCACTTTAGGACATCTTTGAAGACTCTTGGAAATATTCGGAAGAATCAAGAAAATATCATCATCAAGAAAGCCAAGTAAGTATTATATTATTCTTTATGTCTCAATTTTCAAGTCAAACGACTTCATTTTGTAAGGAATACAATAAGCACGACGGGTCAGTAAATGTTTAAGCATGGAGGAAGATAATAGATTTAGTACTCATATAAAATGAAGTCATAGACTATTTTGTAGGAAAAGTTGTAGAACCAAAATCAGTACACTAAAGGAGAATTTGGGGCACAAAGGATTCTTATTGAGTCCATCAAGGATCTTATCATCCCATTTGTTGCATATTTTTTCACATCTAAAGCAATCTAAGGCAAGTTGGTAAAAATATATTTTGTTTGTACGATAGGTCAAACCATATCCTTGATAAATAGACTTCACAAGACAAGGTTATCATAGGATGAAGAATTGGAATTATATCTTATAAAGGTTTCACAATTGAAGGATAAAATACAAGGGACTAGAGAATTGGTTTCCTATTTGAATTTACTACTTGTATGCTCAATGATTTATACTCAAAATGGAGTAGTTTTGTGACAAGCATATATTCAATAAAGGACACTCCAAAATTTTATGAGTTTTTTTCTTTGTGTATTCTAGAAGAGACAATATTGAAAGCCAAAGATGACATCGAACCCAATGAAAATTATGAAACTTTTTCTAGTATATCAAATAAGAATAATCGAAAGTTTGGAAGGTTTGAACCTCGTCAAAAGAAGAATAACAACAACAAAAATCAACCACATGGAAGGCAAGATATGTCGAAGGTACAATGATTTGGATGCAATGAATATGGACATTTTAAAAGATATTTTCCTAAAGATACTTAAAATAGAAATAAAAATAAGAGGAAGGAGAGGAGTGGAGCTCACATTTCCGAAGAAAATGAAGAACCTGAAAATAATATGGAGAATGAAGATCCTAAGGATCTCTATTATTGAATAACTCTAGCACTACTAGGTTTACTTGTAGTATGTTTCCCTTTTATTTGAAGATGATAGTTAGAGTAGCATATGCAGTTACATTTGTTGAAGAGTCTTGGATTTTTAAAATTATGGCATCATGGAAAGAAGCATATAGCATTGGAAGGATTAGATTCCACATAGTTAGTTGCATCTCATTGGTAGCAATCATCTAGAATAGCAAGGATAAAATATTTGGACCATCTAGCACTCTAGAGTTCATGAAACTAATTTTTGGCATCATGTTGTTATAGAAACAATATTCTAGCAAGTAAAGGATCATAAGGAACCATGTTAGTAATCAGCCATCACTATGAAATGGTTATTCAGTATATGGAAGAATCATTATGACATGATAAGAGTATATTCTACTATAATATTATGGAAGCAAGCATTTAAGGAGCTTGCAGGTATAGTTACAACATGAAGCTATAATCGAAGCATTTCTCATCTTAAGGGTGAAGTCTCATCTTCAAGGAAAGAATAACTTTGTTAGGAAGGAAGTCAACTAAATGGCTATATGAAAGGAATATGTATGAACGTCTTTAGAAAAAGAGCTCTTCATTAGAAATTAGATTCATGTCTTTAGAAATATTTTAGGAAGAGTTGGTTGCAGAACTGTGCTTAGAAGCATAAGCATGGCATGTCTTGGTTAATATTGGATAAGACAAAACTCTTCCATATGGTTAACTGATACATAGAATCATGATAGATGAGCATGATGATATTGATCAAGATACGATATGGTCTCTTGGAGAACTAAAGACATATAACTTCAAAGGGAGTTGTGAATACTATGATGGATATGATATTGAAGTTCGTTGTTTAGTTTGTTCCATGAACACATTGATTGATGATTGAAAGGAAAATAGCATGAAGAAGGATTATAGTATGAATATATACCATGAAAGGGGATGTTGACCTTAGAAGGAAGCAAGTAGGAGAAATTGACAAAAGGCTATCATGACTTGGTAACTCTGGTATTGATGATTTGTTTGAAATATAATTTGGATGCCTAGAAGAACATATTGTAGAAGTATAGAATACAAAAATAGCATTTGATGGTGTATCTACAACTGTTTTCTTTAAAGTTAATTTAAATAGCACATGGATTGAGTAGAAAACACTGGTATTGGTTTAGAAGAGTATATGACAGAAATGTGTGAAGGCAAAAAAGGTAGCAAGTCACGAAAATAGCCTGTTGGTCATGATGGATTTGGTGATGAAGAAATTTACTTTCCCTGATGGATAGAGGGAACTATGATTATATCTAAATTGATTGGTTTGATAAGATGCTTCTGATGATGAAGATACTATTAATGTTGGTTGATGGAAAGTGATATAAAATGTTGATGGAAGCCTCCATGTCATGAAGGTAGATTGAGAAAGAGTTTGGTTCCATAACATCTAGGAAGGTAAAAGCTTAGGTATGATATGATGGCTCTAGATAGGATCCCTTGCAGCTAGTTCTAATAAGAACAAGTAGCTGATGAAAGAGAAAATATGAAACTTATGGTTGTGTGTCCCTAGTTGAGAGGGAGTTAATATCTACTACATGTTTAAGAGGGAACGAAGATTACCTCCCTAATTTATAGGTAGTGATATGGGACACCGTATTCTCCATGTGTCGAGCACTAGACCAAGACTAACAATTGTAAGTTTAGTAAAGGCACTGGAACAAAGAATAAAGGATTGGATAAGCATATGAGATCAATATTCCTTGAGTATTGGGAATCCAATATAGGAAGTAGTCTTGTGGACCCACACTCTTTCAGGATTTGATAGGGTATCCAAGATAAGAGTAGTTGAAGAGGACCGCTATTCTTTGAGGATTGGGAATTCAAGATAAGAATAGTCCTGGAAGGACATACCTGGTGAACATATGGATTTGGTATATGCCTTGAGAGGATGTGATGTTGGTGTCCATATGTATGCCTCCCAAAATTGTGCTCTAATCTAGTGGAGAGTTAGATCTTGTTAGTTAAGGCGTTGGTATATTGCAATTTGAAAATGTTGGTTATGATGTTGGCTTATCAATCCAACTCTTCTTATGATACTATTTTAATTTGAGAGTAATCTTGTACCGATTGTGTAATTATGAATACCTACCTAGTTAAGAGGGAGTGTTGGAAAATGTAACTAGGTTAGGTCCTCAAAATTATCATTGAACTTACGCCATTGTATATTTTATGTAAAAAAAAAAAAAAAATTGTTTTCAAGCATGGGTTTCATGCTAAAGTCAAATAGTTATTTAGGTCAAGTAAATCCTTCATACATCTAGGGTTCTTTGAGTAAAAATATTATTTTTCATGAGTCAATTTATTGTATTGGAGCCAAGTCCTAATTTTAATTTTTAAAGAAAGTAGAAAAAAAATTGGTTCGAGTCTAAAATATCATTTTTGTCCTCACAAGACCAAGTTGGCCCTCGAAGGGAGTCTTTGGACCTTCTAGATGTGTATATATAGAGGAAATTTTTACCTCATTTGGAAACAAAGAAGGAATTTTGATTCTTGTTCCAATAAAAGAGAGAAATATCAACAAAGAAGTCTAGAAAGAAGAACGAAGGTCTAAGGAAGTAGAGAGAGAGAGAGAGAAAAGGTATAAAGATTTTTTTTCTTCCCTAAATATCTCACACATGTGAATTTGTAGGGAAATTTTAAGGGCTAAAGTTACAAACCTATTACAGGGGGCCATAAATCTATTTAGGGGTCGAAAATTAGAGATTTGACCAGATTTGGAAGGTTTTGACTTGAGTTGACTTTGACTTATTGGAAGTGCTTGGAAGGAGGGCTAACTTGGGTATTGTGGGAGGTATTGCTATTGGATTTAGGGTCTTGGATTTATTACTTTGATCTAATTCCATAATAAGAGATTATTTGACTGGGTTTTCCCCTAGTTTGGAGCCTACATTTTTTGTTCATTGTCTTTTTGTGATCTTCATGGTTTATGGTTTTGGTAATTGTTTGATGAAAAAAACATAACAAAAGTATATGAGTCCAACATAACTTCACAATAAATTATTGAGTAAAGAGAAATCAACCCTAATTGCTTCCCTATTGATTTCTCAACAAATTGGACATCCCGATTAGAATTTATGATAGTTTAAAGTTAACATACCTTTTAAAACCTTGTTTTTGAGTTTTAATTTCTGTCTAATATTTCTTCTAGAGTATCTGTGCAATTTCAGACTATTGAGTCTGAAATATTTTCATGTAGTACTCTAATATGTCTTCTCTGTAATTCCATAGTTCTGACCAAAATTGGAGATGTCAAGTGAAAGTTATGATATTTTTCCCAAAAATTACTTATTTTTGGCCCCTTCCCAAGAGAAAACTTGTGCAACACTCCAGACATTAAAATTTTCAAATGTGATTGTGAAACTTTTACCTAAGGTACTCCAATTTGTCTATGTAGATCCCTAAATATTTCATAGGGTGAAATCTTCTGGGACAAAGTTAAAACAAACCTACCAAGATGACTATTTTAAAAATTGATTTAAGAATTAGTATCAAACTCTAACTTCAACAGGATATATATCCAAAATTATAGGGAACCATAATATAATTTTTTTACCACCTATAATCTGGTATCTTTTCTTAGTAGTCTATTTTTTTTTCCATCAGAGGTTTCACATAAAAACATTTATAAAAAAAATCCAAGATACTTGTTTGTAACTAAATTTAGGAACAATTGCAAACCCTAAATTTTATAGGGTATATCTCTGAATGTAAAAGAATAAAAACTTGAAATTTTGACCACACAAATTTCTTTATTTCTCCTCAATTTCCTAAAATTTTGTTGTTTGAAGCTTCACATAAAAAAAAATTATAGCGAAATTTATCTCCATATTGAAGGAGAAAAACCTTAGGATCTTAGCTCTGATACCAATTGTTATGAATAAAAAAACATAAAAAACCATAAGTACACATTATGCACAACAATGTGAGAGTGGAGCACAATTCCAATATAGATACAAGAGATGTTACTCAATAACTCCTTGAATAGTAGGAGAAGCTCCAAATACACAAATGCATTCGTAAATACAAATCACATGTCCTCCATAATGAATATATGATATCTATATATACTTATTTTCACATTGTACAGGTGACCCCTTTATTATTATATCATGTTACGTATTAATTTACACATTACATGCACTTTTATCCCATACATGCCCTCCTTGGTGTAACATCCCAATTTACCTCCTTGAAAATAATTGTAATTAAACTTGTTTAAAAATATGCATGTATATTTTTATTTTTTGTTATACTAATCACCATGAGTTAGATATACAATGGTACTTTAAATATTGTAAATATTTTACTTTTTCAATTAATAAAATGATGATGACGATGACTAGTAGACTATGCGCACATATAGGGGCTATGATATGATAACTAGGGAAATGTAAGTGTCTAAGAAATTTCTATATTATTCCTCTATGTATCCTACCTTATCATCTTCACCAATTTATAGAGTTAAATCATCACTCCTATACTTTAGCAAGGTGTCTCCCATACATTTTGGGAATAATAAGTAGTAGTGGGGGAACTTGTTAATGGGGAATACATGGAAAATTTGAAGAGGGGGAAATGGGTTCAAAAAAGGGAAAAAGAAAAGACATTTAGAGAGGAGAAGAGGATGAAACAAATTTGCAAGAGTATATAGACCATATTGACCATGAAAATAGGCATGGATACTAATTGAAAGTTCTAGGAAATGAGGAAAATATGAAATAAATTTATGACATCAATTGGACCTTTTATGTCCTCTCTAAAAAGCACAAGATGAAGAGACTTTAAAGAGATTGGGAATCATAGAAGGAAGTATTGTGCATTGTGAGAGGTAGGTAATGTGGGTGCATGTAGATGCTATATCCATTGAAAAACTTTATGGTAGAAGCTACCTTGGTTGAATTTCATGTAAATTGAACTCAGAACCATTGTTCCTACTTTATCCTAGTGGTGTCATATTATGGCTAGGGGGTGGATTTATGCAACATAACTACCTATGGTTGGGTGGAAATTTCTTCATTTTTTAATTTTTACTAATCATCCTTGTCGTATTCAAATATGTTTCAATTTATACCTATATCAATTTGTTGTATTGCTCTAGTTATAAGTTCTGAATGTGCCATGGATAAAAACAATAGAGAAATTGTTGGGCTATAATTTGAATTATTAAACCTGCCAAATTTGGTCCATGATGATATAAGGAATAATTATTATATAACTATGTATTTTCTTCTCTATATTATTTGTGGAATTGAAAAAATAAGAGTCAACATATTAGTGTAATGTTACAAGTTTCTTCTCTCTCTGATATGATAATTCAATTACGAACTAGGTATTTTAATTCTTAATAGTTTCTAGTGATTTTTATTTCCCTCCCTGTATTTTGTTAAATATTTTGAGAAGTGGTTCTTTTGTTGGCAATGTTTTCGATGCGTTAAAGGCTATTGAAAATTTCTAAACCTTCAAGACTCTTTTGGGCAAGTATTTTCCTTGTTGGAATGAATTTCAGACCTTTGAAATAGGCTTGAATGCTTAATAGATGTGTTATTGTTTTGGAAATTTAGGGATTAGAAGTCTTATCCTTATCCATTTGTTAAATGGGCCAACAAGAAATATGACCATAGGCCTATTTGAATGGGGTTAAGGGGGGATTCTAGAAAATTCAAATGATCCAGATTCCATTGAGTGTCAAAATATGGATATCAGAATGTGTCAACTGAGGAAGTTTGGAGGAAGTATTGAAGACTAGATTTTGTTAAGCGCCAAGGCCATGGATATCAAAATATGTTAAGTGAGGAAGTTTGAAGGCATTAAAAAATCTTGTAAGTGCTAAAATATGAGCACAGAGATTCTTTTAGAAACAAAATTTTGGGCATCCATAATTTATAATAAGTGGACTTTATGGAAAATATAGATCTGAATGTTAGGTAAGTAGTATATAACATGGATTCCATATGGAAGATTCTCAATGCTTTTGGTAATGTGGTAGGATGATGTGTCACATAGACATGGCATGAAGGTTAGGATTGGATGTTGTGGCATGTCAAAATGGTATGCTAATGTTGCATGCTTACATGGAAATTGTAGTGTAGAAGAATTGTCATGGAATTAATTTGGCTCTGAAATGGTGGGGATGACATGGAGGTGATGAAGTGGAGTCTAAGATCTAGAAATCTGGCTCTTTGGAAAAAGGGGAATTTTGTAAAAATCATGGATACTAATGTTGACATAATACAAAGCGGAATTCAATGACCATATTTTCAAATGCTATAATTTTTCTTGTCAATAAGTAGAATCCAGATACCGCAGAATACAGAAATCCATTAGTTAACATTCCTATTAGTATGAGAGTCTTTTCCATAATTTGAAAATTTTTGGATAGAAAAATATCCACAAAATGTTGGTTTCTATTTCTATTAGTGTGTTTCCATATTTTGACATAATATAGATCAAGAATCTATTAATTCAAAAATTCGATTTTTTGGGAAAATGGTATTTTCAATATTTTAAAAATCTAGATGTGATTAAGTAGCTGACGTGTATGTCCTGCAAAGGTGGTGTTATGTGATTGTGAAAGATGGGTGCAGGTATGCCACACATTATCAATGTGTCATATGGCATGGAATAATGTGGTGGTGAACAGTGGACACATGGATGCAATGTGTTAGTTGTACTGCTGCTAATGTGGCATAAGGCAATGAAACTTATAAGCGTCATAAATTTGTAACTAAAGCTCAAATTTGGATTAAATTTATATTATTGGAAATATCTCAACAAATAGAAGAATATGGAAATATTAAAAAATAAGTTTAAAGTGATTGAAAGAAGAGGAATTTGGATAATCTCATCTCCTTAGGGTAGATTAAAGGGTTGGGACTTAAACATAACAATGAGACCATAACAAATAAACTACATATCGTATTTTGTATATTTCCATTCCTCATTTTATATTTGGTTATATTTATAAATTTTAATTTTTAATACTTGGGATGTGTTACACTTGGGGTCATATCATATATATTTAACCACATATATTCCTTTATTTTGCATAGTTTATCCACATTTTCACAACTACATATTTTTTTGTTATCACTACAAGGAAAAGACCCTCTAGCAGATGTTTTTGAGGAACCCCTTATAAAAATAGCCCATATGTCCGTTTTTGGCGGAGGTCTCTAGAGGAGGTTGGGGGTGGAGGTTTTTGTGGATGTTTTTTGTCCGGTGAATTTCTCATCACAAACCGCACTAGTGCATTTAACTCACAACGCACTGGTGCATACTAAAAATTGGCACACCGAGACATCATTCTCTCAGTACGAACCCACCCAGAGTGTCTCATTACTATAGTGCACCAGTGCGCTACGCATAAACAAGCCTGATGCGTCTCAAAAACTTGCGCACCGAAACAAGGTTAAATAAAAAAAATTACCGAACGAAAAAACTGCATTTTCACTTCTTTAGTGCTCCAAACCTCTCAAGCACTAGTGCATATTTCTCTTGTGTGAGGTTCCCTGCCATCGGTGCTCCCATTACAGGCATTGTTGCCATCCATTTCCCACCTGTGAAGTTCGAATTTTGGAAAATGGTGGGCAAATTTTGTTTCTCCAATTCATCAGCAAATATGCCTCCTCGAAGCGCAAATGTACAAGTATTTTACTTGTTTCTTAATAGCTTAACTTTTTTATTTTTATTTTTTATTTTATTTTTTCTGCGCGGTGCGCTCGAACCGTTCGAGATGTGGCCTATAAATTTATAGGCCGCACCTTGTGGTACCGAAAACATGCACCGTGCTTTAAAAAAAAACATACATGGCAATGCAGTCATTTAAACGATTGCACCGTTGACTATGCTTCAGTGTCGCGAAAGTGGTGCATTGACCAAATTATGCGCCCCGGGATGAATATTTGGTCGGCGCACCACCATCTTGACATCATTACATAGTCAATGGTGCATTCGTTTACATGACTTCATAGTTGACCATGTACTGATGTGAGGAAGGTGGTGCGATGACCTAACTATCAGCTCCAGGGCGCATAGTTTGGTCAATGCACCATCCTCCCAAATTGGTACATAGTCAATGGTGCGGTCGTTTAAACAACCTTACCGTTGACCATATATTATTGTTGGGAGGTGCGTTGAATGAAAAATCTGCCTCGAGGTAGATAGTTTCATCAAAACACCGCATAAAAAGTACAATTTATGTTTTTCGGTGCGAGAAAAATTTCCCTGTGCACCGAGAGTGGTGCATGATAAAAAATTATGCACCAGTACCGATGCGTGACAGTTTTTTTGGGCACACCGACTGATTTTTTCTAAAAACAATTGTGTGTGTTTGTGTGTGTGTGTGTGTGTGTGTGTATATATATATATATATATATTGAAATACATGTATCATTTAATAAAAAAAAATTATTTAATATGTGAATCATTCAGCTACGTCAACGGAGAGAACAAAAGGAACACCAAGAACATATGGAGGACCAGTACAACGTGATTCACCTATGGGAGGCATGAGAGAGGGAGAGAATTATGTACCCTTGCCCTATTATGATATCCACCCAGTTGCTCCTATGGGAGGTAGGCCTCCTCAAGTTCTATGAGGAGGCTACATCCCTGAAGGGCCATAGTAGGTTATTGGGACAACTCATATTCAGGTGGAATGTCCACCGACATGCTTTCTAAGTCAGTCCTGACCAGTGGTATGCGGCCACTGAGGAGGACATATATTTTATTACTGAACTATCTAGGATATGGTAGGATTCGCCCCAATTCCCATATGTCCCCATCGGCTATGCAACAAGGAGTCAGTTAGCGTACTCCCAGAGATACATTAGGGATGATATAGTTTCTCATGCAATTTTTCAGGTGCCCGGTGGTCAATTACGTATTTCTTCATTTGGTGCAGAGGAGGTGAGGTGCCTCTCACTACTGTTGATGATCTGAAAATGGTCTGGATAACTTGTATGTATTTCAAGAACATACCACTCAGTTTTAATTATAATGATCTAGATTGTACTTGACAATTTTGCAGAATTATTTACTTGAAAGTGGTGTATGAATTTTTCCTATTTATGTTTCTTAAGTTCATTTTTCTTGCTGAAATTTAACATGTATTACAGAAACATAATGCAGAAAATAATCATTCAAACACAACAACAATTTTAATCTAGGAGTTCACCCGAAATCTCATGGGCTATGTCTCCTTTGAGCTTGGTTATCTTGACTCAGCTCTTTGGGATTATGGTAAGTTTTTTTACAGGTAAATAATTAATTCCAATGAATAAAAAAATGATCCAAAGGACTGAGAATACCATTAATATCCCTCATTTGGCTGTCCAAACTCTGAAAAACAGCTTTAGGCTCTTATTGACACGATTCCTTCTGTCGGTGCACTAAGCTACTCTGAGCTTCTAAATGTCACAAAATCCCTCAGAATTATATTTTTGTCACTAAAAACACTCCTTCTATATCCAACACACATCATACATCAAATACCAACTGATAAATTTCTCAAATCGAGCACAACATCCCCAAACTAGGCTATCCTCCACGGTTTGCCCAAGGCTGCCCAAAACTTCACATCAGGTTATCGAGCTCTATAAGTTCTCAAAATGTTCTAAAAACACTTCCATTGGTTCAAAAATGTCTGAAATAGTCAATATAGACTTTTCATTCATCAAAAATGGCCTCCAGCTGCTCCGGTTTCGCCTCAATCACCTATCAGCACCCCTTGATACTAGGGTCAATGAAAACTTCTCTGCTGAGTTTTCGACCTCTATAAGTCTTTAAAAATTGCTGAAACCTCTGTAATTATATTAAAAATGATTTTTTCAGTCAATAATAACCACTGGTTCACTGCATATGGTCTCAAGAAGCTCTAGCTAAGCCCTGCACTGCTGCTAGCAGAAGCTGGCACTAATGGCCCCTGGAACTTTACTAAAGATTTTTGGCCTTCAAACATTCTCTACAGGCTCTCAAAACCATCTCATTAGATTCAGAACATCTAAAATATCCATTTTAGACTATTGGAACTCTAGAAAAGGAATCTAGCTCCCCTAGCTAGGCCTCAAACTGACTTGGCGTCAGGGTGGCCCTGATGGCCCCTTCATCTTCCTCGAAGCCAAAACCTCTGAAGATGACATCTGTTCGACCTGAAACCTATGAAAAACTATTAATAAGGTTGAAGAGACTCAAAATTGACTAAAATTTCATCCAATTTGGTTCAATACTGAGAGATTTATGACCAAAACAACTTTGCCCCAATTTCCTCCACTAAATGTGGGGCAACTACCAGTTAACTCCACTAAAAGTGGAAGTACGCCTAAATTTGGGAGCGTCTCCAGAATCTCCACCATATTAAAATCCACTTAACTAAATATTAATTAAATATTAGACATGAGATTAGGTTCCTTAAGCGCTCTTAACATTAATCTTCCACGTTGGTCATATGATGAGGTTCCATGGGAGGAGGGTTGGCCCCTCTGTGCTCCGCCGGACCCACTCGACATTCAAAGTGCAATAAATTATTCATACGGTGTCTATTTTTTGAACTGTTTGTGGCACCATAATAAGGAAGACGAGACCTATGTAACCATCTTGGTTTCAACCCAATCCTATAACTTTTAATTTTGAGCTAATCCTTAGGTCCTTGATCCAGTTCTGATCACACCTCCCAAATGAGAAGCTCTTGGACCCCAAAAGCTCTCTTGGACTACTAAAACTGATATTTACAACAAATGAGAGTACTTCACCCTCTTCTCTTCAGCCTCCCAATGCTTTTCTTGCATGGCTAGTGAATTTGAACCACAACTAGAAAGCAATTCACACTTCCCTTCCTCGATGCACTTGTCCTCCTGTCAAGAACTGTCTTTCTTGCACTCAATCAGAAAATTTCTGGCGAGAAATTTGTAGAAGTAAACTTTACAGCACTTCCTTGATCAATGATCCAAGGTGGCTCAAACATAAGTCATGCAACATGCAACATCAACAACAAGTCATCATAAAATGTGTTATACATTTGACACAAAATCAATGTAAAAAGTCTGCAACGCAATCGACACAAGTCGAAAAACATGTGTGACACAATCGACACAAGTCGATAAACAACATGATACATATTTACAAACACATGTGCATGTATCAATGTACAATGAACCTATTTACAGTTCGCTATTTACACATACAACTTCCATGCACATGTACACCTTCAACTCTTCCTTTCAAGTACCAACAAGTACATAATCCCAAAAACATGTGGGCGGCTAAAGAGCTGAACTAAAAGATATTACTGCAATATAAGTGAGTATCATACTCATCTTTTACACCTCCACGACGAAATTTTTCAACAAAAAAGAAATTCCTTCAACTGAACCACATTTATATGCAATCTTGCATCAAACTTTTCAACAGAAATACATGCATACAACCGAAATGTGCATATGTACAAAGAATTATTCCTTATTGTGTTAAGAAGTCCATCCACTTCTTTTGAAGCCACCTCCATGGTGACTTTTGCGGCTGTAACACTTCTTCATGTGAATCTTCCATTTTCACATCAATAATGGAATCCATAGTTCCACTTGCGCCAATCTTTCTGTCCTCTTGCTACATGTGCTTTGGACGACTAGTTGGATGCAAAGTTCTACAATGGGAGACAACATGTCCCCTCTTTTGGCAAAATGTGCAAAACTTATGCACTTTATTTGAAAGTTTTCTTTGCCTCATCTGCTTCCTGTATGCTTTCTTCCTCATCCAACATCTCGAAACAACATGGTTAAATCCACCACAATATGTACAACAAATATTTCTTCCATTTAAGCATGCAAAATTATCATGCCTTGCAGAAACACAATCAAATTGATTATGAGAAGATTTATACCTCTTGGACTGCTTTGAATGTTCATCCTTTTTGCCTTCATGAGAAGATGAACTAGTAGAGGCTACAACTTTCATTTTCAGACTAACATCATCGTTCTTATCTTGAAAACTGTATGAACTTACATGCATGCCATAAGCAGCATGTCTACCATCTTCTTGCTCCAACAAAGGCTTAAAGCAATGGAAATCATCTTTGAAAAAAATTTGGCATATTTTCATCTTAGAACTTGGAAAAAAAGTTCTCTTTAAAGTAGCATCACATTCCTTTAAGGATTTGGAGTCTTCACCATTAAATTGCACATAACCAAGACCAAGATTCTTAGGTCATTCCTCAACAAGAACAGGTTCAACCATGCCTTGTGCATGCTGGCCTAATCCCTTGCCTTCATAGCCCATTTTAATGATTAATCTAGATCCTATACCTCTCATATGTTTTTCGAAAGAACCAACACATCTTTCTAATGAGGAAATTGAAGAAAAGTTAGAATGGATTACCTCTTCCTCATGCATTTTCTTGGTCAAAGCCTCTTGGGCTTGATGGAGCTGCATCTCCATATCATGCAATCTTTGAAGAATTTCTTCCTTCTATTCCTTCATGGAAAAAAACTGTTCACGAAGTTCAGTACTTTCTCCTTTATCCTCAAACAAAATCTTTACCATGTCCTTCATTATAATAAAGTCACACTTCATATCATCATCGAAGAATCTTGTGAAGGAGGAAACTTCACTTGTAGAAGTAGTCATTATGATGTCAATGAAAAAATTAACTTCAACAAAGTTCTCAAATCTTTTCAAAACAAATGACAAAGCTTTTTTAACCAAATGGTTGTAGAGACAAACTCTTATTCAAGCAGCCAAACAACAAACAACTCCAAGAGCTTCTTAACAAAAAAATTTCAAGAGGGTTTGTTTTCCAAGGGTGACTTTGAGGTCCTTTGGGGTAAGGAATATGCCTTAATGCCTTTTCTTCCTTTTTTGTTCTCTCCAAGACTTAGCTAATCAGTAGCTATCCCCAAATCTCAAGCAAACTCAAACAACAATCAGTTTGTAAACAATAAAACGATCAATATTTTACACTGTTTAAATACCTTCCAAGCTATACAATCAAGCAACCAAGTGCTCTGTCAAGCAAGCAACTATGCTCTGATACCAACCTAACTTGTATGTATTTCAAGAACCTACCACTCAGTTTTAATTATAATGATCTAGCTTGTACTTGACAATTTTGCGGAATTATTTACTTGAAAGTGGTGTATGAATTTTTATTGTTTATGTGTCTTAAGTTCATTTGTTATTGCTGAAATTTAACATATATGACATCAAAATAATGCAGAAAATAATAATTCAAACACAACAACAATTTTAATCTAGGAGTTCACCTGAAATCTCGTGGGCTACATCTCCTTTGAGCTTGGTCATCTTGAATCGACTCTTTGGGATTATGGTAAGTTTTTTTTACAAGTAAATACTTAATTCTAATGAATAAAAAAATGATCCAAAGGACTAAAAATACCATAAATATCCCTCATTTGGCTGTCCAAACTCTGGAAAACAACTTTAGGCTCTTGTTGACACGATTCCTTCTGTCGGTGCACTAAGCTAATCTAAGCTTCTAAATGGAACAAACTCCATCAGAATTATGTTTTTTTCACTGAAACCACTCTTTCTGTATCCAACACAAATCATACATCAAATACCATCTGATAAATTTCTCAAATCGAGCACAACATCCCCAAACTAGGCTATCCTCCACGGTTTGCCCAGGGCTGCCCAAAACTTCACATCAGCTTCTTGAGTTCTAGAAGTTCTAAAAATGTTCTAAAAAAATGGCCTTAGGCTGCTCCGGTTTCGCCTCAATCACCTATCGAAACCCCTTGGCAATAGGTTCAATGAAAACTTCTTTGCTGAGTTTTTGACCTCTATAATTCTTCAAAACTTGCTGAAAATTCTGTCATTAGATTCAAAATGATTTTTTCAGTCAAGAATGACCACTGGTTCACTGCATATGGTCTCAAGCAACTCTGGCTAAGCCCTGCACTGTTGTTGGCAAAAGCTGGCACTAATGGCCCCTAGAACTTTACTGAAGATTTTAGGCCTGCAAACACTCTCTACAAGATCTAAAAACCATCTCATCAGATTTAGAACATCTGAAATATTCAATTTAGACTATTGGAACTCTGGAAAAGGACTCTAGCTCCCCTGGCTAGGCCTCAAACTGACTTGGCCTCATGGTGGCCCTAATGGTCCCTTCATCTTCCTCGAAGCCAAAATCTCTAAAGATGATCTCTATTCAATCTGAAACCTATGCAAAACTCTTCATAAGGTTAAAGAGACCCAAAATTGACTAAAATTTCATCCAATTTGGTTCAATAATGAGAGAGTTATGACCAAAACAACTTTGCCCCAATTTCCTCCACTAAATGTGGAGCAACTACCAATTAACTCCACTAAAAGTGGAAGTCCTCCTAATTTTGGGAGCGCCTCCAGAATCTATGCCATATTAAACTCCACTTAACTGAAGCTTAATTAAATATTAAACCTGAGATTAGGCTCCTTAAGCACTCTTAACATTAAGCTCCCACACTGGTCATATGATGAGGTTCCATGGGAGGAGGGCTAGCCCCTCTATGCTCCGATGGACCCACTCAACATTCAAAGTGAAATAACTTCTTCATATGGTGTCCATTTTTCAAACCTTTTGCAACACCAAAATTAGGAAGACGAGACCTATGCAACCATCTTAGTTTCAACCCAATCCCGTAACTTTGAGTTTTGAGCTAATCCTTAGGTCCTTGATCCAATGATGATCAGTTGACGACCATTTCACACTATACCAGCGACGAGCAATGCATTAGTTGCCCACTTTTATTTTATGTTGATTCTTTAATCTAGGTGCCACAACTTGTGAGATGGTTTGCAATTTTTTTGCGACAGTTTTTTACAGCATTAGATAGATGTCATTCTCAGGCACGTGGGAGGTTGACCTTCCCTTTTGCTTCAGAGTTATTTTGTTTATTTTTTTAGAGATTTCTAGAGACAAGGCCTAATTTTGTTCGGCAGCCTTGTAGGTCGATGTTGTATGTATGGATGGAGATGTGGAGCTAGATGATGCCCAAGAGGGGCCAGTCTGACTTTCCCGCCAGGATATCTCCTGATGCGCTGGAGTTGCTATCCAGTGTTGATGATCACTCCTTCATTCTGGTGCCATGCCTGTATGCCGGTCTGGATTGGAGAGGGTGTAACAACATCCTCTTCACGCAGGATGAGACGCTAGATGCGAGAGGTAATATTAGTGTTTTCTTTAATTTAATATAGTTTCATTTTATTGTCTTAATTAATTAAATAGAATTATCAAATTTATTATAACATGTTCTTTAACTTGTTTTATTAAGTTGTTTAATGAAAATGTCTAATTAATATTGTTATGTACTATATATTTTGTAGATATTGGGACATTCATTGGGGATGAGATTCCACCCCCTCCGAATGATCTAGGTGTAGATGTTGATGATGAGGAGATGGCAGAGGCAGAGGATCAGGGTGACAAACCTAATCCTGATCGGGTGCAGATACCTGCGGAGCTAAGGCGTAGGCCGGACACCAGATTTAGGATGGATTTGGGCGACCAACTCTGTCGACTGCTAGTTGATGAGGGAGTCCGCCCAGTTACATTCAGAGAGATTTAGACTAATCATAGGCTCACACGGATTTGGAGTGGCTTGCCCCGCGATATGTTGACCCTCATGCATCATATCGTTGGAGCTTCCAGAGCACTGGCGCGGGCTAGGAGGGGTAGGCATCGTGGAGATGCATGACATAGCAGCACCTCATCTGATGATCATGATCATGAGGGTAGCTATCATAATTCTAGTACTCCACCTCCTCCTCCTTCACCTCAGTGGGCATCGTCTCAAAAATTTGCACCATCTCAGCAGACACCTAGTCCTAAGCAGGCGGGTCCATCTAAGGAGGCAGGTCCATCATCACAGGCCACACCATCCATGTCTGAGCAGGCTGCTCCATCGACGAGTAATCATCAACAGGCAGTTCCTGAGCAAATTTCACCATCGACTAATCAACAACCACCTCTGGAGCAGGCACGCTGTCTATCTGAGCATGAGGCTGCACCATCGACTGAGCATGCCTCAACTAGTACTAGTATTTATGTATCGCCATATATTTGAAATTTATATGCATTTTATATATTACAGTTATATATATATATATATATATATATATATATATATATGGTCCATGTATTTTATGTTCATGTTGATGTACTTAATTTACATGTTGGTGTTCATCATGATGTGTATATTGTTAGGTCATGTTAGATATGTTCATTTAATGTGCTTGCATATAGATGTGTATGTGATAGCAATTATTTGACATAAGATGTATATTTGATGTTTGTGTTGTGATGATGTTATACAATTCTTGTGTTTTGTTAGATGATGATGATCACGATGATTAGATGATGTTAGTGAATTTGAATGTGCATTTTAGTCAAATATGATGTTTGTACGATGGTTATCATGATCGCGATGTTTATTTTTAATATTAAATCATGATATTTATTAAATATTATGTCGTTATTGTAATTGAAATTTTAATTTTAATTGTACGTAAAATTGTAAAATTGTATTTGTAATTTTAATTTTAATTTCAATTATAATTATAATTTGTAATTGTAATTTTAATTTTAATTGTAATTGTAATTTTAATTTTAATTGTAATTGTATGGAAAATATTTGTAAAATTGTAATTGTAATTGCAATTATATGTATTGTCATCATTCAATTATATTAAAATTTTAAAATTTTAAAATTTGTAAAATTGTAAATTAATTGTCAATTTTGAACCATAATTACTACCGTAAGTAAAATGTATACCATAAATATTGTTAAATTGCCATAATTGTAAATTTGTATGAATATAAATAATTGTAAAACAATAAATCTAGATTAATAAGATGAATTTTTGTAACATAATAAAGTTTAGAAAATAATGCAAATAAATCCATGTTTAGAATTATCATTATTTTATTATGATCTTACATACCAAAAATAACAATATACATTTTGAAGATATCATTCACACACATTTAAAGCAATCAAGTAGTTGTATTATAATTGAAATTATAAAAAAAGAACTTTATAAAATACGCCATTGTTTTCGAGATCAACATAATTGCAAATTATCAAGTGCAATGATTTTACATTAACACACTGCAAACCAATTAATTCAAAATACATATTCTAATGTTTCAAAAAAAAAGAGTCTTAGTTATAAGGTAATTAAGTCCTCTTCTTTATAAAAACTCATCTTAAAAAATATAAATGATGAAATAACACATGTACCATATCACTCTCAGTTCTCATGATCACCCTTATTATCTTCCAGCTCGCCTGACATGATAACACTATTGTTCTCAAAAATATGTTTTTATCTAGGGTCATGTCTCAATACGAACCACCAATCCTTATCCAACACATCTGGGTTAAAAAACACTTGGTTACAGTGTTTGGGGAAAACATAGGACTCCTTCGCTTCATCCCACATATTTATAGAGTTTATACATATCATCCTACTATCACGATCTTCCTTTAAATTATTCCGATCAAAGGTGTCCCACCACTTGCACCTAAAAATAACACATTGGAAAGAAGATAAATCTACTTCAATGATCTCTTGTATCTTTCTGAGGTAACCTAACGTCCCTCGTACTAGGTTTTGTTCACGGTGGTTAGCTCAACTAGATTGATCGAACTCAACTTCCACTCCACAGTCTTGTCTCATGTGTCCATCATTGGAATTTTCTGTGTGAAAATGGTGTCCATATGCCCACATAGATGGGAACACATTGACCTATAAAATTTTTAAAAAATCATGGTGTCATGTGTCTTATAATAACCCAATTGTTAAAATATGAAAAATATATGTAATTACATTTCAAAGCTGCATTATTAAGTTTAAAATGTACATGAATAGAGTGTTACCGAGTGGGTGAACGCAATCTCTATACGTTTAGTGCATCCTCTTCAACACGTGGGTAACGACCGGTTGCACCGTATTTCTCTCTGACTTGGTCAGCAACCCAACTGTTGGGGCATATTTTTGGCATATTTTCTTAAGTAAATATCTGAAGTAAATATTATGTCTCAAGATGAATATGGAGAACTCCGCGATGGGCTTTGAGAAAAATTATGGAACAAATTGGATTTTAAATAATTTTCCATTCGATATAATTATGATATTTTCTCCGTGCATTTGAGCAAAATCAACAATAAATTTTGGTGTACATACCTAAAAGTAATTTCGGTGCCTTAAAAATGGACTTATTGTTATCGGTGCTAATGTACAGTTAATTGCACTCGTATTTTTTTATTACTGCACACCAGTGTTGTATTATTAATTGATGCACTAGTGTGGTTAGATAACAAACACACCGAAGAGCCGCAAATAAAAAAACACAACTTTATTTTTTTAAAGTGAAAAAAAAGTGATAAATTGAAAAATGGGCGGAAAATTATTTTCGAAATCTAATTTCAAAAAAAAAAATTCTTTAATTAGTAAAAACTATTCATTATTTTATTATTTTTACAAAAAAATTTAGGGAGAGATTTGCATGAGAGACATACCTCGAGCAAGAGAGCACAAGAGCACTATGGAGTAGCGAAATAATTTCGAACAACAACACTATTCAGAGAATCAGAATTTCAAACATCTGGTGATTCAAACCCTGTAGTATAGTAAAAATGTTAAATTTTACTTTTCATTTTCAGCAATATATATATATATATATATATATATATATATATATATAGATATATCCATTATTACGCTAAACCCTTGATTCTTTTTGTTTCTACCCTTGCTTTTTCTTGTTTCTGTGACTTTAGAATTAGGGCTTTTCATTTTATATTTATAGGGTTTGTATATATATATATATATATAGGCCTATGACATCTAACCCGTGGGATGACTTGCAAATTCGGATCCCAATCCATGTCGACCCTTGCATGATTTTTTAAAAAATAGTTTTTTTAATCGATGCGTCCTGTAGCACATCGGTGCACTATTTTATTATAGTGCACCACACATGTACTGTTTTATAAAAACAATTTAAAAACTGTTTTTTTTTTAATTAGTGCACCCTGTGTAAAATAGCGCACAGGTGCGCTATTTTATTATAACGCACTGCACACGTACCATTTGATTTGTTTTTTATTATTAATTTATGTTTGCATTAATCGATGCACCAGTTAATATATAATGCATGAAGTCTCCTTTTTTACATAGAGCACCGTACGGTGCTTCTGCTGTTTTCTCGGTGCATTTATAAGAACATGTCACACTGCCTCCTCCACGACATCTTATGCTACAAAAAATAACACTAGAGAATTTTTATTAATTTTTTTGTATTAATCAGTGCACTGGTTAACATGTAATGCATCGGGTCACCTTGTTGACAGAGAGCATCATACAGTGTTTCTACTGTTTTGGCGGTACGTTTATAAGAACATGTCGCACCGTCGTCGGTGTGTATTTCTTGAAAGGCGCATCGTTTTCTTGATTTCTTTTTTTACCTGAAAATTTTGTGATTTATTTATAAAATATATTAATGAATGGTATGGTACAGGTTTCATATTGATAAAGAAATGGATGATAAGAGATCAAGTAACAAAAATACTAATAGCACATCGAGAAAAGAATAAAAGGCAAGTTCTTTGTAAATTCTTTACAAAAATTATTATTTTTGAACTATATGTAAGTTTAACTAATATGTATTGTTTACTATGTATCATGCAGAGCCACAAAATGATGAATCTCGATAATATTATTTCTAATCTAAGACCAGAAGAGCGTAAAAGCTTGATGAAAAAATTGCAAAAGGATGAATCAGGTGAATGAAAAAATATTATCGATCCAATATGAGTTTCTTTTTTTAATTTTCATTAATAATATACTTAAAAATATTAGATAACATGTTTCAAACAATCTATTAATTCACATATGTTTAATGTTCTACAGGGACCAACAACGAAGAAAATGAATGTTGTTCTAAGAAAAGAAAAAATATAGAACATGCAAATGAAAATGAAATGTTCCATAGCTCATCTGGAGTGGTGCTGAAGGTTAACGAAAGGGGGAAAACAATTTACAAAACTTTGAAGGATCTAGTGGAACAAATGTATAGAAATTATTGCCACTTACAATACAAAAATCAATCCAATGATTCCAAGAACCAAATTTTATCTAAACTACAAGATGGGTTTCCAGAGAATCGGTCAGTGAGACATGTCGAACTTTTAATAACAAAAACGTACAACAACAAAAAAGAAGGAATGAAAAAGTAATATTCCTTTAAATTTTTTTCTAGAATTAAATGTATATATTACTAGAAAGAAATCATTTATAAATATCACTTTTGTTATATTTACTTTTCATATATCAATATAAAAATTAAATAGGTTATTTTCATGTTACATTTTCAGGAAGATTATGAAAATCTCAAAGGATGAATGAGCTGATATCAGAAATATGCCAGTAGGAATGTCCAAAAAGGTGTATAAGAAGATGGTTAAAGATATGGACATAATTGCATCTCACGAGGAGCCATCTCAACAACAACGTTCTTCAAATGTAATATTTAATCATTGAATTTTTCGATTATGTACAATAAATAAAAAATTTAGTAGTAAATATTATTTTTCAAGTGTTTTCTTGCAGAAAAGAAAAGAAAATGAAACCCATTCAGCACATAAATAGGACGACAAGGAAGAAAAGGGTTGATATCTAAGTTTGTGAGTAATTGTTACTTCCTTATAACAACTTAACTAGATTTCATTTTTGTATATTTTAAGTTGTTTTACAACAATCATGATTGAATGTCTTCAAACATGTGCTAACATACAAAGAAGAACCATCAGAAGAATTGATTGACATTGGGTTAAATATGGGTTGTCAGTATATGTTGGCATATTAGAAATTAATTATGGAATTTGTAAGCATCTATCGATCTTGTTTTACTTAGCTCCATCTATAATTAATAGAACAAAAAAATATTTTATATTAAATATGTGATTTGTTATGGGGTATAAAACTTGCAGGAAACAAAGTATGGAACTGTGCCAACAAATGAATTGTTGAAAGATGGCATGAAATTCGGTTTTGAAAGAATGTGTATAGTTCATGAGCCA
Source organism: Pinus albicaulis (assembly GCA_034641835.2). NCBI lineage: Eukaryota > Viridiplantae > Streptophyta > Pinopsida > Pinales > Pinaceae > Pinus > Pinus albicaulis. The sequence continues at coordinate 91,591,997 of CM076577.1, forward strand.
ATTCTTGCTATAGTACATTTCTTTTCGAATTACATTGATGTATATTATTTAATATTGTAATTTCATTATTCTCACGAATGTATATACACTCATTACAATTTATTTTTATGCTTGTAGATGGGAGTTGAATAAGAAGAAAAAAATCAACACCGTGAACAAATCATTCCTTAAAATAACCCAAGTCATGGAAGTAGCTAGAGAAGTGACAACAATTCCAATGAAGAATGATGATCAATATGTTTGGATATCAAAGAAAGGCATTGTATTTTTTGAAATATTTTTCTGTGAAATTAGACATTTTGTTTACTGTAATGGACATAGTGTCCCAATTTAAAGTCAGAGTGATACAAATAATTGTCCCATTTTGTATGACAAAGAGTGTATTATTCATATATATATAATAAAATGTGTTTTAATTTATTCTATTGTGTTCTCAATTGTCGTTGTGAAATGTTACACCACTAATTAAATATACGGATGATTAAATATTATAATGAAGAGATGTGAAATATGATGATATGATATAACAAATTAAATCGAACATCACATTCAAATGAACTAATAAAAATTTAATTGATATGAATACTGTTATAAGATATGTGTCGGCTTTTCATGAATAATGAATTTTTAAAAATCACAATAATTGCACTATCACAGGCCAATGTTTCTAAAAAACACAAAATGAACATCGGTGCCTATTAGTTACTGTGCACCAGTGCATTTGTATGCCAATGCGCACCAGTGCGTTTCTATGACCTATGTGCACTACAAAAATACCAATACCAATTATAATGCTCGGTGCGTTTGTGTGATACTGCATATCAATGCATTTGTGTGATACTGCAGACCAATGTGTTCATACGACTTATGGGCACCACACAAATACCAATACCAATTAGAACGCCTGGTGTGATTTATCTACGACTACCACCCAGGCGCTCCAATAGGCATTGCATGCACTGGTGTGGTTTTCCTCAGAACGCGTCGGTGCATTTTTATAACTTGATAGCCTGGTGTGTTGTATCACCTACAGGTCCCGATGCGGTTTTACACCTTAACGGCCTAGTGCATGCACCTTCCACCAGCCTAGTGTGACTGTCTGGCTGACACGCACCGGGATGTTGCTAAACACCCCGGGGCATCCGAAATTTGTTTTCTGTCCTGGTACTTGATAGGTTTACAGTACCAGTGCGTTCACGGTACAACGCATTGGTGCGTTGACATCTGATTAGCATACCAATGAGAAAAACATCCGCAACAACCTTCGACCGCCTAGTTTTTTTTTAGTTGTGTTGAAATTCCGTTAGAAGTTTTTCCAAAACCTCCATTACTGAAAACGAATGTTGTAGTAAATGTTTTTTTGACAATTTTGGTCAATTTTATAACACTAAAACCATCCTTTATAACCTTTGCTAGAGGGTATTTTCCTTGTAGTGTATAGATTATTGTTTTATTACAATTTTTTAATTTAAACTCTAGTTTATAGTTATCCTTAAGTATTTCCTTGGTTTGGTTTGCTCGAGAAACCTGCTTGAGACTCTTTTGGCCAACCATAAATTTTAAATTAATACATATCTCCCCTGAACCCAAATTTTAAATTATCTCCTTTATCCACCTCACACTTTAATTTGATATACCTTTATCTGATGTATTTACATTGTATGATCCTTACAGTGAATTTAACTTAAGATATTTGGGTTCCTTGATATCTAAGTACTACTAGGGAATAATCCCTTGTCTTGAATTCTATGCTTCACTAAAGAGAGGGAAGAAATTATTGAGGTGACAATGGTGACACTATCTTCTGTTGCACCTAGTCTAGGTCATCACCTATTAAGGCTTTGTACTAGGTTACTCAAATTTTCTATAACAATCTTAAATATACTTTAATTTGAAGGCAGAAAAACCTATCATACCTAAAATCGGTGGTCAGTTGAGAGTGAGGACAGCCATCACTAATTTATATCCATGAATACAAGTTTATTCGTCACCATTATTTGATGAAAACCACACCACTTGAAATGACTCATTGGTGGTATGTAAGGGGACATATTTTCACTCTTTCTAGACGCTTCTAGGTTTTTGGTCATTAATATGGTTACTTGTGTCCGAGGAATATGAACTATTACTAAATCAAAATCACTTTTAAATCCTACTCCGAAACCAAAACAATTTAAATATACTTACCTAAAATATTTGGTAATTTCCAATTTTGTTATCCATGGCCCTAAAAATATTTTGTTCCATGCAGTGATTGATTGCTTCCTACCTTCGGATGCAGTAATATTCAAAGAATGCAACTAAAGATTAAACATTAAACCATCCATTTCTTTGATGGTGATATATGATGTTATGGATTTCAAGGGTGAAAAATATGGAGTGCTATGACCACGAATACTAGAAAATGTTGGCTCCTCATCATAATGCTCCAAGAGGATGGTTCTTTTTATTTGGCTATAATAATACTAAGCTAGTTATATCTTCTCATATAAGGATCCATTTGTGAAATTTCCTCATGCTCCATGGTGCTAATAAAACACAATGGAATATACTTGCACATATTTGTTAGACACCTAATCCTCAGGGATTGGGAAAAAATGTGTAAATATGTAAATGGAGAAAATTGAGTAGATAGAATGGGAAGAGACCTTGGAATATAAATCCCAAAGTTCACCCTTCTTCATGTATATAATGATGCTCACATTAATTCAAAACACAATTTGGGGAGTTAAAAATATTGGCCTAACATAGTATTAGAGCACAAGTCCCAAGTTCTAAGGTTAGGAATTTTGGTTTGTTTTTTGTAACTCCTCTTCCACTATTATAACCCTCATAAACACTTCCTACCATCTCTATCTATTGGCCCCTCCTAAAAAGCGCCCCCTTGTCATTCCTATCAGGTTTGAAACCTATCTGTGAGTTATACATATGTGTTACTCTCCTCATTCCTAAGTTGTTCCACACTCAAGAATTTCACTGGCTTGGAAGTTGAGATGTTTCTCCCAAAGCATTTAGAATTTATGTGACCTCCTTCCCTTCTTGCACCAATCACGATAAAAATAAAAATTTAGGGCATAAAACCAAAATCCTATTTTCTACGTGATATTTGGGCATCCAAACAATAAGTAACTTTTGGTCTAGGTATTAGTCCCATTTATCTACACCCAACGCCCAATGTAGAACCATAACTCTTACCTAGACTTAAAGTTCATTGATTGGTAGTTAAGCCTCTCCTATCATGACATTTGACCTCTCCATTGAGTCACATAACCTCTCCATTTGGGAGGAATATTTCCCCACACATCTCTATTACTTGATCACTTGGACTGGCAGGAGCCTACGAAATTATTATGGGTCGTGACACTGTTAGGGTCCCGTGATTTGGCCGATTGGTTAGCCAAATGACAATGTAACATCAAACCAAGCTTTGGAGCCCAAGGACCTAGCCTTCCTGGACTCAGAGAGGGCTCTCTCTGTAAGTGTAAAAGATGTTGGTGTGTTTACTTGCAATTTCCCGATATTAGTGCTAGTTATGAAGTGTGTTTTTGGTTTTTTTAGTTTTTAAGTTTTCGAGGGATAAAATTGATCAAATACATAAAGCCGGATCCAACAAGATGTAGATAAATTGGACTGTGAGGGTCAGAGCAAGTCAAGGAAATCTTATGAGGTGATGATGTAAAGGCGTTGTAGGGCCGATTTGATTCACGTATAGGAAAGCGGATTCTGCGGGCAAAATGGATTAAATGGACAATAATAAGTTGGTGAAAGACGAGGGATTTCAAGTGTAACTAGTTAATATGCAGACATAAACATGTATTAGAAAGCCATTAATCATGCTAAGTATAACTGCCGAGCTAATTAATGCACCCAAGAAATCAAACATTCCGGCCATACATAGAGGTATAAGACCCTCTAACTTCGGGAAATGGCTATCGGACTTTGGGGAAAACACATAAGACAAACTAACAACTCACACGCTACCGAACGCTCTAAACATAGTTTCTAAGTCATTGGGCACTTGGACGAAACAAGTTGTCATAGTCTTAGGCAGAGGCCAGATCGGGACTCAGGCTCTCCTTGGTTCATTGACAAAGATGAGCAACAAATCAGTCAAAGAGAAAGTTTTATGGACAAAACTATGGGCGGCTGGTAGGTAGGTACTGCAAAGCCATACATCCTACTTAACATACATAGAAGCGCGGTGAATAAAACTTAGCAACAATACCTTAGGGTTACTTAAAGAGCTGACTCTAAGAATTCTTTAGCATAACTAAGGGAGAAGAAAAAACATCAAGCTATGAAGATTCAGATTTTGAGGTGCCTCCATGGGCATATCTCAAAATCAATCTTTACCGATCTATAGCAGCAAGAAATATGAATTATGAGTGAAAAACTAGAAGACAAAACACATTAAGAAAGCACTATACCATTCTACCATGATCAAAGGAATCCATCAGCAATCCTTCATCATTCCCTGAAAAGCATCCAAGAGGCAGCCAAAAATCATATCTCAAGTGTAATTCTTCAAAGCTCATATGACCAATGTATTAATTCTTCTCTCAAGTTCAGACCTCCGGTGAGCAATGAAAACCAGGAATAAATAGGCTTTGAGGGAGAGAAAACCTCAAGTGGAGCAACCAAGCAGTATCCCATTGGCCGAGTCAAAATATCTAAACTTGTCCTGAGGCTTTGCAAAGCCCAAGGCACAAAATATCCCATAAAATATCTAAAAAGCTCGCTTTAAAAAACAGAAATTATATTGACTTTACCTTGATTTCCCCATGATAAAAATAGCTTAACGCACATTTGGGAAAAGCAAAGCATTTTTGGAGTTCAAAAATTACAAAAATACTTCATATTTTATGCCCGAAAAAAGGTCCATCGAGCTTGCTGAAGGCAAATGGCAGCTCTTCTCGATGCTGAAATGGGGCTCATGATGGCTCGTTGGAAAGCTCTCTATGTCCGCTGCGGCTGTCAGAGTGGAATCACCTCAATCTGATCTCTCGAAAGTCCCTCAAAACTGTACTTTGTGCGCAAAAACCCGGAAAATAGCAGCACCGCTGGATATGGCGGGCAAGAACGTGCAAAATGAGGCGCGCTTTTCGCCAATTTGAGGGGGCGAATGATCTTCAAATGCCCCTGATCGCTGGAGAGCTGCTCATGGAATTATGGCATCCGCATCGGTATCATCCTCCTCCCTTGACAACTCACCAAACTGAAATGGCGAGTACCATGAGTTTTTGGCCAAAAACCGAAAAAATGCCAAAACACAAAGGATCGAAAAACGAGGCCCAAAATTGGCACGCATGACCCTCAAGGGTCCATAGAGACATGCTCCGAAGCTGAGGCCAAAATATCAAGGGCTGATATGCTTTTTGCTTCCTTCCGTCTTTAGGCGCCTCTCCTTCAATTTCTCTTCAATTTCTCTTGTGCTACCTTTAATTTTCAGCTCGGCGACTGATTTAGCTTCACGGTGAAGAGTCCTCTTCTCTCGCATGACTCAAGATCCCTATTTTCCTTCTCAAGCTTTAATTCCAAATGCTTTGGTTAGCTCCTCTCAAGCCATGCTCTCTTGTTTTCCTCAATTTCACCTGCTCAAAGAGGGCAGTTGAGAGGAAAGGCTTCGGAGTGAGCTTGTTCTATTACGCTCTCTATGTTTCTCCAAAGGCTCTTCTAAGCTCGATGGTCCTAGGCCTCTTTCAGCTGGGCCCAGGTCTTCTCCTCCTCTTCATCATCAAACTCGCGACTGAGGCTCTCCAATTCTTGCTTGCGCCTTTTCTGCGCTCTTTTCTTATACTTGATCGCCCTTGCCTCATATGGATAGGCACGCTGTGAAACTTCATTTGTTTGTTTTCAACCTCCAAGAAATGGTTGAAATTCCTCGCCCTTTGAAGGTCTTCTTGTAACACCCTCAATTTGCCCTTCTTTGTGGATGAGGAGGTTTTCGAGGAGGCGAGGCCTCATTGTCACTAATCATCGCTTTGGACAGGGATAATAGCTACCCACCCATGCTTTGTACTCTCTCGATTTGCTTTTGCCTTTGAATGCCAATCTAGCGCTTTTTCTCCTCGGGCAAGCTAGAAGTTGTCTTTTTGGGCAATTTCCTCTTTCTGGAGCAAGCTTTGAGTCCAGCGTCCCCGAGGCAGGCGGCTTGCAGCTTGTCAGTTCTTCCTCAACATCCTATCCGAGCTTTAGCGCTCAAAAGGCGCTTCAGCCTGTTTGCCCAACTTGCTTTGCTCCTCAACTCTTGTCTACCGCTTTGTTCCTGCCTCTTTCCGTACTTGCCGCTTCGTTCATCAACTGCAGCGCGTCATGTGTGTCCCTCAAAATCCGGGCTCGCTTGTCCCTCCAAAAATATGGCCACTCTGCCGTTCACTCACTCTCCAAACCGCGCTGTCCACTCAAAACTGGGCACGCGCTGTAACATTGCTAATCTCCAAGCTCTTTACGTTGTCCCTCAAAATCACGCTTCTGCTTTGCTCACTACCTTTCTTTTCCTCCGTGGTTCACGCGCGCGCCTCTCCTTCTCCGTTGACAAGTACGCTTCGGTGGTCATCTTGAGTGTAGGCCTACGTGACAAAGGCAGGGCGATGGACGAGTGATGGAGACACATGAACGGGAGGGACGATGGCGAAATACGCGATGGCTAATGAATGAGATCCCATGAAACCCCTTTCTTCTCCAGCGGTGTAAGAAGATAATCTTGATCAAGGAATGATGAAAGAGAGAAGGATCTGCCGAGGTGGAGCCTTCTTTTGACATGATGTCGCCATTTTCCTCATGCTTTTTGGACAAAGAAAGTATGGAAGGCTTCTACCGCTCGCTGTCCGGTAAAATGCATCCATGACGGACATGATAGGCATAAATTTGGTTAAACCTCCCTTCACAAGTGAAATATCTCATTATGGCTTTCATCGGCGGAGCATCACGCGTCAAGAAGATAGGAGAAGGGAAAATAAGAAGTGATGGTTTCCTCTATGTTCGTGAGCTTGATGAAAGGTTTATAATCCTCCGGATCAAGATGCGCTTTGTTTAAACCACTTTTCACCATGATACGATCTTGGTAACCTTGGATACATACCTTGGGGAGATTTTGAAGTCAAGACCCGCTAAGCCTGGAAGTGCTTTGTCCTTTGAATCTCAAAGGCGCACAAATGTGTAAGTGGCGAGAAACTCTTGACTTCTTCTATCCTCTGGCTGAAATCCAAGACAAAGTCCTACTTCGTGGAAATTAGAAAAGCGCGATGGGTGAGCATTGATTTCTTCTATGGAGAATGAGGCTCATATCTCTTATGTGGACCGCTCTTGTGATCTTGCTTTGGAGGCATTCTCGGCTTGAACAAGCTTTGGAAGAGGCAAACTACCTTCTATCGTAGGATAAATGCTCTCTTGGATTGAAATCGGCCACTACACTCGTTTGGACGGATGTGACCCCGTGGTTTTGAATAAAATGCAACGATGTTTCTTTGAATAAGCCACCTCGCGCACTCATTAAAAACAGCCTTTCAACCTACGGATGCACTGCAGAGGCAAACTTTTTAATATGGTACCTCGTGTAAAGATGAGGCAAACTCCCGTGTCAATTTCACGGCACGGATGCTTTTGAAAAACTACTCCCTGGTGAGTTTGATCGGAGGTCCAATCAATCATAGCTACATCTACGCCTTCATTATAAATCTCAGCAATCATCGACCACCTCGTCCTTTAGAAGTAACCCTATTCACCTTCGTAAAATTTACTGTTAACAAATCTTCAACATGATACAATATGGATCGGAAAAGGCGGACCCAAAGTGAGATGCAAATACGATATGTACGATGGTTTAGGAAACACACTCTCTCGCTTGTGAGTTTAAGAGATCCACCAACACATCTATATACTCCTCGCCTCCGATGTTTAAAGTTTCAACCATCCTCATCTCTGCCCTTTAGAAAGTGGTTCCCGCACCTTTGGACTCTGCTCAACAATCTTGCGAATGATACAATATAGTGCATAGGAAAAGGCGCGACCTAGGTTCAAAGGTCAATACTACACATTGCGTACTGCCTCGACAGCTAAATGCGATCACGCAAACTACTCGCCTTTTAGAAAGTGGCTCTGCACCTTTGGAAACTCTTTTCCAACAAACTTACGGTAGTGAAAAATGCGAGTGAAATGAGGGCGATTACTCATAGAAGGGGCTTGTTGTGATAAGTGTTTTGATAACCCCTTTGTCCTTCGTAGAAATGACCTTCCCCTTGAAAAATATTACAAACAACATGACTTCTTCAAAATGACACCATATAGTGAAAGAAAGGTAGAAAACTAGGTTGGGTGGCATACTCAGTGCCCATGCTTTTTGGGAAACACGCCCTTTGCTTTCTTGTGAGTTCAAGAGAGTCTATCAATGCATCTATACTCTCGCCTTCAATGTTTAAAGTTCAACCATCAACAACCTCTCTGCCCAAACCATCAATGGTCATTCATGAACATAGCCCTCTCGATGATATTATGAGAACCTCTTGCTTGATTTATACTTTTGCTTGACCTGCATCCTCTTTCCTATTAAAATTCTACGTTCTCTCGCGGTATGCACTGTTTCACTTTAAACAAAAATCCATGCTCATTCTTAGCGTTACCCTTGTTGTGGATATACGGTCATAAATCAAGTTTCGGAAGCGGAGGCAACGTTTTAAAAACTCAAAGCTTGAGCAGAGGCTACTGAGGGTTTCTCTTAAAATGTCGAAGGCCTTTTCAACAATGCATAGTTTCAAACCACGGCATTTCACATAATTTAACTTTGGTTTTCGAGACTTCCCGAGGTAGGAGTGGGAATACCTTGAATTTTGGGGATAAATTCTTTTGGGAGGATGCTTGTGTAGCACGGAACCCTCCAAAACGCGCGCGACACTCTTTTGGAGAAAAGCATCGCCGCAGGCCCTTTGCCGGGCCGTCCGGGTTTAGTGGCTCGGCGGCCTTGTGCGGGCGCCGTCGCGCCAACGTACGGGCACGTCGCGCCGACAAAGGGCACGTGTAAATTTCCGCCCGTGCATGTCACACTGCAAAGCCCGGGCACGTCGCGCGGCCTTAAATGGTGCGTACTTCAAATTGCTCGAAAAACGCTTTGATACTTGGGAGCCGCGGAATTTGGCTTTGAATTTTGAAAGTGACCTTCTTACTCTCCATTCCACTCTTTTAGCTCACCCTCTCTTCCACGCTGCTCATTGTTGTGAAATCCATAACAAAGAACCCACAGGCTATCCTGCGAGTCATAGTGTGAAGTCTTCCTTTCAAATAGTGGCATTTCCTTGTTTTGAGAGTTAACGTCTTTATTTGCTTTCTTTGATTTCTTTATCACAACGGTATTTAAACTTTTCCTGGCTCTCATTTGGTCTTGATGATATCTCTGCCTTTCTAAATGATACAAACCTCGTGTTTGTTATCAAGCTATTTTAAACGATGAGGCTCATCAAATTTGCTTTGCCCATTCATGAAGTTATATACCTATTCTTGTAAGAGAGATATTTCAAAACCTCCTTTCTGCCTCCCGTTTTGACACTTTAGGTGAAATGTTAATAAAATACAAGTCATTCAAAATCTGTCAAAGGCATTTTGAAAGTTGTTTTATCACTTAACAGAGATACGCCCGTGCCCTTCCAACTAGTTTAACAATCTCCGTCGTCTGTGGGTGGTTTACGGGTGCTCCTCCGGGCGTAAGTGCCATGTATTGAGTCGCTTTTCCTTTTATAACATAATTCTCTCGCTTTCTTGAAAAGCGCCCTTCTCGGGACTTTGGGCATGTGGCCGTGTATTGTTTTTTGATCCCTTCCCTTGAGGAGACGCCCTTTTGACATCAATGGCACATATATAATCATAATGTTCCCGGAGCCGATCATGATGTGTATTTTGAGAGATATTTTACTATGGGCAATGCATTTTTGAAGCATAACCACCACTTTTTACCTATGTAAAAGACCTTTGCTCTCTCCCTTTGCATCTTCCCACCTGCACCTTTCCGACTAATCGCCTTCTTATGGTGGGATGTTCTACCGATGACAAGCCTTTCTAAAGTTCAACAATTTACATGATTTGAAAGCTTCGGATGACCTTCTCTTATCAAACCAGACTCTACTTTTCCTTTGAGCTAGCATCTTTCGAAGCTCCATTCCCGTTATGATCATCGATTACATTCATAAAACCTCGAAGATATTGTTTCCATTGTTTGCATAGAAGGCAAAATTCACGGACTCCTTTGCAACCTTCTAAGTCAATCTCGGCCCGCGCCCCTCTCGCTTATGGATGAAGGAGGCGCCCTTAACCCCTCCGCTTGTGAATGAAGGAGGTTCCGGGCCTCGACAATATACCCGCGTTTGCCGAGACGGTGGTGTCCCTTTCTTGCTCGTGACTTTCATGCTGGAAAAAGCCGTGGAGGTCCCGATGAGTGACTTTTGTTTTTCGGCTTCATCTCTGGGTTCATAATACATTTAGAAGCGGTACATTGCTCACTCTAGTCAGTAACTCAAACATTGCTCCATGAGATGAAATATATTTCCGCACTTTGTAGAAACCATAGAACACGCTTGTGGTAAACCTATTAGCCGGCTTGAGATTGGGTTTTTATGCGAGGCTTGAGATCTGTGTGTGAGCGGCGCGACCTGCAGGTCGCTTTCGTGAATTTCATTTGCAAAAGATAAGAGGTCAGTCCATGGTAGGCCCGCTTGCAGATGGAGGCTTTTTGGCTTTTTGATGATTGCGAGGGTGAAAATGTCTTAAAGCGCCACTTCCTAACATAGGGGAGACTTTCTGACAGTCATGTGGATTTGCCTTTTAAAAGCCGATGGGCGGATCAAGAAGGCGAATGTAGATAGGCTAGTGACCATGCAGGTTTTGATTTCAGCCAGGGGTGAGACCTGACAGGTAGAAGGGCGAAAAAATTTTTGGGAGTGGCTTCTTCGGATGACATATTGACATAAGGAAATCATTTTCTAGAAAACTTCAGTGAAGATATAGTCATCACTAACTATGTAAAAAATGCGATGGCTAACAGGCAGGCTCCATTTGGGGCGGCGGCTCCTCGTCGGAGGTGTCGAGACTCAGATTTTTGGCTTATGAAGACCAAAGTGCCTTATCCATCGGGCGCAAAGATTTACCCTCTTCTCTCGATGTTATTTCGAAAAATGTGACAAGATGGTTAACATCAATGATACTTCTACCTACCCACTTATCCTTTCCTAACATTTTTTCTTCTCTTTGGCGTATTTGAACTAGCGACTCTTTGACAATGCATATTTTTCTTTTTGAAAAATGAAACTATCTATTTCTACTCTTATATCCGTCAGAGTTCGCATTAAGCCGATGAACTCCTTCATTTCTCTACCTAAAACTAGATCGGCCTGTCAAGATTAAGCGGTTTGACGGATTTCATTCTCCTAATCTACAACATGAAATTAAAAAATGATCAAATCGGGATTACGCAGCTTCCGATTTGTCATGCATTTGCGGCATAAAGACAAGCTACACACAAATGTTGTGCTGCGATAAAAGGAAACTAGACAAGCGGGGCTAAGATGCACGATGTGTTTTCATCATACAGCTCGCTCTCTTTGGTTACCACGCATTTTAGGCATGTGGAACCAGCACTCTCTCCCTAATCTAAGCTCTTGTGATAAGTCGATCTTACACAATGCTGACTATATCTTGGCACTCACTAACTTATCGTAGATACAATTTAAACATGCTCGGCCTATGATTAGGCTAGATAGGCCGGGCTGAGACATTGAAGTACTCAGCAGCGGCATTTAGACTCGCTTTGCTTTCCGAAAGACTATTTTTTGGAACATGGGGCCTTTGTTCTGCCTTCACTTGCCCTCTTCTGCCTCATGCATCGCTTTTTTGACTTTCCTATCTTTCTCGTGTTTTACTCTATTTTTTCAATATTTCAAACAATGGTATGTACAATGGCTCGAAAGTATTTCAAACTCAAAAGTCTTGGAAATGATGGAACTTCAGCATCTTATCCTCGTAAGGATCTCCTCTCACCCTTGGCCCACTTAACTCCCGAAAAGAAAAAATTTGGGAAATTTTCTCTCTCTAACATGACATAGGGATTCATGCAAGAATCTCTAAACTTATTTCGAGATCCTCCCTCCTGTACCTCTCTCGAATATCCGAGTTTCCACTCCTTTCCTTACTGTATGCTTTCTTCGGGTAATGTATGTACTCTTGGTAATTCTTGAAAGTAGATAGTGACATCATCAAGGTATGCAAAAACACGAAATTTAAAAGCGGGAACATGGCCTTCATGAGCAGAGTTTCGATATTGGGTGGTTTAGCAATTTTAGAACTTGAAATCGACAGTCTCCCGCATACTTTGGAAAAAATCTTTAAGTTGTCTACTTTGCTGAGGAATCTCGATGATTATGATCGCGAAAGATGATCTCGCAAGAATACATGATTAGAAGCATTTTCAATTGGTGAATCATGATCTTGGGTAGAAAAAACATGATTTTTGTTATATGGAGATGCGAGTATTATTTCTAAAATCAAATGCAACGTTCTATGGCCAATACTAGTTTTATATTTTTGATCATTTCGCTTGTTTCGGCTTTGTTGTGTTTGCTTGTTAAAGTTGTTCTTTGAGGAAAAGGTAGTGATCCTGATGTTTTCCCTTGTTTTTCCGTAGAAATTAGTATTTTGCATGAGATTCCCGATTTTAGCATTCCTAAGTTCTTCATGAAAGGATAAAATATGAGGCGATTTCACAGTTCGGCATCGTCGGGATCATAAGCATGCCATGCTTGCTCATAAGAAGTTCATCTCGGCATTTTCTCAAGATGTTGAGCTCACCGAGGTTATGGTCACAGTTTTATTTGCGTAGGGAGGGTCACATGTATGTGACTCTTTGAGGTATGGTAGAAACATTAAAACTCCCTTTCTCTCGGGTTCCAAATAGGTTTATGATGTGTAGGTCTTCTAAAGCTTTTACACTGGAAGAAATTTCCACTGAGATTCATGGGCTTTGGTGTAACCGACTAAAGCTAGAGCAATTTTCTTGATAGTACATGAGAGTTTGTGCTTCTTGCTCTAATCCTACTTTGGAGGGGAAACTTACTTTCCTCAAGACACGGTACGTTCATGATCATTGTAGTTTTGAGTGTCCGAGCTTCATCATAAGGCACTGACAATTGATGTGGTGGATCTAAGTCTATATCAGTTTCTTCCTCGACTCTTCCTCCACGTTTACATCAACATGCATAATGAAAGAGTTTAATTGACACTTGCAGAGAACACATTGGAATGTTATCGCGTCTATCTTGACTGCTAATCATGTATTTCATGTGTGATTCGCAGGAGCACGATGTGCAATCGTACTGGCCAAAAACAGGAATGGTGGCGTATGACATGTGCTAGTTGGATATTCCCTTTGAAGTTTGGCTCCTCAAGATCCGGATAGAAGCATCCCGTCACTTGGGAGGAATGTCCGCCACTACTTTATATCCATGATTAGATGTTTAGCTGGGTATTTGGGCTAGACTAAAACAAAGGTCTTTGATCAAACCTGGGCATTTGGACTACTTGCTTGAATCAGAGGAACACAAGTCTTTTGTAAGGGTCTCGCAGATTTCCAAGCCGACTCTTTCCACATTACTACCTTCGGCATATGATTGTGCGTGCGACGTCCCAGCATGGCATTACGAGGACTTTGGTACGTGGATGTTTGAAATTTAAATGATATGAAATGGGAAGATAGTAACTCCCTCTTGGAATTTTCCTTCTGCTGGAGACCAAACATACGCGGAATGTCATCAAGGTGAGATTATCGAAGTGTCTCGACATGGCCTCCTGCAGATTTGCTGACTTTTAGTACTTGGGACTTTATAAGAGCTTTTGGGCACGAGTTCGAGTAGAGGCATGGTGATCTTTCGATCTTACGATTGCGCCTTCAAAGCCAAAAGCGCACTTGAAGTTTGGATATGTTTGTTTTCTGACTTTTTTCGTCTAGCTAAGACCTATGTCTATGTTCTTAGTTTGTTGACCTTGTTTGCTTTTTCTGCTTTGCCATTAGTTGCTTTTGGATGACCTTTGTGGCAGTGATCGAGTGTCCCGAGCACTAGTCGGTGCACCTTTTAGCTTGAAAACAAGGTGACTGTCTTTTCAACTTTCTTTGATTTTGTCACTACTTGATGCTTTTTGAGGACGGTCCTGGATCTTTCTTGTCTCCGAGGTTGTCCATGGTTTTTCTTGACATCATCTCAGGACTTTCTGCTTTAACCTGGGGTCTGCACGCCTGTGAGCCACCACAACAGCATTTTGAAACTCTATGGCGAGGTCACTCGGGATCTCTCATGAATTGGGTCTCATCTCTGATCGGAGAAAGAATCGCTGAGCTCTGGATCTGGTGAGGTACACCTACACTCTCATTGCTCCGGACTTTCTATGGAGGTTTAACACGATGTTCATCAGTAAGAGGTCTGAGTCCCCTACCATCTTCTCCCACATAGTTTTTCATTGAATGGTGGCACTGATCCATGTGGTCACTATCCCTTGGTACTACATGCTTTTTGGGGCTGCTCTCCTGCAGTTTTGGTTTCGCTTTACGATTGGGAGGTCATTTGGTTGTCCCCAGGGAGCTTTTTCATTGATCTTTTCCCATCGTTTTAGTCACATGGATTTGGCTTAGTCATCTGGTCTGACCTAGGGAAGGTGATGAAGTGGAGACCTGCATCTCTGCATGTGACTTTTCTTTCTGATCTCAGTTCTGGCTCTTTCTGTCACAGTAATGGCATGCGCTATGGCTATTTGCTGCATTTCCTCCAAAGGTAGGGATCCTATGACTCTGACGGATATGTCATGTCCAGGATCAAAACCCTCGGAAATTTTGCCAAAAGCCAAACCAGTGGGAGGTTTTGAAAATGAGGTAGAGAGAGTTATCCTGCCTTGTCATGCAACCATAGTGACGATGAGCTTGGACACTTTTCCCCCATTTTCCCGCTGGTAGCATGTTATGACTACGCATCGTGGATGCGGGTGCTTTCCTGATTTTCCACCTATTTCGTAAAAACTTGACAGTGGATGCAGGATATTCACGAGATACCTGCTGGAGCTAAGCTTTTTGAACCATGCTTTGGCTCTACACCCAGTGACTTTGAAAGGCAAATATCTCTCATTCTTTGACGGTGCCTTCGCCTTGCATCCTCTGTGGTATCTCACCAAGCACCAGCCATTCTACTGACATGCTTTTGTTGAGGCGTGGTGGTGTCTTCTCACGGTAAAGTGTGCAGGATTTTGTCTCTGATATTTGTTTGGAGATGTAGGGCAGGCGGGCTTAACACCAAAAGGTGCGTGCAGACTGTGCCTATGGGCAGGGAGCTTATGGATGATGTACGAAGATGAGGACTAGTAGGATGAAATGAAGTGTTTTGAATCGGTGGTGGTCGGGACCCGGAGTGGTGGCGGATGAACTTGGACTAGTGATGCGGTTTGAGTGCATCGCGGGGATGATAGGAAGCCAAAGCCGATAGTTTGAAGCCGGGGAGTCAGAGGAGGCGGATGCGGTGAAGCTTTCTCTACTAGGACTCTTGGCATGGTGGGTCTGGGGTTCGAAGATCGTCCCGAAGTTTAATACTTACTATATGAGTTGCTCTGTGGGAAGAGCTTGTGATGACTCTATTTGTTCTGAAGGGTGAATCTAGAAGGATATTGCGAAGTTTTAGGTACGGATCTTGTTCTACGGATGGATCCATCGGCAGCTAGATGATCTGGAGTTCCGAAGCTTGCCACATGAAGATCTTCTCCGTACTGCTCTACTATGGATAGGGGATTTGGGTCTGGATGGGATGCGGTATTGATTCTTCGAGAAGCGCGATTTTAGATCCAGAAGTTTGAAGAGAGAGTGATATCGTTGAATGTCATGCAGATGAGTGGGTTTTCTAAGGTTTCCTACTAAGGTGAAGGATGGTCAAAAGTAACAGAATGGTTTGGTGGAGCTCGCCGGAGTGAAAAATGTATGTTTGATCTTATGAAGATAGCTATGGTCCACCACCAAGACTAATCTGAGAATGTTTTTGGATTTTAAAGTGTTTTATGTGCGGCCTATGGTTGTTTAAAGTTTCCCAGACTTGTTTCAACACTCTTTGCTAGGGTGATGAGAACAAAAAGAGTTTACTCTAAAAAAATGGGTCTATGGGCTCGCTTTGCTTGTTTATGGTACCTAAAGGACAAAAGTCTATAAGTAGTGTGCTGGACTATTATGCACTTCGGTGGTCTTACCATCTCCCTCTATGTTAGTGAGTGATGGGGAAAGGTCACATCGGATAGTAGCCTAGAGTTTGGTGAAATAGTAAGGCTTACTAGAAGTTAGTGGGAGCTGCCGTGTGGATTGTCAGTTGTTTGAGATATATTTGTATGGTCCACCACCAATACTTATCAAAAACCAACCTAGGGAGTGTATTTTGGGTGTTTTTGAGTTTTGTGTGCCTACAAGGTTTGGAAAGAGCATTTCTATAACGGACTCCCATCATTTTTCTAAGATGGTGAAGGAGCTATTTTCTACTCTTCGGAAACAATTTCTAAGTTTACTAAGCTTGATTGAGACTTCAGAGTCACTAAGTTGTACTTAGATTGTCACCACTCGGAAGGTCCCTACCGTGAGTGTCACTATGTTGAGTGAGCAGGTGGGATAAGTCAATCGAGATAGTATTCTTAAAGGTTTTCTAAAGATGAGGGAAACTAAGCTTAATCTACTCGTGGTCCCACAGTGATATCGCCATTATGTTAGGGTCCCGTGATTTGGCCGAATTGGTTATCCAAATGACGATGTAACATCCAGCCAAGCTTTGGAGCCCAAGGACCTAGCCTTCCTGGACTCGCAGAGGGCTCTCTCCGTACGTGTAAAAGATGTCGTGTGTGCTTTGCACGATTTCCCGATATTAGGCTTAGTTATGGAAGTGGTGTTTTGGTTTTTTTAGTTTTAAGTTTTCGAGGGATAAAATTGATCACAAATACATAAAGCTGGATAACAAGATGTAGATAAATTGGGATATGGGGTCAAAACAGAAAGTCCAGGAAAGCTTATGAGGTGATGATCGCCAAAAGTACACGCTGTGGTGGCCGATTTTGATTCTGCGATAGAAGGGATCTACGGGCAAAATGGATTAAATGAACAATAAGTTGGTGAAAGGCGAGGGATTTCCAAGTGTAACTGAGTTATGTGAGACGTAAACATGTACATAGCAAGCCATTAATCATGCTAAGCATAACTACCGAGCTAATTAATGCTGCAGAAATCAAACATTCCACCCATACATAGAGGTATAAGACCCTCTCCCAACTCGAAATGGCTATCGAGACTTTGAAAAAGCACATAGGAACAAAGCCCAACAACTCATAAACTACGCGGGAACGCCTAAACATGGTTTCTAGAGTCATTGGGAGGCACTTGGACAAACAAGTTGTCATAGTCTTAGGCAAAGGGCTAGATCGGGACTAGGCCTCCTTGGTTCGACAAGATGAGCAACAACGTGATCTGAGAAAGTTTTATGGACGAGAACTATGGGAAGCTTGCTTGGGTAGGTAGGGCAAACCATACATCCTACTTAACATACATAGAGCTCGATGAATAAAACTTAGCAACAACACCTAGGTTTACTAAAGAGCGAGCACAGAATTCTTTTAGCATAACTAAGGAGAAGAAAACATCGCAAACTATGAAGATTCGAAATGGATGAGGAGGTGCCTCCATGGGCATATCTCAAAATCAATCTTTCTTGATCTATAGCAGCAAGAAATATGAATTATGAGTGAAAAACTGGGAGACAAAACACGGCCAGAAGCACTGTACCATTCTGCCATGTCGAGGAATCCATCCAACCAATCCTTCATCATTCCTCGAAAAGCATCGAGCGGTACCAAAAATCATATCTCAAGTGTATTCTTCAGAGCTCATATGACCAATGTATTAATTCTTCTCTCAAGTTCGACCTCGATGTACAATGAGAACCATGGAATAAATGAGGTGAGGAGAGAAAACCCCATGGAGCAACGAGTACCATCCCATTGGCCTTGGTCAAAGCTCATCTAAACTTGTCCTCGAGGCTTTGACGAAAGCCCAAGGCACAAAATATCCGCAAAATATCTAAAAAACTGCTAAGCGGAAATTATATTGACTTTGCATGATTTCCCCATGATAAAAATAGCTTAACGCACATTTTGGGAAAAGCAGATGGAGTTCAAAAAATTACAAAAATACTTCATGTTTATGCTCAGAAAAAGGTCTGACTTGCTGAAGGAAAATGGCAGCCTTCCGATGTCGAAATGGGGCTCATGATGGCTCGTTGGAAAGCTCTACTGTGTCTGCCTTTCGGCAGCAAGTGGAAATCACCTCAATCTGATCTCTGAAGAGTCCCTCAAAAAGCTGCTGCACCTGTGCGCAAAAACCCGGAAAATAGCCAGGCTACCGCTGATATGGCGGAGCGTAACGTGCGAAAATGAGGTTGTTTTACGGGCCCAGTGAGCGAATGATCTTCAAATGCCCTGCAATCATCACTGGAGAGCTGCTCATGGAATTATGGCATCCATCGGTATCATCCTCCTCCCTTGACGACTCACCAAAGCTGAAATAGGCGAGTTATGAGTTTTGGCCAAAAACCCAAAAAAATGCCAAAAAACAAAAAGCAAACGAGGCCCAAAATTGGCACGCATGACCCCTCGAGGGTCCATGGGAGACATGCTCCCGAAGCTGAAGCCAAAATACTCATAGCTGATATGATTTTTGCTTCCTTCCGTGCTAGGCGCTCTCTCCTTCAATTTCTTCAATTTCTCACCTTGTGTCTGCTTTCAATTTTCGCCTGCAAACCAGTAATTTAGCTTCGAAAGTGAAGAGTCCTCTCTGAGCCTCCTCAAGATCCCTGTCCTTCTCAAGCTTTAATTCCAAATGTTGGTTAGCTCTCTCAAGCCATGCTTTCCTTATTTTCCTCGATTTCCTGCTTCAAAGAGGGCAGTTGAGATGGAAAGAGCTTCGGGTTGAGCTTGTTCTTCGCCTTCTCTCGCTTTCTCGAGGCTCTTCTAAAGTTCGATGGTCCTAGGCCTCTTTCGCCTAGGGTCGGTCTTCCTCCTCTTCATCATCAAACTGGCCAAATGAGCTCTTCACCTCTTACTTGCGCCTTTTAACGCTCTGCCTCTTATACTTGATCGCCTTGCCTCATGGATAGCGCTACTTGAAACTTCATTTGTTTGTTTTCAACCTCCAAGAAATGGCTGAAATTCCTCGCTCTTGACAGGTCTTCTTTGTAACACCTCAGTGCCCTTCTTCTGTGCAGATAGAGGAGGTAGCCAAGGAGGCGGGCCCTCCATTGTCACTATCATCGCTTTGGATAGGGATAATAGCTAAATTCACTATATGCTTTGTACTTTCTCCAATTTTACTTTTGCCTTTGAATGCCAATCTAGCGCTTTTTCTCCTCGCGAGCTAGGAAGTTGCTCCTTTTTGGGCAATTTCCTCTGTCGAGGCAGTGGTCTATTGTATCAAGGAGGCTGCCTTCCAACTTGTTGTCCTTCCCCTCAACTTATCCCGTCCGGTTGTGGCTCAAAGAGGCGCCTTCAAAGCCGTTTGCCCAACCTTGCCGGTCCTCCAACCTACTGTCTGCTGCTGTTCCTCTTCCGTGCTTGCTACGTTCATAAACTCCGCAATGCCGACATCGCCTCAAAAATCTGCACGCTGTCTGTCCCTCAAAAATTGCGGTACAACGGCTGCTCACTAATTCCCCCAAGCTAACTGCTGTCCCTCAAAATATCGGCTGCTGCTCACTAGTTCCAGTCTAGCTGGGCAACAGTCCCTCAAAATACGACGCTGCCGCTCACTACCTTCTTTCCTCCACCGCGGTTCACTCGCCCTCTCCTTCTCCTGACTGACTGGCACTGCCTAGTGGTCATCTTGAGTTTTAGCAGGCCTACGAGACAAAAGGCGCGGGGCGATGGACGGACCGAGTAGGAGACACATGAACAAAGAGGGACGGGTGGAGAAATCTCGCATGGCTAATGAATGAATCCGGTGATACCGCTTTCTTCGAGCTGGTGTAAGAAGTTATCAATCTTGATCAAGGAATGATGAAAGAGAGAAGGGATTCTGCCGAGAGTGGAGCCTTCTTTTGGACGATGAGCCGCTTATTTTCTCTATGCTTTTTGTGGACAAAAAGCATGGAAGGTTTAGGCTTGCCCGCTACGGTAAAATGCATCAACAAGCGGACATGATAGGCCTACATTTGGTTAAACCTCCCTTCACAAGTGAAATATCTCATTATGGCTTTCATCAGCGGGCATAGCGTTTCAAGTAAAGATAGGAGAAGGGGAAAATAGCAGTTGATGGTTTCCCCATGTTCGAGGCTTGATGAAAAGGTTTATAATCCTCCCGTATCAAGATGCGCTTGTTTTAAACCACTTTTCACCATGATACGGGATCTTGGTAGCCTTGGATACACATACCTTGGGAGATTTTGAAGTCAAGACCCGCTAGCGGAAGTGTTTGTCCCTTTGAATCTCAAAGCGCACAAATCTGTGTAAGTGGCGCAGAAACTCTTTGACTTCTTCTATCCCACTCTGGTAGAAATCAAGGCGGCTACTTTACCATGGAAATTGAAAAGCACCTTTGATGGGCAGAGCGTGATCTTCTATGGAGATAGGCTCATATCTCTTATGTGGACCGCTTCTTGTGATCTTGCTTTGGAGGCATTCTCGACTTGAACAAGCTTTGGAAAGAGGCAAAGCCTGCCTTTACTTTGTATGAAAAATGCTCGCTTTGGATTGAAAGCTCGCTTTTCTGCCTTGTTTCGGGCCAGATATGGACGTGGTTTTGAATAAAATGCAACGATGTTTCTTTGGACAGCCACTCGCACTCATTAAAAACAACCTTTCAACTGCGGATGCCCTTCTCGTCAAAGGCAAACTTTTAATATGGTACCCATCGTGTAAAGATGAGGCAAACTCCTGTGTCAATTTCCTATGCACTGACTTGAAAAACTACTCACCGAGTGAGTTTGTCGAGAGGTCGGTCAATCATAGCTA
Source organism: Pinus albicaulis (assembly GCA_034641835.2). NCBI lineage: Eukaryota > Viridiplantae > Streptophyta > Pinopsida > Pinales > Pinaceae > Pinus > Pinus albicaulis. The sequence continues at coordinate 91,613,033 of CM076577.1, forward strand.
CATCTCTGCCTTCCAATATAAATGCTGTAATCATCAACCACTTTGTCCTTTAGAAGTAACCCTATTCACCTTGCAGAAAATTTTGTTAACAAATCTTCAACATGATACAATAATATGGTTCTCGAAAGAGCGTGCCAAGTTAGATGATGTAAAATCAATGTGCAAGGGTTTAGGAAACACACTCTCTTGCTTTGTGAGTTTGAGGAGATCCACCAACACATCTATACGGCCTCCAATGTTTAAAGTTTCAACCATCAACAACTCTGCCCTTTTAGAAAGTGGTTCTCGCACCTTTGGAAAAACTCGTTCAACAATCTTCGAATGATACAATATAGTATCAAGGAAAAAGGCGGACCTAGGTTCAAAGGTCAAATACCACACTTGCCTACTCGTCTCAAATGTTAAATGCAATCACCAACAACTACGCCTTTTTAGAGAGTGGCTCTGCACCTTTGGAAACCTCTTTGCCAACAAACTTACGGTAGTAGGAAAAATACAGTAAATAGGGGCGTGCTGCTAGAAAAGGGGCTTGTGTTGTGATAAGTGTTTTGATAGCGACTCCTGAAAATGACCTTCCTCTTGAAAAATGTACAAACAACAGCTCTTGAAAATGACACCATATAGTGAAAGAAAGGTGAGAAACTAGGGTTAGGTGTCATGATCGCCCATGCTTTTTAGGAAAGCACACCCTTTGCTTGTGAGTTCAAGAGAGATCTATCACGCATCATACCTCGCGCTTCAATGTTTAAAGTTCAGCCATCAGCATGTCTGCCTACGCCATCAGTGGTCATTCCTTGAACGTAGCTCTGCGAGTGATATTATGAGAACCTTTGCCTGATTTATACTTTTGCTTGACCCAGTAATCCTCTTTCCTATTAAAATCTCTTTCGTTCTCTCTGTGTATGCTATTTCACTTTAAACAAAATCATGCTCATTCTCAAGCGTTACCCTTGTTGTGGATATACTGATCCAAAATCACGTTTCGTGAGCAGAGGCAACAGAGGTTTTAAAAACTCAAAGCTTGGACAGAGGCTACAAAGGGTTTCTCTTAAAATGGTCGAGGCCTTTTCAACAATGCATAGTTTCAAACCATCAGCCTGATGTACTCAATCTTTGGTTTTCGAGACTTTCCGAGGTAGGAGTGGGAATACCTTTGAATTTTGAGGATAAATTATTTGAGGAGGATGCTTGAGTAGCACGGAATCCCTCCAGCGGCAGCGCGACACTTCTTTGAAGAAAAGCCACGTCGCGCAGAAAATCCCTCGCTCGGGTACGGCCGAGTGGCTCGGGCGGCCTTCGGTATAGGCGCATCGCGCCAGCTTGTCCTGTGCACGTCGCGCGGAGCAAAGCCACCGTCTGGGACTTTCCGCCGTGCACGTCGCGCACAAACCCGCGCACGTCGCGCGGCCTTAAATGATGCGCAGTAAAAAACTTCACATTAGCACCAGCACGCTTTGATACTTGCGGCTGTGGCTTTCTGAATTTCGAAAGTGACCTTCTTGCTCTCCTATTCCACTTCTTTTAACACACCTTCAGTCATGCTGCTTTCATTGTTTATTTGAAATCCATAAATAAAGAACCCACGGCTATCCTTTTGATCATAGTGAAGTCTTCCTTTCAAATAGTGGCATTTCCTTGTTTTGAGAGTTAACGTCTTTGTTGCTTTCTTGATTTCTTTATCACCTTTGCGGTGTATTTAAACTTTTGCGGCTCTGTTTTGGTCTTGATGATATCTCTCGCCGTTTTCTAAATGATACAAACTCGCGTTTGCTATCAAGCTATTTTTAAACTAAAGGATGTGACTCATCAAATTTGCTTTGCCCATTCATGAAGTTATATACCTATTCTTGCAGAGATGTTCAAAACCTCCACGCCGTCTCACGTGTTTGACACTTTGGGTGAAATGTTAATAAAAGACAAGTCATTCAAAATCATTTGTCAAGAGGCTATTTGAAAAGCTTTGTTTTATCACTTAACGGGAGGTCGCTTTGTGCCCTTCCAACTAGTTTAACAATCTTTGTTCTTAGGTGGTTTCACGTGTTTCCTTCGGGTACCGTAGGTGCCATGTATTGGTCAAGCTTCCTTTTATAAAATAATTCTGCTTTCGCTTGCAAGCGCCTTCGCGACTTTGGGCGTGTGACGCGTGCATTGTTTTTTGATCCCTTCCCTTAAAGGAAACCGCCCCTTTTTGACATCAAATGGCATATATAATCATAATGTTCCCAGTCCATCATGATGTGTATTTTGAGAGATATTTTACTATGGGAAATGCATTTTGAAGCATAACCACCACTTTTTACCTATGTAAAAGACCTTTTCTCTCTCCTTTGCATCTTCCCACTCGCATCTTTCCGACTAATCAGCCTTTCTTATGATTGGGATGTTTACTGATGACGAGGCCTTTCCAAGTTCAACAATTTACATGATTTGAAAGCCTCGAGATGACCTTCTTTATCAAAACCGAGACTCTCCTTTTCCTTTGAGCTAGCATCTTTCAAGCTCCATTCTGTTATGATCATCAATTACATTCATAAAACCTGAAAGATATTGTTTCATTGTTTCGCAAAGGAAAAATCCCGGACTTTTGCAACCTTCTAGGAGTCAATGCGACGCGCGCGCCGCTTTATGGATGAAGGAGGCACCCTAACCTCTCTGGCTTGTGAATGAAGGAGGTTTTGGGCCTTGACAATTTACCCGGTTCTTTGAGACGCGATTGGTGTCCCTTTCTTACTCAGTGACTCTCTATGCCGTGGAAAAAGTCTGTAAGGTCCCGATGAGTGACTTTTGTTTTTCGAGACTTCATCTCGGTGTTCGTAATGCATTTAGAAGCTTGCTGCTCCTCTAGCGTCAGAACTCAAACATTTGCTCCATGAGATGAAACCATATTTTCCCGCCTTTGTAGAAACCATAGGAACAACCGTGAAAAACCTAATGAGCCGCGAAGCTTGAGATTGGGTTTTATGCTGAGCTTTGAGATCTAGTGTGGGAGTGGCGCGACTTAGGGCCGCTTTGTCAATTTCATTTGCAAAGTAAGAGGTCAAAGTCATGGTAGGCCCGTGCGTGATGGAGGTTTCTTTTGGCTTTCTCGATGATTGCGAGGGTGAAATGTCTTAAAGCGCCTACTTCCTAACATAGCACTTTCGAAAGCAGTATGTGGATTTGCCTTTCAAAGCCGATGCGGCAGTATCAAGCAAGGCGAAGCTAGGATAGGCTAAGCTGAGCCATGAGGTTTTGATTTCTCGCCGAGGGTGGACCGAATAGGTAGAAGGGCGAAAAAAGTTTTGGGAGGGTTTTCTGGATGACATATTGACATAAGGAAATTAGTTTCTAGAAAACTCAGCTGAAGATATAGTCATCACTAACATGTAAAAAATACTGATGGCTAACAGACACTCTACCAAATATTGTGTACCAGTGAAATTATGCCAAAGGAACTTCATCCTTTATTATTTTTTTTTGGCTACTCTAGTCATTTCGAGTTGGGCCCAGATGATAAATGTAAGAGAATTTCATACAATTAACATGGTACACATCATGTATTTTGTATCACTCTTCATTTAAACATTTATCTCAATCCTTATTCATTGACTATGTTTATTAGGACGTCGAGGGTTTCCATGGAGAGAAGCAAAGAGATTGAAGGAGTGTTTAATACACTTGAGGCTAAGCTTCAAGGAATAGGTCTCAATGTGTTTGATACCTACACTTGTACATGCACCCATATTTGTTCCCAACATTTCTAAATATATCTATGGTCCTCAACCTCTATCTACAAGTCATAAGCCACAAATGTTGTTGCAAGATTTTTCCAAATACAATATGCATTTCCTTTTGAATTGGGCATGCTTGGATGCATCACGAGGTTAAAATAATATGGTAAATTTCTATTATATCTTTAAAGTAAAGAGAAAATAAACTATGGACTAAATAGGTTATATTTGGCACTGTTTCAAGTTTCCATAAATTAATATTACAAAATTTTTAGCTTTGTCAATAATTTCCTTATGTTAAATGTTTGTGGCTTCCTCTTTCATTGAGTGATATGGTAGTAACTAAAAAATGTTATAATATTAAGCAATACAGGGGCTGTGAATCAGTATTACCAATTATTAACTTTAAAAAAATGTAAATGCATCCACAGATATAAAGCAAAGCACATAAATATACAAAGCACAATTTTTTACATGGAAGCCCAAAGCAAGAGAAAACCACATAATTATTTTGTTAATATATATAAAGAGTGTATTCAAATTTATCAACACTAATTGAAAGGAAGCACCAACTCCCTGGTTTATCAACACCAACTGAAAGGAAGCACCAAATCCTTGATTTATCAACACGAAAGCTTGTAGAGGAACCAATAATAGTCAAAGAAAATTTTCCCTCATAGCAGCTGCTCCTCTGTCCTTCACACAAGAAATCAGTTTCCCAAACATGGATTTATTAGCAACATAACTTCCATCAATAAATGATCCTTGAACTTTATCCTTATCAATAGAACTTAATGTCAACATGCCCCAAACCAGGAATGAAACTTGGACTTTAACGCACTTAAACTCAACCATCAAGTAATCAGAAATCAAATTTTAGAATTCTACCTCCTCCATAGGGTTCAACCTCCTCAACAAAGAACTTGTCCAGTGGCTGGGCAGACTTTTCCACTATCTAGACTGGCTTATGAAATTGGTAGAATGTATAATGAATATTTGAAGAAACATTTTTCCTCAACCGTGAAGAGTTAGGGGGAGGGTGATATACTATTAGAAAGGTATTATAATAATATTTCCAACCATATATGTTATGTTTCCATTTTATCTAGGTAAAAAGAGTAAAAAATGCATTCAAATATATCGTACCCAAATGGGACATAAAAAATCCAAAAATAATATTTAGAAATGTGCTATTTGAATATGTAATTTTATATTTAATTTGGAAAACCTTTGACATCTATGATAAGATTATTTAAACAAAAAATATTAGTAAATATGAACTCTCATCTCCATAGTTGGAGTAGTATTGACTAGAAAAGAGAACTTCCATGAATGGTCCAGAAATATCAAACACACCCTCATCTTTAATGACTTATGGAAAGGTTTCTATGAAGGAGAACGTGAAAATGCACCTGCCAAGCCCACATCAGATAAAGACATAACCATATGGGAGACTGAAGATAAAAAATATTATGCACTAATTACTTCTTCTGTAATTGAAGAGGTGAGTCATCATATTATTCCAATTAAAAATTCTTATGATGTGTTGAAAATTTTGAAAGATTTATATGATTCACACTCAAAATTAGAATCATTTCAGTTGATGATTAAGTTAATCAACTCGAAGTTGAAGGATGATGACCCCTTGGCCCTAGCCTCAGAGATTAGAGCCATCATGCATGATGTGGAAGCCAATGGATTTAAAATGGGCATGTTACGAATATAAATTATATAAAATAAAATAAATATAAATAAATGTAAATAATAATGATTATCTGAAATAGTCATTAGGTAAGTGAAAATTCATGTCTAAAAGACATGCCTAATCATGAAAGGACACCTGCCTAGGTATAAAAGCAGGGCCTTATTGTAGCATTCATCATCACTTGTACATTTTATATATAATTAATAAAATATTATTACAAATACCTTTTGTTTATTTTTACATTAAGTCAACAAGCTATAAGTTTTGTTGATTCAGTGGTATCAGAGCCATGTTAGTCTTTGAATGTTATCCGCCGCATAATATAACCATGTGAGTTCTTTAACGTTATCTGCCACAAAATATGTCATTACATTTACATCCTGAACTCATTGAGAAGTTTAGTAAAATTCAAGAAAAGCTTAAGCAATTAGAAAAATTATGTGCAGAAGTTACAACACGTCTAAAGGAAATCAATAATAAGGAAGATGTGAAGAAACGAAACAAGGTGAAGCAAGAGAAGAATATTTTGATCAGGATGATGATAATCAAAATGAAGATGTAATAGATAATGATGAATATGAGAATGATAGAGATCAATTTGATGATCCAAATGAAGGTGATATAGATGAGGATTATTTAGATCAAGATGATGATCCAGATGAAGATAATGTAGAAGAAGGTTATCTTGAGAAACAAGAAGATGAAAAATATCATAACAATGAAGAATACATTGACGATATGAATATGGAAAATTTTGAAGAAGAGGTTATGTCAATTACGGATTATGATAGTGAAGATGAATATGTGGCTTTGCATGCTTTTTGGTGTCTTAATACCCATATACAAAGAGAAATTTTAGATCCTACCCCAAAGCACTTTCCTAAGTATAAGGAGCAACCTCCAACAATGCCTGAATGTTTTACATCAAATTTTATAGAACATCTTCGTAGGACATTTAATACTCCACAACTTGCATCTATTCAATGGAATTCTATGCATTCTTATGTTGGTATGAATGAAGTTGGGTCTGCTAGGTGGCAGGAGCCTTGGCCTTTCACCTTGGTATCAAACAAACTAAGAGAGGAGAGATCTGGGTCAGACAAAAGGGTTGAAATCTATTCTTTAAAACAAGAATTTGAGGAAAAAATGAAAATGAAAAATCACAATAAGAAAACAAATGTTGTACAGGATGAGCTCTCTATAACCAGAAAGCACACAAAATATTTATTGCTTCGAATTGGTTTTCATCAGAACATGATTGATGCTTATTCCAATGAAGGATGGAAAGGGAAAATCCAAGAAAATATTAGGCCATAAAGGATCTTCATAAGGGTGCATCCAAGGTACTATAGTGTAACCTTGCAATTCATGAAGCTTTTCATCGTCATGATTCTTTGTGCTTGGTGGGGAGTCTTCCAAAATATGAATTTGATTCTAGGGGGCATATAAACAACGAGGATATTTTATGCACAAAGTGGGTCAAAATATCTGAGGCTTAATATGATATCATCCTTTGTTATGGTGTTTTTTATCATGGATTTCATCATAAATGCCTCATACCTCCTTTGTAAACTGCATTTCCTTCCCACTGCCCAGATATTCCACTTTTCTTGTCCCGTTCAACAACCATTCTTGTTGACCATTCTACGTTAATCCCTGCTGACTGGGTGTGTGATACGTCAGGACTTTTAACAAAGGATCACATTATCAAACAAGGTCACATATTAAACGTTGAGATATATATAAGGATATTAATGCTAATATATGTACATTATATTACAACAATATAATTTAATTAAATTTCAATTAATTTATATAACTTGATTAATTAAATTAAAATATAAAATAAAATAAAAGAAAAGAAAATAATAACAATAATAATAATAAGAATAAGAATAAAACTGAGTTCCAAAATAATATCACCAGATAATTGTACATGTTGAGGTACTAGTGACTAGTCATATTATAAAAAATGGCGTGAGAAAAGTGAAGACAATTGTTCTAAATTAAAGTGAAGAAATCTATCAACGTTGAGCTTTGAGGACACAGCTTTTGAAGGAAGGGGAAATGTTACAAATATAAATTATATAAAATAGAATAAATATAAATAAATGTAAATAATAATGATTATCTGAAATATTCATTAGTTAGGTTAAAAGGCATGTCTAAAAGACATGCCTAATCATGAAATGACACTTGCCTAGGTATAAAAGCAAGGCCTCATTGTAACATTCATCATCACTTGTAAATTATACATATATATATAAATAAATTATTATTACAAATATTTTTTTTATGTATTTTTACATTAAGTCAACAAGCTATGAGTTTTGTTGCTTCAGGACACCCCTCTCATGACTTGTGTCAAGTCCATCTATCCTATATACTTTCACTACCTTGAATCCTTATAAGCTAGTTCCAAACTCAAGAACATTATTTTTTGTTGAATTTTCTACATTATGAACAATAAATACCAATTTTTTGATCTAATAATTACTACCTAATTATCTTTAAACAATTTATCTTATTCCATTAACATCATTGAGTAATTACACACATAAAATTTCGAAAATAAATGTGATGAAACCATAAGATCATAAAGAGAAAACCATGCACAATAGGGACAAAAATTTTCCCCAAGGAAACCCAAAATTGGGGGAAAACCCAACAAACTTTCTTCTAGGAGAAATTTTTTCTTCAAGAATTTTTACAATTCTAATTTGTCTAGAAATCTATGCCAAAATACAAGTCTAAACTTCAATCAATTTGTCCTCTATATGCTTCTATGTGTGGCTTCTATAGAAGAGAGATGTGTGATGATTGAGTGGTTAAAATGAAAATTTTATATTGTACATATATACAAGTTGAATGGGTGCATTTACCCACAAGGACACATCCCTTCATGAGCTAGGCTGACTTGTCCATTTTGAGCAAACATGAAGCCCAATAAAAAAGTAAATTTTTATTTTTATTTTCGTAGATCTTCTAGGCCAAATTAGGAGGCCTCTCGGCATGCAGAAATATCTCCCGATGATACATAAAAATCAACACTCCCTCTTAGCAAGGGAGGTATTCTCCTTGGATGCAAAAAAAATTCCCACCTCCATAAGAAAAGTTCATAATATTTCTATGATGAGGCATGTATATAGATAACTCCACCCTGGAGTGCGAAATGTAACTCCTCACATGCACATATATAGATCACTCCACTATGGAGTAGGAAATGTGAGTATTTACATATTTTTACCTGTGGCTAAAATCCTTTATGTCTCCTTAGGTAAATGTATCAATATCCTATAGTTAAAGTCCTTTGTGACCTAGCCAATTCCTTCTAGCTTCTCGGGAAAGAATATACCCTTGGACCATTCACCCTTAGCAAAGGTACTTTATGTCTTATCAGGTGAATTACGTCTATCTCCTTCAATCAAATTCCTTTATGACCCAACCAAGTCCTTCTGTATTCTTAAGAGAAGATCTATCTTGTAATTTCCTTGGTCATTCACCTCTAGTTAAAGCCTTTATGAACCAAATAAGTCCTTTTGGATTCTCAGGTGAATGCATCCATCTCCCTTGATCAAATTCACTTATGACCAAATAAAAGTCCTTTATGGCTTCAAGGGATGGTATTCCCTGATTCTACAAAGATATCAACCCTCTAATCTCAACAAGGAAGATATTTTTCATCACACCAAACTTGTATATGAAGTATGAAAAATTCACTCTAGACAAAGGCTTGGTGAGAAATTTTGCAATCTTCTCATCTATGTATATGTACTAGATCTCCATTTATCCTCTTTGCACCATGTCTCAGATGACATGACTTGTTCACGGAGTCCTACAATAAGCTTCTGAAGTCACATTGATTCATGAATTGTGATAAAGGATATGATATACTCTGATCCTATTGTACTAAGTGCGACATAAATATACTTCTTGATAAACCAATATATCATAGTTGATCTCAAGATGAAGCAACACTTTGATGTGCACTTTTTGTCCTCTACACTCACGACCCAACATGAATCTGTATATCCTGCAACCTCAGTTAAAAACCTAAAACATATCTCAAACCATATCTATCGTATCATGCAGGTACATCAACCATGCTCTACTATAACCTAATGTATTTGCCTTGCCTTGAAGATATATTGGCTTAGGGTGTTCACTATGAAGAAAATATCAGGCTCAGTTTTAATGAGGCACATCAAGGATCCAATCAACTGCATGCACATCGTGAGAAACACCAACTCTGAAACTCTAATACCAAGAATATGGTGTATCTAGCCAGAATCCTTCATTTCAATCTTCGAGGTCAAATCCCTCAAAGACCGAGGAAGGTATTCCTATGGTAGTCTTGGTTTCTCCATTTGTCATGAAAGAAAATATTCTTACCAATGTTGCTTGTTGGAGAGGGTCCTCTGGGGTCAATTTTGGTTAAGTTGTATATATTTAGTTGTGCGCGCTATGTGGAAGAGTCAAAGGGGATTTGGGGTAGGTCAAAGTCCCTATTAAATGTAAATGGGTTTCAAGGGAAAAATATGAGTCTCAAACCATGGTTTGAGACCATGGTATATGCGTGCTAATATTAGTATAAATATGGATAGATTGATTCAAGTAGAGATATTAATCTTATGTTTTGATGATGAATGTTTGGTAAGGATTTTCGGTCTAAGTCTGGGTTTTTGGGTAGAAATGATCCTATTAGCTATGTGCGTAGAGACCTTAGTCCTAGCTGTGTGCGAACTCCGATGGTTGTGTGCGTGGAAGGGTAATTGGTATTGAAGGACTGAATGTATTGAAACTTTTATATCTCTTAATAAAGAAGACTATTTTGGTGAACTGGAAATTGTTATGTGATTTTTGTTTAGTTATATGTTATTTTCTTTGAGATCGGAATCTGTTCCGTGATGTGTTATATTTACTCCTATTTATGATCAAATTAATCTACATGAATGAATGAAGTCTATTATGTGTGAAGACTGTGTTGATGAATAGATCTGATTAAAATACATCTATTTACTGCACATAAGTATATACTGCATTCTGGGATAATCTGCAAAGATTTGATCTATTGTTATTTTTTTTTGTTGCGCGCATCTGCATATTATCTGTGATAAGTTCTGTTATAATTTTGTGTAGTGCCACCACATCAAATTTTTCCTCAAGGTGCGGAAACCTGGTTCCATCACCCCCCCTTACTGCTTCGGGTGAGACTTTGATATGCGCAAGCATGTCATTGTCGAAAGGGCTAGTAGTTGGAGGGTTTGTTGGTTGTGCAATAAATCCAAAATTGGGTCAGAACCCCTCAAGCCAAAAAATGGTTCTGTTTCCAGGACCAGGATCATTTTGAGGGAGAATTGATGTATTGACATCCTACACAAAATGAATTACAAGATTGGCTGGATAGAAAGATCCTTGAATTCACGATCCAAGTGAATAGAAGTTCTAAATTATTTGTTGAAGATTGGGTTCAAAATTATATTTATACAGAATTTCATGAGATATTATTTGCTTCCTTTGCGACTAAGCTGCATGAATAGTTTTCTTGATTTACTAAATTTAATACCTACGCAAAGGACGACACAACCACTCAGTGGACTCTAGAATTGGTACAACAGTTAGAGAAGACCAGCAATGAGAATACCCCGCGTGATAGATCATTGGATCGATCATGTTCTGGGAGGATTTGTAACTGATTTTTCTATTGATCATTTTGTGTCTTATTTTGAAGCATAAAGAAGATTCTTCAAGGGTTGTAGAGGTAACTTTATGTGCTCTTTTAAATTGTGGATTAAGATGCTATTGTGTGAACAAGGTAGTATGTGTAAGCATATGGTGTGAATGTCTCGAAGAGGTCTGACAACGCACATTGGAAGAAATTACCGTGCACATCTTGAAGAAAGGTTTATTTACAGTCCTATCAAGGGTAGATTTGATAGTGACAACGAACAAGAGACTAGTAGCTCTAGTGAATCTGTGCACTCTGAAGAAGAAGAAGTCTCACAAGATCGAAATAATCAGGGAGTGTTGACCATAGTTTAGATCCCATCCAATCCACTTCCACACTCATCTCACAAGTCATCCACTCCACCTCCACCTTCCCTAGGTGCAAATATGGTCGCGTCTATGAAATTACCTACTTTCTTAGGTATTGGGAATGAAGATACATAACAATTAGGTTTGTCACTGATGTTATATGGAGAGAACAACAGGTTAATAATGATGATGTTAAGAAAGTGTAGTTAGCCACTTCTTTTCAAGACCGCATGTTGGATTGGTATATAATATATGTATTGGAAAACCCTAATGCAACTATGAATGATCTTAAGGATGTCATAAAATAACAATTCAAGAAGCCAAAATCATACCCGCAATGTGTCACGGAGTTGAAAGAGATTCAGCAGGAGGCGAATGAATCTGTATGGAATGTGGATCAGAGACGGTGGATTCATTATTGATGACACCCAATCAAAGGAATGGTTTATTTCTCTACTACTCCCATATCTGCATCAGCCCTTGAGTCAACAGAATTTTTCCACACATGCTGAGGTCGTAGAAACTGTAATGAAGCTAGAAGTTGCGCTGGTGCCCATTGTGATCGGAACTCAGAAGATTCAGAGTATTTTATAAGTAATGAATTTGGAAATTAAGAATTTGCGCAAATATAAGGGCAAGGAGGTATGCGCAGATGTATGGTGCATACGATGTAAAGTTTTCAGGCATCATAAGGACCAAGCCCGCTGAAGAGCACAGTTGGACTGAGTGGGACACTTACAGTATGGTGCGTAATTTGTCAATCTAAGGGTCTGCATGCGACAGAAGATTTTCTAAGGATTGGAAAATATATGCCTGAGATAAATCAGATGTTTTGTAAATTATTCTCATCACTAGGACATGATGAACAACACTTTCAAATTTTTTATTTTATGATTGACAAAGTTGAGTTGTACAAAATGAAGGATGGACCTACCTCACCAGCATCCTCGTTTGGGCGTGGTGGATTCTAGACTATAGGACGAGGAAGAGGAGGAGGATCAGTTGGTCGAGGAAGGGGACAACTCATCTGCTACAATTGTGGAGATATTGGTCATTATGCGCAAGATTGTCCAAATCCTTTGTGACAATCTTGCAGGTATTGTAGCCAATTTGATCATGTAATTGAAGATAGTCTTGTTTTAATTTCTAAGATGTAGGAGAAGAAGACGTAGAATATTTAGATGGTCAAGGCAGATCTGCGCTAAGAGGATCCTATCATGAATTTTGTCACTAGGATTGGTGCAGCCACTGGTGAGGATAAAGGAAAGAAGCCAAATGTTGATATTTGGATTCGAAAAACACCTGAGAAAAAGGATGGATTTGATTTACAACATGAATAATACACTTTTGTAGAAGAAAAGAAGGGGTTTGCAAAAGCAAGCACATCAACATCAAGTAGACCGATGGATGTGGTCAGAGTAGATGAGGAAATAAAGCCATTTTTACAAGCTTGCACCAAATTATTGCGCAATAAGAAGGAAGTGGAAAATCTTCAAGCATTGATAGATAATTGTGCAGAACCAGGAACATCACCTGATGGAATAGAAATTTGTCAAAAAAATATATAAGAACAAAAGAAGAAGTAGATAGAGATGTTCTTGACTACTTAGATCAGTGCCTATGAGATGGATCAGGTCATTATGGATCTAGGGTCTGATGTAAATGTCTTACTTAACCAAACTTGGCAGCACATGAGAGAGCCTAAGTTGGAGTGGTCTACTATTTAGTTGTGCATGGCGAATCAATAGAAAATCATTCCATTAGGAAGACTCTCATAGGTTCTAGTCGATATTGAAGGAGTTAAGGTGCCTGCATATTTTGAAGCCATACAAATTGTGGATGATATTGATCCTTATATTGTGTTGTTTGTTTTATATTGGGCTATTGATATGGATGGCATCCTAAATCTGAATAGGAGAAGTATGGTATTTTAGAACAATGGAACCAGAATTGTAGTACCCCTAGATCCTGCAGAAGGTGCAAGATACACAGAACCAGTGCATGAAATGATAATGTTGACCATATATATAAGATGACTATGTGAGACGACGATTGGATAAACCCGAAAGATGATATAAGGCTTAATTGGGAAAATATAGTTCCTTCTTCTCATATTCAAATGAATAATTGGAGAACTAGTAGAACAGGATACATGAAGTATCCACGCTACGCTGTAATCGAGTGACCAGATCTCTTCGCTGAATATCTTCATAGGTATGAAAATTTCCATATTATGATGGTTTAACTTATGTGAACATGTTTTAGGAGAACTTGAAATAAATGTTCCAGAAGGACAGAGATTCCATGAACTGTATATAGCATTGCACTCTACTCCATCATAATGGTGGGAGACTCACAAAAGAAACTTGGGAAACTAGGAATAATGTACTTGAATGATGAGATTGTGATTAGAGTGTCCAAATACTAGAATGGAAGATGTTTATCCCAGAAAGGGTGATCCATGTATACATATAGCCAAATGGACTGAAGTATGGGGCGCAGAGCCAAGACCAGAATGGGTGCACATGTTCATTCATACTTTGGGGAAGGTGCCTACAGATTGGTACCTGGAAACGGAGCTGCACCAAGGAACCAATGAATGGTTTGTGCTGTCTAAAGTTTCATTTTAACCTTAAGCTTTGAGAGTGTATTTTATTTCTTGGGAAAAGCATTGCAAGGTATTTAGGAGTTTATCTTTGATACGACAAAGTCAACGATAGAGCGCGCTTCACCAGCATGAGATGCATAAATGAGGGATATTGTCAATTGTAGAAATCTGACAGTTGAAGAAACTGAAGAAGATGCAAGGAATATCAAAATCCATGAATCTGAGGGGAAATTCTTAGTTGTTGGGCCTTAAATTACGTCACTATATGTCACAAATCCCTTGAAGATTAGACAAGTGAACATTGGATCTAAAGAAAAGCTGAAGTTAGTCAAAATTGGAGATTACTAGGATGATGATACAGTGAGAAATTTTTTTGAGTTGCTGACTGAGTATCAGGACCTATTTCCTATAAATTTCTCTGAGTTGAAACGGATAATTGGAGAGCTTGGGGTCATGAAGATCAGTTTGAAGCCTGATGCGTGACCTATGAAGCAGCGCCAATATAGATTGAATCCAAAATACAGGTAGAAAGTTAAGGAAGAGTTGGATAAAATGGTTGTTTCAGGCATTATAGAACCAGTGGAAGAGTCTGATTGGGTGAGTCCTATGGTGGTACAGGATAATAATATGTTGTGATATACAACACCCCCTATTTAGTAAAACTAAATGGGGACCATTTAGAAATAATTAGGAAATTCATTTCATTTATTTTTTATCTTAAGTAAAAAAAAATTAGGAAATAAAGTTTCTTTTTTCTTATCCACTTTTATTCCTTAGTGCACATCACAATTCACATAGCGTATAAACTTAAATGACTTAAAATCCACTAAGTCATGTACGTTGCGATATGCGCTAAGCTCTTTCCAAATTCATATCAAAATCTTATTGCAAACACCCTAATCACCATTATAAACCAAAATCACGTCGCGCCTCATTTAAACAACCAAAATTATATGTAATTCGGTGAAAGTTGTGATTACGCGGGCCCGACGAGCCAATAAGGTAATGAAAATAAAGCTCCAAGGTCTGATAGAGTGTAGCGGCATGATTTCTTGAAAGCGCACTTCACATTTCACAGGATATAACTAAAAGCAAATTCATTTTATTGCATAAAAGTTGCGATGTGCAATTTGTGGAGATCGCATTTCGCAGAATTTATGGGTAACATCATAAATGGAAATAATTATAAGTTGTGATATGCGATGTGAAATGACTCATGTCAAATCAAACCGAAATACGATATATAACTCTTTAAATTGATCAATAGACATCTCACATGAAGGTGTAAGAGATTTGATTTAAAACGATTATTAGTGATTAATAACATTTAATAGAAGTAAGGTTTTGATAGATTAATATCTACTTCGAGCATGTGTTGAAGTGATTGAATGCCACATTTGTTTCAATTATTTTTTCCTCCCTGTCCTATATATTTTTAACGTTTTCTCTGTTCGCTTGAAATCAATAAACCACTTAACGTAGTGAGGCAAATTGAACTGAACAAGAAAGGAAAAGAAATTGACAAAGCATCATCTAACGAAGACTCAGATATGTCTCCCCTGTTTTCAGACACCACCTACAACAAGGATTGTGTAAGTTCCTCATGGGAGGAAATGTATAATCTTTTTGAGGATGAAAAGCCAAGGGTAATAAACAAAGTCGCTACAATAGGCACGTCAGTTACTTCAGACGCGACTTATTTTGATGTTGCACGTTCATTCATCCATAAGGTAGCAGCAAGGCCAAATATTCTTCCCTATACAAACATGGTTAAGTGGGTAATAGACCACTGAACCATTGAAGACAGAACATTCAAATATTGAAAATGCGAGAATATTGGGTCATTCAGGGTAGAAGACTTACATGTGATGTACCATCTACCCTCCCCGCAGCAAAAATATGAAAAATCTTTTGTCCAAAGCCGCTTAGAAGAAAAAATCCAGATCTGATGAAATTCATAAAGGAATGGAAAGAAGACCAAGGAAAACTTAAGCAAGATATATGTGGTACGTACCCAATTGCCCAAATTCCTTCCCCTTATTGTTATGATGCCGATATGTTGTCTATATTATATGCAAAACCTAATAACACTAGGTTTTATGTAGATTGGGTCCCATTAATTGACGCAATCATCAATTCTCTAATTCTGAATTGGGAAAATATCCTATATGATAATTTATCTAAACACATCATGGAGTATAGCAGTAAAAGAAGAGTTTCATCTATAGAAATACCCCCTTTTTATATGAGTGCCTATGTCATGGACACAATTTGATTTTTTTCTAGTTTTCATACCATGGGATGTAAATGGACAACCCAAGACACTACTCCAATCCACATTTAGCATAGAGCCCTTTGGGATTCATACTTCCATTTACATTTTTACAAAATTTTCCATAGAGTCATGTTACCTATGCACCAGATGATATTCAATGAGAAAGCCCCTTGGGTTTCCAAAGAGGCTAGTACGTACATTATTTCTGTTTCTAGATTGTTTGAAGAGGAAATTTCACATACATAAGAGTATTTAGGAGTTATGCTTCTCCTCATGTAATGTTCCAAATCTGGATTTTTCAGGAACAACTACAGATTGGGAATAATCTGAGTTATTACCAATGTGGAGCTTCATCTATATACCTCATAAAGGTCTGAAAACACTTTAGCTTCAGTAAAATACACAGAATTAAAGTTACACAGCGTTTTACAAGGCAAAAGGTGGGGAAAAGTGATGATTTTGGCCCTAAAACGAGTGTATTAAGATATTTGCGCAAAAATAAGATGGGAAAGTAGTTTTATATGATATCTAGGGTTATGAGGGACTCCCATGTCTAATTTCAGAAAAAATAAATAAGTTTTTCTAAGTTAAACAATTCCTCCTTTCCTAACTAAGCTAGAAAACCCTGATTTCCCAAGACTAGATTTATGCAAAAATTTACTGAAGCATGTGAGTGTGGTTTTCTAAAGGGTATGAATGAAATAAGGTATGAATATTGAAAAATAACAGCATGGGAATAACTCATACACTTTACAGACGAAGAGTGAAATAATACAGAAGAAATCCTCAAGAAAGAGGTGCTACAACCATGTAAAAAGACTACATAATAGTGACAACGTGATTTCCAGGGCTGAAGCAGAATTTTATTCATTCTTAAGATCTATATCAGATCTGTACACAAAAATATAGATCTAATACATATCCATGTACAAGAAGAGCTGATCTATACATTCCCCTTGGGGATTTTCTCAAAACATGAAGCACTAGAAGTAGATCTGAGATCTAAAACTTCAAATTTGCAGAATGATTCAGAATTTCTGAATAATACAAGTGCATATCAGATCAGATCTAAAACAGAACATAGATTGGTTGGCCAATTTATGGATCACCACAGTGAGAGGAAAACCCCAACACTGGAGATCTCTCCTCCAAATTGCAAGCAAAGCACCCTGCAGTTGTAGATCCGCAAATAACGCTATCTTAGGGATAGAAACAATGTTGTAGCTTCTGAAGTTGATTTGGCCTGATGCCAAGATGTGGATCTGAAGTATAATCAACAAATTAACACTTTCAGGAGGTTAAATGACACTCTCACTGAAAAGAGCCACTGCTATCATCTAGATATGAGCAGATCTAGATCTCCACTTGTTGCAACTGACAAGACAACTCAACCCTCAATCATGAGCAGTGCTTTAATGTAAGGTGAAACTTGGCCCAAGCCTGATAGTGGATAATTTCAGCACAATTCTCCTCCAAGAGCTACTCAAGGAAGGAGGGAGGATTCCTAAACAGGAAATCCTCTTCCCTTAGGATAAACAACCTAGAGAGCTAGAGTTGCTCAAGCAAACTCTATTTCAAAAATCCTTCATCAACCTCTCCTTGCTGCCCTCCTCTTCCTTTTATAAGATAGGAGTCTTTCCAAACCATAAACCATCTTGAATCACTTAACCATTTTCACATTACAACCTCCTTCTAGAACTACGTTGTCCCTCAAAGAGGTTCAATGCATCTAGACTGCGTTGTTTGACTTGGTCAAATAGGATCCCCTCTTGTCATTTAGACCCTTTCACACCTACAAGATATAACTTACATAGCCCAGATATTTCTTTGTTCACATAGGAATTGATTTATTCTTGGTTTTCAGGAGTTTTACATGTCCTCCTTTACAATTTATTCATCAATTATGAAATGCAAAAATAAACCTAGCAAAATTAATGTTCCAATTAGATAAAGCTAATTTAGGAACATTACATTCTCCCCCTCCCAAATGTTGCTTGTCCTCAAGCAACTGCAAGGGTGCTGCAAAATATCCCTCCTTCTTCTTGTGGCC
This sequence comes from Pinus albicaulis, assembly GCA_034641835.2. Taxonomy (NCBI): domain Eukaryota; kingdom Viridiplantae; phylum Streptophyta; class Pinopsida; order Pinales; family Pinaceae; genus Pinus; species Pinus albicaulis. Next base: position 91,631,417 of record CM076577.1, read on the forward strand.
TTCTCCTTCAACAGTCTCCACCATTGCTTCAAATTTTCTGCAATAATTCCATCTCCCAATGGTTCCTCCCAAGTGTGCAAAGTGGCCTTTGGTAGATAAACCAAATAGCTCTCATTATGAAGTAAAGGAAGGTCTATATGGAAACCTTCTTGCTGATCCATGGCCTCATCAAGATAGAAGTGATGGCCATAACGAGGAATTTCACCATCAATGAAGGTCTTCCACCTCCATGCTATCATCCAAATGAAATGAATTACCTTCTAGCGTGGTAACTCATAGTGAAGCTCCTCCCAAATGCCCATGAGAGGCATGCTCCAAGTGCTACATACAATCATATGGTCCACATCATAAAGAGACAAGTAATGTGCTATAGTGGCCATATGGTCTCCCATGCTCCCCCTAGAACATGTAGTGCAAAGAATGTGGGAAAATCCTTTCCCCAAGGACACATTCCACAAATGTGTCTCTCCTCCAACCATGTTCCCAAGAATAAGAACATCTTCAGCATGTGGAATCATGATTAAGATCATGCTAGATGCCATATATGATAAAGGATAAGGAAGATGCCTCCTCATGTGCAACCAACACAGTTTTACCATCAACTGCCATGGAATAGGAGATGACAAGTGTTTCCTCCAACACTTGTTTACTGCCCCATCCTTCTTGCATGCTTGGAGAAGGTATTTTATGATTGGTGTAAAGGAGTCACACCATAGGAAGTGTATCTCCCCTCTAAGATCCTCCAAAGGATGATCATCATCAATAAATTTTATGGCCTCAAGTGGTCCATGAAGCCCATCATAAATAGTGCTCCCTCTTGGAGCAAAGCCCTGCAAATGAGTGTTAGAAAAATACAAGTATACATCATGAGATTCAGCAATATAATATTTGACATACACTTGTTTAAAATCAGCAAGGTTGCTCATGGATGAGCCTCCTCTCACGCTCAATGAATAAGGAGGTGTAGATGATAATTCTTCCCAAGACCTATGTTCCTCCTCATCTAACAAATGGTCCATGCACTTCTTCATATGAGAGTGCACCTCCTCTTTGAAATTCTCCCACATGAATCCATCCAAGATAATATGATATTCTCGAATGAAACCAGTGGGTTTGGAAAACAGGATCTCATAGGTTGCATTCAGTAGTTTCTCCTTAAGCTTGGAGCCTTTAACCAAATAAATCTTATCATGGAAGTATATGACCCCTCCAACTACCTTATACCTCCCATCCATTACCTTCCCATCAAGAACCTCACATGTGAAAGGGTCCTTGTAGTATTCCATCATAAGTTGGGAGTCCCAATAAGGCTCTAGACTTCCCAAAAATGACAGCGTTGTAGAGGTCTGAAATGCAGCCCCTATCATATCATGACTCTCCTATTTGACATACTTGATGCCAAGGTCACATGTTGGAGTCCCATAAAATTTCTTTTGCTTCCTCCCTTGCAGCTGATCTTGCTTAAGACAAGATTGAAGCATGTGAAAATCAACTTCCCCTTGGAAATTTCTTGTCCCCAATTTTTCCCATGCATGCAAGAGTATTAAGATCCTCTTGTCATGTTCAGAAATCTCTTTTGTAAGTGAGAATACCATGGGCTGCCCCAAAGATATGGTTTTGCCATGTATCCTCATAACCATACCACCATAGATTTCTGATCTTTCGTTCCTCAGCGCAGATGAATGAATGGAAGATAACAATGTTCTACTCAGAAAATTTCTTACCTCTTTTCTGAATTCATGAAAGATCCTCTGCGCTGTGCTTGCTTATCCCAAGGCTCCTTCTTTAGCAAAGTATGCAAATGTTGCACATAGTTGAGAGAAAAATTTAGTTTTCCTCCAATCAGGAGGCCTTCCTGGTGGAATGCCTCCTTGCAAAGAGGCATCAAGGCATAGAGAAGAATGTGGATGTAGGTGGACAGATTTGCCCCTACCATTGCTGCATGGATTCTCTTGCCTCCCTTGGTCTTCCAACCCTTGAAATAGAGAAGGGTATATGCTCTTCTTCTTGAGATGCTCTTCCTCCTCTCTTTCTTCCTCTATCATCAAGATCTCATCATTTGACAATGATGGTACATGCTACTCAATAGTTCTATGTGCGAGATCTTGTGGAACTCCTTGCAAGTGTGCAAGAGTTTCTTCTCTTGGAGCAAGTGCTCCATCTTCATCTTCATGAGGTGTTTGAGGTGTTTTTTCTATGATTGCGTTATGACCTCCTATCTTCTCCTCCTCCAATAACTGAAATTGCCTCATCATCAACAAGAGACCTTAGATCTTGGTCATCTAGTGAAGGAGGAATCTCCATGCTTCCTTCTTGAGAAGAGTTCCCTTCATTCAAAGGAGATATTTCCCTAGGCAAGGCATCAAACAAACTCACACCTTCTTTCTTCTTCTTGATGAAGAAATTACTGACAGAGCCTTGAATATTAGGTGATATGGCTGAGTGCACATATCCATGAGATGCAGATTCAAAATTTTACTCATGTAAAGATCTTGTAGATCTGATCAGAAGATCTTTCTTCTCTTGAAACTTTCTAGGAGTGTCACTGCTTCTCCTTTCTTCTTCTTGTTCAACCTCCTTGGAGAGGTTCTTATTAGATCTGATAGCTGATGAGAATAAACCCATATTTTTCATCATTTTTACCTTTCTCCTTGCTGTAATACCACCGTGAAGTTCCCTTTTCAAAGATATCAAAATTCTATTCCAGAGATTGACTGCAGGGGCATTTACTGGATATGTCACCTTTGAACAAAGGATGAGATCTAGAGGCTACCTGGCCATCTGCAGACTCTGTCTATAGAATTTGAAATACTCCTTCTTTAGGGAATCAATGCTTTGTCTTGAAGCCACAGGTTGAACAAAAGATCATGCTCTGATACCACTGTAATGTTCCAAATCTGGAATTTTCAGGAATAGCTACAGATTGGGAATAATCTAAGTTATTAACAATGTGGAGCTTTAGATATATACTTCATACAGGTCTTAAACACTTAAAATTCAGTAAAATACAAAGCAAAAAAGTTATACAGTGTTTTACAAGGAAAAAGGTGGGGAAAAGTGAGGATTTTGGCCCTAAAATGAGTGTATTAAGAGATTTGCGAAAAAATAAGATGGGAAAGTGGTTGAATATGATAGATATGGTTATGAGGGACTCCCATGTCAAATTTCAGCAAAAAAAAAAAAGTTTTTCTAAGTTAAAAAGTTCCTCCTTTCTTAACTAGGCTAGAAAACCCTGATTTCCCAAGACTAGATTTATGCAGAAATTTACTGAAGCATGTGAGCGTGGTTTTCTGAAGGGTATGACTGAAATAAGGCCTAAATATTGAAAAATAATAGCATGGGCATAACTCATACACTTTACAAAAGAAGAGTGAAAGAATACAGAATAAATCCTCAAGAAAGAGGTGCTACAACCATGTAAAATGACTGCATAATAGTGACAATGTGATTTCTTGGGCTGAAGCAGGATTTTATTCATTATTTAGATCTAGATCAGATATCTACATAAAAATATAGATCTAATACAGATCCATGTATAGTAAGAGCTGATCTATACTTTCCCCTTGGGGATTTGCTCAAAACATGAAGCACGGGAAGTAGATCTGAGATCTAAAACTTCATATCTGCAGAATGATTCAGAATTTATGAATAATACAAGTGCATATCAGATCAGATCTGAAATATAACATATATTGGTTGGTCAATCTATGGATCACAACAATGAGAGGAAAACCCCAACACCTGAGATCTCTCCTCCAAATTGCAACCAAAGCACCCTGCAGCTGTAGATATGCAAATAACACTGTCTTAGGGATAGAAATAGCATTTTTTCTTCTGAAGCTGATTTTTCCTAATGCCAAGATGTGGATCTGAAGTATAATCAGCAAATGAACACTTTTAGGAGGTTAAATGACACTCTCACTAAAAAGAGCCACTGTTATCATCTAGATCTGAGCAGATCTAGATCTCCACTTGCTGCAACTCACAAGATAGCTCAACCCTCAATCATGAGCAGCACTGTAATGTAAGGTGAAACTTGGCCCAAGCCTGATAGCGGAGAATTTCAGCACAATTCTCCTCTAAGAGCTACTCAAGGAAGGAGGGAGGATTCTTAAACAATAAATCCTCTTCCCTTGGGCTAAACAGCCCAGAGAGCTAGAGTTGCTCAAGCAACCTCTATTTCGAAAATCCTTCAACAACCTTTCCTTGCTGCCCTCCTCTTCCTTTTATAAGATAGGAGCCTTTCCAAACCCTAAACCACCTTGAATCACTTAACCCTTTTCACATTACAACCTCCTTCTAGAACTACGCTGTCCCTCAAAGAGGTTTAATGCATCTAGACTGCGCTATTTGACTTGGTCAAATTGGATCCCCTCTTGTGATTTAGACCCTTTCACACCTGCAAGATATAATTTACATATCCCAGATATGTCTCTGTTCACATAGGCATTGATTTATTCTTGGTTTTTAGGAGTTTTACATGTCCTCCTTTACAATTTATTCATCAATTAGGAAATGCAAAAATAAACCTGGCAAAATTAATGTTCCAATTAGCTGAAGCTAATTTAGGAACATTACACCTCATGTCCTACCATATTATGTTCCTGATAAATTACTTGCGAGAGAGATAGCCTAACAGCTTGAGGTAAATGGTATTTCTAAACAGCTTAAATATGCTAAGAAGGCCGTTTGGCCTAATTTCCCTTTATAGTGCGGTACTTTTGCACTTTTTGATATTGGTCATGCCCACAAGGAAGTTACAAAGGTTAATCTATTGAATTTGGTCGTAATTCCAAACAGGCCATATGATCCGAATGATGTAATTAAAAACTACATCATACAACTCAAAATGAAGCCTTTTGTGAAAGAGATAGATACATTCAATGATTTCTTTCAAGGCATTGAAAATTTTTTAGATGTACTTAAGTTTGCATCCAATAAACTCAATCAAGATGACTTGGAAGCCTTCCAAGCATATAGAAGTAAGAGATTGGAAAATATTCCTCTGGATTTATTAACTATTGAATATGTCAACAAACCTACTCCAAGTATTAGCTTGGATAATGAAGTGAAAGACATGTCTGAAGATGAGTTAGCACAATTAGAGCATCAATCTCACAATTTGGATCATTTTGAAAATGAATCCGAAAACATAAAGGAGAACCCAGAAAATATAATTGATCAAGTAATCCAAGAGATTGAGATGTAGGAGAAAGGAGGAAGTAATGGAACCGAGTCAACTTCTCAAGAAGTTTAGCGCAGTCAAGATACGCTTGATCAGTCAAAAAAGTCTTAACCAAAGAATTTGAGTAGTGAATGCGATGATTTTTCTAAAGCAATAAAAAATCCTAAAACAAATCCCAATACTCATCAAGCTGCTAGTTTTCAGAAACCTGAACATTCCTAGAAGCTAGTGGAAATTTTCACTCCACTTCAATAAGTTCCAAAAACTCATGATCGATAGATCATTCCGGCTTATCCTACAAAACAGATAGTGTTACAATTTTGGGAAATCCCTTCATTGTATGTCTTCTACAGTCCTAGTCATAAGGCTGTAGTCAAGAGAAGAAAAAGGAGAAGAATTAATGAGGCAGTCTCAGATCTTACAAATGAATCAGTTAATGTTTTGTGGAAAGATCCTCTAGTTGATCCTACTGAACATTTAACCAAACTACCACAGTTTGCAAGTGCATATGCTACCGCCATTGTTGATAAAGCTACTGAGGTTAAAATGTTACTGAAGCAAAAAGAATATAGAATACAAGAATTAGATATATTGTTGAATCAAGAAAAGTCTAACTCCAACGAGAAAATATAATTGAAGATGTCCCAATCTCATAAGGATTTTGAAAGTCTTAATTTATAGCATCAAGTAGAACTCACTGAGAAGCAAAATCAACTGGAGGCAGCAATGAACAGATTGTGAATCCAGCCATAGTTAGAGCAGTTCATAAAGGAAGCATTAGATGTGAATGATAAGTAAAATTAACAACAAGAAATATTTTTCCAACAAGCTTCTATTACTGGCTCTGATTGCAACTCAAGTGAAATATTGATCTAGCAAGTAGCTATCCAAAATCTTGAATGTGAGAAGATCGAGAAGAAAATCAATGAATACATTCAATGGCAAGCATTAGACTTAGGAAAGGAATCTAATCTACCCCAGGTAGATAATTTCCACAAGGAAATCTTATTCAAAGACTGGGAAGCACAGATAAATCAGGTAGGGAAAGCAACAACGAAGGCATTCAAGTTGGCAAAGGAAATTACTGAATCTGTGTGTGAACAGCTTGTGAAAGTAGAACTTATCAAAGAATGCACGTTTGAAGTTCTCTCAAAAGTAAAACAGCTGGAAACACAGTGGAAAAAAAAGGCAGAAACGTAGGATGAAACAATTAAAAAAGTAAATAAGTTTGAACAAGAAAATTATTGGAATTTTCTGATCAAACCTTATCATCAATACTAGACCCTGCAGTCTTTAACAGAGTCGACAAGAAGATTGTAGCCAACACTCTCAAATGCAATATTCAAAGGATAGGTTAGATCATAGATTTTGCAGCCAGCTCATCTCAAGCCCATGCTAGATATTTTTCAACTTCGAGGGGAAATCCAAAAGAAAGATCGAAACTCATAAGTCATATTGTTACTTTATTTTCCTAGATTGTAGTTAAATTTAGTCTTACTAGAATGGTTGTTTGAAACCTCCTCTATTTTTTTTGTAATAATATATTTTATAACATAGTTAGTTTAGTATTTAAACCCCTCTCATGCATTTAGAGAAGGGTCCAGAAATTTGTCAAAAACATTTGCAAATAATGCACTATTGTAAGTTTGTGAATGCTTTGATAAATTAATGGAATGCAGTCTGTTATATTTTGACATTTAAAGTTGTTTAACTGATGTTTTACTATTATACTCTTTAAATTTCTTTAAAGTGAAAAGGAGCAGATAAATTATTGTTAGTTTACATGAGTAGAACTTCATACGTATGGTACTTTTATTCACTTGTATTAAGTCTTACTTTCTAGATTGACAGACATATTTTTATTGCATTATATTTTTGAAACATTATTATAGATGAATGTTACATGCACTTCTGTTCTAATATTTGTATGTGATTTCTTATTTAATATATAATCACACATATGAATGCGATATATTTTTCATAATTCTTCTAATAAAAATATTTTTTTAGAAGAATCGTCTTACATAATTTTCATCTCTTTCAACTGTTAAATAATCTACATTATTAATAGTTGAAGGATATATCTTTAGATTGCATAAAGGAAGAAACACCTCGGGTATATAGTAGAATAGATAGTTTATATAGATGCATGTGATAGATTAAAATCATTTTCCATTGCATGTTGTATAATAAAAACACCCCCAAAATCATCCTTATTGGGAAACTGGTCCCATTATCCCCAGTCAGAGCCACTACACCAAACGGAAAAGGAGTTTCTTTAAGGTCCAGACCGGGTGGTTTTCCCCCATGTTTTGGCAGTCGAATTTTGAGGCCTCAACATTCTGGTGCTAGAAGGAGGGCCTTGTGAATGGAAAAAAGGTCTGATCAATCTAAATTTAAATCTAAAAGTCTCTCTCCCTCTAGATCCCCATCAACTTCCAGAAAATTATCTATATCTTCATCTTAAAATATGAATTTGATCATCCTTCTCCTAAGTCTCCTAGTGATACTCAACCCATACTATCTCCCGATTCTCATCAAACTTCCCTAGAAGTTCAGTCTTTGATAGAAAATTTAGAGAGAGTATCCATTTCTGCTGAAAATCTTGAATCTTCTCAAATATCAGATATCAGTATTTCGTCTTCTTTACAACCTCGAAGAATATTAACTCGATCAAAAATTGAAAATACATGAATTATTCCTTTTGAATTTCCCATAGATAATACTTGAAAGAGAATAAAGAGGACTCAATCAGAGTCAATCACCAGTGATATTTTTTCCTATTCATCATCATTACTGTTGGCTCGAGGGGTCCTGACCCAGGTTCGGAGGTTAAGGTTTGCCAGCAAACCCCTATACTACTGGCCCTTTCGGTAGTGACTTGCTTGCATAGGCCAAAGTCTCACCCGAAGCAGTATGGGTGGGTGCTGGAACCAAGTTTCCGTACCCTGAGAGAGAGAGAGAGTAGGTAAGTCAAACCGTTCGGAAACTATCAGATCTACGCAGTCAAGGTTCATTCGTAGGACTCTCAATGATTAACTAGGGTACATTTTTACCATATTTATATAACAGGCTCGCATCCATGTGCGAAAATCCAAGTATAAGCATAAAAAAATATATTCGCAGCAGACTTAATTAGATTACAGATACAGTTATCATAACACAGATAATTCGCAGCTCATAAACACATATCATTTGCAGTTCGCAACAGAATCACATATAATTCGAGTTCACAATAACCATAACCAGATAGATCAAACAGCATCAGATATCCACAATACTTCACATATATTAATTATTAAAAAGTCTCTTACATACCCCAAAACCCACCTGCGCACACAGCCAGCAGGGTCCGCACACAGCCGGACAAAGGATCTCCGCGCATATAGCTAGCAGGAGTCCTAACCCAATAACCCAATCCTAGATCTAAAAGTTTGCACTTAGCATCAATCTCTATTCATTCCTCTCCATTGACTCAAAAAGGTTCAACTATCTATAGTACTTTAGCCTACGCATCCAATGGTCCGCAAACCGCAGTTTGCGGACTCTTGGTCTACCCTTGGCCCGCTTACAATGTATTAGGGGCTTTTACCTACCCCAAAACCCCTGCACTAGACTAAATATAATAAAAAATATAGAAAATGGACCAGATTCACAGCTTGCATGAGACCTTGTTCCAACAGTCCCCCAACACAATCTTGTGACTCGTCCCGAGTCACTGTGGTGGTGGGGTCTCCACCTGTGCGCGCAGTGCATTGACGCCTGCGACTAGTGGGGGAAGCACTTCTAGACTCTAAGTAGTAGCGCTTTCTGAAATTTCCATGAGATTTTGTGATTTCGGTCCTTATGTCGCAGCGATGATGCTCTCCAATGTCTAATTTAGTCGCTTAACAACAACATCGGCATCCTGTGATAGCTGGAGGGTTGTGGTAGTCCAAGGCTTCAAGCATTGTCTGAGGACGTCCTTCTTATGCTGAAGTTCCTTAATCTCATCTTGGAGGGAGTTGCTGGTCCTTAGATGGGCCAAACGCTGTGCAGGGACCAAAGTGGGTAAGGTAGCCCCCATCTGCTCAAAATATTCCTCTTTCTTCCATAATTCCTAACTAATTTTTTGGAGGATCGGATCTTGTTGGATTTTGGTCCATAACTGCAGGGCTGTCTCGAGCAACTGGGCACCCTGAGAAATTTGTCTTGTAATGGTGTTCGTAGTTTCATTCACCAGCGCAGCATGCTGGGAGCGTACCTCCAGAGGTGTTTCGAGCTACAGTTTGGTTTGTAGGTCACTAATTTGCTGCTCTAGCTGCGTCTTAATGACCTGCATTTCTATCCTAGATGCCTTAAACGTTACAACCAATCCTTCAACTTTAGCCCGAGGCGCGGCTGCGGCCGAGATATATTCTGTAACCTCCTTGCAGAGCTGGTGGATCATTGTTTCAAGCTCCGTCTGCTGCGAGACAGTGAGGAGCACTTTTTCATTCTGCTGGGTGATGGTATGCTCGGCCACATCGAGTTGTTGGTGTACTTTCTGGTCGCGATGGTGGATCTCCTGGAACCCGGTGGTGTGGAGGCCCTATAATGCCTTGTGGGGAATATTGGCCAGATCCAACTATATCCCTGTACCTACTTGTAGTTGGATTCCTACAAGGGCAACACTCTGCAAGAGCAGAGACGACTTTCTTCCATAGCTAGCGCTGCACTACTGGTTTCCAAGGGAGTCTGTACCTAAATTGTTTTGGCCTACAGCGTATCTGTCTTCAACTGGAGGGTGCGAAGCTTAGCCTAGATGGTGGTGATCACAAGCTTCTATTGTTCCTCTATGGCTTCCCACTTATCCTCTGTAGCCAGTGTAACTGCGTCCGCGATTTGCTCGAGGTCACCATCATTTAGTGTGACCGTCGCATCATATTCCTTGCGTTGGGCACGCTGCTTCCTTCGAGACCCTTTTGCAGGCTCTCCTGGCCGCTTCTTACCCTAGGCGGAGGTGGTATCTTTGTCATTCAACCCTCTCATGCTCAGGTATAGCTACGAACCAACCTGAGTCTCAGCCTCAGAATCCGTTTCGGCAGTCTGTGGCAGTAGTGCATCCTTTTCCGTAGCTGTGTCTGAGCCCTTCTGGCTTGGTCTTGCGACCTCCTTGGAGTTGACAGGGGGGTCACTTTTGTCGTGCTGGTCCCTTAGGTGCTCCTTTCGTGGGTTTTGAAGCCAATCATCCACGCAAGAAGCCAGAGCGCAATTATCGTATCAATTTCCTTGTCCTCAGGACTAATCTCCATGATTTCCACAATTTCTGGCTCTATAGGTGCCGAAGCTTTCACAAGGTTAGTAGCCATCATTTTAGTGTGAAAAAGGAATCCCGATTCTAGGGGACTATTGGCAGCGGGAGTGGGTTGATCAGTCATGAACATAATGCTACAAGTCCAGAAAACAGTGCAACATAAAGAAAATACATACGGGTTATGGAAGCGATACAGAACCCTTGTCTGAGCTATTCTTCCTACTTTATAGTGCCTGCGGTCATCCAATGGTAGGGTAAACTTCACCTGGAACTTATCATCAAGTAAACGGTAAAAAATATCAAGGAATTTCCTCATAACCAATGACATGTTCTCCCAACATGCGTCATCCCAATAGAACTGAACCACCTTCGCAAGCAAGTTTCTCAGAGGTGTTGTGAATAGTGTGTACTATTGAATGAATTTCCTGTAATAACCTGCATGGCCGAGGATTGAACGTAGTTGTTTCTTTTTTGTAGGAGTATTTGTTTCCTCAATCTGAACCAACGTAGGGTGCGTCTCAATGCTACCCATTCGTAGCCTAAGCGGCCTGGTAACCATGTGCATCCCTTCCAATTCTGAGTCAGAGGCAGCTTGTGGATCATCCTTACCCTCTTTTGGGGCTAGGCTATGGTAATCGACCATACTTAGTACCTGCGCTTCCCACGTGGGTACTTCAGGTGTGACATATAGGTGTGATTCACCCCATGCCCCAGTGTCAGTGTCTTGCAGAGCTTCATCAAGTGCTTCCGTCCCTCTGATCAGTCCGAACATCCTCACAAAGTCATCTTTTAATGTTTCCCAGTGATGGGTTTGCTGATGTAGCTCCGCATCCAAATACCATGCAGTGGGAAGTGGTCCAAGAGCATGAATAAACATATGGACCCACTCTTTGGCAGTTCTATCGCACCATTGTTCGATCCAAGTGAACATTTATTCGCTTGGGTTTTCTAGCCCACTGAACATCTAGATTCGTATGTCAGCAAGGGTCTCGAATCGTAGGATCATCATATCTCGACAATCCTCCCAATCCTGGAATGTCTCCTCATGCGTTCCCCACCATCGTGCAGGTGTTCCACGCATGGATAGTTTAAGGGCCCATATTCGTCGTTCCCTTGGAACCTCAGCTTCAAATGCTCGCAAAAATTCCCTAATATTACCAGAACCATCAAAGTAGGGGAGGTCTCTTACCTCTGAGGAAACGCAGGGGAAATCCATTGTAACCCAGAGATATCGCAGCGCAAAGACAACATGCAACCGGTTCTACCAATTCTCTATCTCCCTGTCTGAGTCAGATAAGCATTCACTATCATTTTCCTAGCAGAGTACTCCGTTCGCCGTGGGTTTAATCCAATCTTCATTCTGCGCAGTTAATTTGTAGATGTAATCCACTTCTTCTTTGTCGCGCATTGGCTCTGTGTGTCATTCGCCTTCCGCAGGGTCTAACGGTACTATCACCCGGGTACCGTTATTCTCAAACACCATGCTCCTCTTCTTCAAATTAATGGTACCTCCCATATCTATGGCCCAATCCAACCCTAGAAGCGCAGGGTAGGGGTCCACATCTTCTACAATTTGAATGACTTCAAAATCAACCTAGACCTTAACCCTTGCGATATCTACCATGATCTTTGATAGTCTCCCCAAGGGTATGATCTTTTGTTGATTGGCCATGCATAGCTAGATAGTGGACCATTCCAACTTAGGTTCCCCCATTCGTTGCCAAGTTTATTTAGGAAATACATTTTCATCTGACCCTAGGTCCAAAATAACCTGATCCATCTCGTAATCACCAATCTCCGCAGTCAACCTAATCTCCCTACCAGTGCATTTCTTATATTTGTACAGTTTGTGTACGTCCTTGATTTCCTGAGGGGGGCTAGATCGTACTACGCAGCTATCTATTAATTCCTGAAGATTTTCCACCACCCTTGGGTTGCGCGGCAGCTTCATACATGCTTGTAAAAATGGCTTGACCTCCTCACCTACCTTGAGGTCTCCTAGCAACTGCAATTTAGACACCTCTGCCTCTGCAGAGTCCGTGCAAGCAGCAGCCAATGTTTCTTTTTCTTTTATTAGGTCCAAAACCTCCTGCTTGGGAGCTGCTTGCCGGATCGTAGGTTCGGTTGCAGTCTTTTCTCCGGCGGTGGCCATCCCACTATGTGTTACAACATTTATGCTTGGATCTTTGTCTCGTAGTTCAGCCTTAACCCTCTGCACATTCTGCGTAGGTGTCGGCTGCTTCTCCTGTATATTTTCTATCAAGATCGGACAATCTTCGATCGCATGGTCTAGTTGTCTGCAATACTGGTAGGACTGCCTTGTAGGATTTGAAAAATCCCTGGAAAGGTGTCCTACTTCCCCACATCTATAACAGATTAGTTTCCCTTGTCCCCAACCTGCGATCCCACCTCTTCCACCTCCCCTACCCCTAGCTGGGGAGTTACCTGCGCTCGAGAGGGATCTTGGTGAGGATGGATCCGACTGTACCCTATAGAGGTTCCCTCGATCAATCATCAAATCATACGTTCGGAAGTTTTGTTCATCGTGTCCTACCGACCTGCAGAACTTGCACCATTGTTGCTTCACCTCTAGGACATACACAACAAGGCGGGGATAGTGGTTTGTATTGTGCAGTACTACAACGCAGAAATCTTCGCACCATAACGCTTGCCCACTTGATCCTATAACTCCCCTAGGGCACAATGGACTAGGTCCCCCAACCTGCATATAGTCTGTTAATAGGGGGCAGTTATCCTTGATGTGACCATTCATCCTGCATCATATGCACCATTTGTCGGGGCTAGCTTGGGCTCCTCATTCCTTTTGCAGGTTCTGGATCTCCATGTGCATCGCCTCCAGTTTTCCTTGGATCTGTTGGACGCCTAGCTGGGCATCGTCTTTGGGCACAACTTCTAACTTCATAGCAACCTCCAGGAATTTTCCCGGTGATTCAAAAGTTTGGTGACCCATAGGTACGCGCAGGTGAGGCAGTAACATAGAAATGAACCACTCCATGTGTTGTATGTCGTCGTACTGAAATCCTCCTTCCCTAATCACCTTCTTCAGTCGTTGATCGGCCTCCCATATAGATTCATAAGGCCCTTGCTTGAAATCCTTTAGATCGACCACTATTTGAGAATAGGACTTAGGCTTCTTGAACTGTTGTTTTAAGGCATTCTTGACCTCTTTGATGGTTGAGTTTGCATGATGTCCGATGTATCCCATGTACCAATCCAAAGCTCTTCCTTTGAAGGTAAGGGACAACTGTGCTCTCTTCACCGCGTCAAAAGCTACGTTCTACGCAATCCATACCGATTCTGCGACAAACCAGAACTGCTCCATGTTCTCATCTCCCATACCCTTAAAGGTAGGCAATTTCATGTGTGTAGCCATGCCATCTTCTGGCTGTGGAGGTGTAGGTTAATTCTTACCCCTAAGCTAGTTTGAAAGTGGTGTGGCTGGAGAACTATGCGTTGTTGCTTCTCTTACTAGGCTGTAGACAGATCTACCTCCTTCTAAGTTGGTTCGATAGTATTTTTCGCTTCCCGTCATACTTCCGTCTGGATCAGCGGTCATTCACTCATTGTGGCTACATAGAATACTTTTTTCGCACAGTAATATCTTAATCAGAAATGGTAAAGTCTTTAGAAACTTACCCCTAAATCCTTTGAAGAATCTCCGCTCTGCTTCGGAGTAGGAGATGAATTGATTGATGGAAAATTTTGTCACGAATCCTCCTAGCACAGTGTCCACCCAGTGATCTATGGTGTGAGTGATCGTGTTATCAGCCTTCTCTAATTGTTGGATCAATTCTGGGGTCCACTGCGTGACCCGCTCGTCCTTCCAACACTTCTGAAATTCGACCAACCTTGCAAGCAACTCCTAGAGCTCGATCGCAATAGTTACGAAGAAGATCTAATAGATATCTATGAAAATATACCTATTTTTCCACTCTTCAGTGGTCAACCTCTTACTGCGGTTTTCTTTCACTGTGAATTCCTGAACTTGTCGTTCAAACCATTTATCAATTTCTTTTCTTTTAGGTTTCTAGTACGGCCTTGGCATTACCCGATCCCTCTCTCAAAATGCTCCCGGTCCTGGCAACGGAACCATTTGTTGGCTCGAGGGGTCCTGACCCAGGTTCGGAGGTTAAGGTTTGCCAACAAACCCCTATACTATTGGCCCTTTCGGCAATGACCTGCTTATGCAGGCCAAAGTCTCACCCGATGCAGTATGGGTGGGTGTTGGAACCAAGTTTCCGCACCTTGAGAGAGAGATCAGGTAAGTCGAACTGTTCAACAACTATTAGATCTACACAGTCAGAGGTCGTTCATAGGACTCTCAATGATTAACTAGAGTACATTTTTACCAGATTTATATAACAAGCTCGTATCCATGTGCAGACAACCAAGTATAAGCATAAAACAATGTATTCGTAGCAGAATTAATCAAATTGCAGATACAATTATCATAACATAGATAATTTGTAGCTCATAAACACATATAATTTGATTCCACAATAACCAGAACCATATAGATCAAATAGCATCAAATATCCACAATAATTCACATATATTACTTATCAAAAAGTCTCTTACATACCCCAAAACCCACCTATGCACACAGCTAGCAGGGTCCACACACATTCGGAGAAAGGATCTCTGCGCACACAGCTAGCAGGAGTCCTAACCCAATAACCCAATTACTTGGCATCAATCTCTATTCATTCCTCTCCATTGAGTCAAAAAGGTTCAACTATTTATAGTACTTTAGCCTACGCATCCAATGGTCTGCAAACCGTGGTTTTTGGACTCTTGGTCTACCCTTGGCCCGCTTACAATGTATTAGGGGCTTTGACCCGCCCCAAAACCCCTGCGCTAGACTAAATATAATAAAAAATATACAAAATGGACCAGATTCGCAGCTTGCAGGAAACCCTATTCCAACAATTACCTTTTCTCACTTCCAAAACTTCCATTCCAACAATCAGTGTTGCATTAACTAGTACCAATACTCAAACTACTATCCCTTCAACTATTCCTATCCCTCAGCCTGCCACTTCTTCAACTCAAACTCAATCCATCACATCCACCCAAGGTCCAATGGCAAGCCAAGTACCTCCACCAAATGTACATCCATGGAACAATCCAAGGGTTGTAAATATGCTTGCTCCTTTTCATGCTCTTCCAAAATATCCTGAAAGTTGGTTACCTAAATTTAATCCTAATGATGGTCTTCCGGCAGAAGAACACATTCATAATTTTATGTTAGCCATCAATTTCAATTAATTAGTTGAAGAGGATTATGTTGTAAGAGTATTTCTGTATACTCTAATAGGATCCACAGTATCCTAGTATTTTTAACTGCTTGCCCGCTCTATAACTAGTTGGAATATGTTCAAAGAAAAATTTCTAGCTAATTTTGGGGATGACAGGACCACTTCTATGCTCATCAATGATTTATCAAATCTAAAAGCTAAATAAGGTGAGAAGATAAAAGATTTTAATTCAAGATTTAATAAATTACTCAATAAAATTCCTACCACATCAGTTCTTGGTGCAGAAGTTCAAATTGAGCGGTATATTTCATCTCTTCCATCCAAAATAGCTATTTTTGTTGATAGAGAAAAACTGCTGACACTTGCAGAAAACATGAACGAATCTCTATCTGCAGAGAAACACATAATCGCTCTTGAGAAAAATAATTCTCAAGAAGATCAAAAATCAAAGAAGGTATATTTCAAAGATGATTCTCAAAAGAAGTTGACAAAATACCCTTTTGATGTGGAAGGTCTTAAAAAAGTTTTGAAGACTATGAAAAACGATATGGAAGATATAAAGAAACAAGTCGCTGAAAATTCTAGCTCAAAAAATACTTTCAAAAACTTCAAGAAAGGCCAGTCCTCTAATACTCAACCACCAAATATCATATCTAATGCTGAATCTGATCAAGATACAGACGAAGAAGAAGATGAAGAAGAAGAAGAAGAAGTTGAACTAAATGGAATGTGGGATTGTATCCTACCAAATGAAGAACAACATGGAGCTTTACCAGTGAGTACAAGGAGCAAAAAGACTACTGAAGAAACGCAGCCAAATCAACAACAAAATATTTCAACGCCTGCTAAGGATAAAAAAATAAGCAAAAAGTCTAATTCAAAGGCTACACAAACTAGTCTTGTTACTTCAGATACTCTACTAGCATCTAAGACAATGGTAGTCTTAGACACTATTGAGTATAATTTAGTTGTAGATATGAAGAAAATTAGGGCCAACATTTCAATTCATGAGCTTACTAAATTAAAGTAGCAACAAAAAATCTTACTTAGAGACTTAAATGTGGTTCCTGCTTCAGCCTTACCTGCTCCAGTAATAGTACAAGATGTTAATGAAATGGGTAATCCACCTTCTCCTTTAACTAAAATAGATTCTACAGACTTGATTATGATAGGTGATCGAGCTATCTCTCATACTCCTCCATTTATCTTAACCTATGAGTTCTATGATAAAAACATTCATAATTGTTTAATAGACTCAGGAGCTTCCTTTAATATAATGCCAAAATCAGTCTATGCTAAGTTGAACATAACTCCTCAGAGTTCTCCTATTCATATAGTAAAACTTGATAGAACTAAATTACAGGTTGTAGGAGAAATAAATTTCGTCTTTGTTATATTGTCATCAAACCCCAAGGTTGCTCAAATAATTGATATAATGGTGGCTGATATTCCTGAGTTTTACGGCTTAGTTTTAACTTGAGTCTGGTCTGAAAAACTTCATGGATATTTTGCAACAGACTGGCCGCATATGTGGCTACCATATAATGGAAAGCCAAATCAAAGCCGGGTAGACCGTGAAAAGTTCATGAAACATACAGTCACCAATATTGAAGGAGTAAATGAGCCAGTAGCATTAAATAATAACATTATTGGAAATTATTCCACAGAGTCGTTTTTGGGAAATTTCAATGCTCAACCATCACCTTTCTTTGATAATGTAGTTGTTTCTCAAATTGAGAATTTTTCCCAGATAGATAGTTCCAAGTGTACAAATTTTGTAGATAAATCAGTAGTTAATTCTTTATTTTGGACTCTTTATTTTGACGGCTATAAATCATTGAAGATGGTGCAGGCGCTAGTTGTATTTTAATAAGCCCAGAAGGAGAAAAAACCATGTTAGCTTGCAGACTAGAATTCAATTGTACAAACAATATAGCTGAATATGAAGCATTAGTCCAAGGATTTTACAAATCCATTTATCTTAATATCAAATATTTGAAAGTCCTAGGAGATTCAGAAATCATTTTTATACAGGTAAGAAATACCATTCATTGTAATTCTGGACATTTAAAGCATTAAAAATCATTAGTCCAAGAATTAACCTTCCATTTCTTAGCCTTTAATATTTCTTTCGTGCGTAGAACGCAGAATGCTAGTGCAGATCTACTGGCTAATGTAGCATAAAAGTTAATTCCATCTCAAGAGTTTATTCTCGATAGATTTTCCATTGAATTAATTTTTAGACCATCTTCTCCTGATAATATTACCAATTGGAGAGTATTCAATAATGATTCAGATATCATAGATTTCTTAACATCTGAAGGATCTTATGATAGTCAAATTTTGGATGAAAATGAACATGACATTAATATTAAGGAAGAACAAGACGAAAATCCTATTCCTAAGTCTGTTGTCAAGTTAGAAGAACTATATAATCTAAAAGATAGGTTTAAAATAGTTACTAACTCAAAGCTCTACCTTAAGATTTGAGTTAGTAAATCTAGGATCTGACGAAAAACCTAAAAATGTCAATCTAGGTATTGGTCTATCTTATGAAGAAATATTATCATTTATCAGGTTATTTAGAACGTACAAAAGTATCTTTTCTTGGGGTTATACTGATCTTAAAACATATGATACTTCTATGATTCAACACACAATTCCTATGATTTTAGATGAGAAACCTATGCAACAAAAGTTGAAGAAGATTCGCCCAAATCTTGAAAATAAAATCAAAACAGAGTTGAATAAACTCCTCAAAGAAAAAATCATCTTTCCAGTCAGGAATTCTAAATCGGTATCAAATTTGGTACCTGTTAGGAAGAAAAATGGAAATATTAGAATTTGTATTGATTTTAGGAATTTAAACAAAGCATGTCAAAAGGACAAATTTCCATTACCAACCATGGAACAAGTATTGCAAATAGTAGTTGGTTCTGAACTTATGTCCTTTCTAGATGGATTCTTTGGATATAAGCAAATTCTCATACATCTAGATGACATATTAAAGACTACATTCAAGACTAAGTGGGGAACTTACACCTATCGAAAGATGCCATTTGGATTAATTAATGCAAGTGCCACTTTTCAAAGAGCTATGGACATAAATTTTAGGGGGCTCATAAATAAATCAATGGTTATTTATTTAGATGACATTACAGTATTTTATAAACAAGTAACCAATCATGTGAATGACCTAAACCAAGTCTTCGAGCGATGTAAAAGGCATGGCATCTCATTAAACCCAAAGAAATCATTTTTTGCATTAGATGAAGGAAAATTTTTAGGATTCATTGTGTCAAAAAGAGGTATCTATATTGATCCTGAAAGAATCGAAGAGATTAAAATAATTCCTTTCCATCATAACAAGAAAACTATGCAGTCTTTAAAGGTTTGTCCCTGACTTTTCACAAATAGTTTTACCATTACAAAACATGATTAAGAAAAATTTAGTCTTTAAATGGGGACATAATGAAAGAGAAGCATTTGATTTGATTAAACAATCTATTGTCAATGCTCAATTCTTGACTACCCCCAATTTTCTTAATCCTTTTACTTTATATAATTTTTCATCAGATACATCATATGCTGTTTTTTTAACACAGCTTAATGACCAACAAATTGAAGCACCAATATCATTTTCAGTTTCAATTTGCAAGGTGCAGAACAAAATTATTCATCCGTAAAAAAGAAAGCATTTTTTGTCCTTAAGGCTATAAATCATTTTAGACCATTTCTCCTAAAAACTCACACCAAAATCATAGTTCCATTCTCTGCAGTGAGACAACTATTAATGCAAAGTGAATTAGGAGAGAAAAGGGCTAATTGGGTTACTTCTTTACAAGAGTATGATATAAAAATAAGACCCTCTAAAATTGTTAGAGGTCAAGGCTTTTTCAGAATGCTTACAGGAGCATCCCATCTATCATCAGAGGAAGATTCAGGTAACAATGTGAAAATATCATAGGTAAGCCTCAACGATGCATAATCTCAATACATTGATCTCATATTTTATTTGAAAAATGGATATGCTCCGACCCAATAGAGTTACAAAACGAAACAGGCTTTGAGATTAAAGGCCAATCAATATCAATTAATCAATGATGTATTGTTTAGGATAAATTTTGATTATGTACTACTAATATGCTTATAAAAATCTAAAGCAGATAAAGTCTTGCAGGAACTCCATGATGGACTAGCTGGAGAAAATTTTCGAAGAAATACGACAATGCACAAAATCCTGCATGCAGGTTACTATTGGCCCACACTTTTCAAATATTCTCATGAATATGCAAGAAAATGCAAAGTGTGTCAAACTACATCTGGAATACAAAGGAAGACAACCTTCCCATTACAACCAGTTAATATCGAACAAAAATTTGAAAAATGGGATTAGATATAATCGGCAAGATTGTTCCTAACTCTTCCAAACAACATAGATATATTCTCACAGCTACAGATTACTTTACTAAATGGGTGGAAGCAATTCCATTAAAGATAGCCAGTTCTTAGAATATCATTAATTTGATCGAGTAATATATCATAACTAGGTTTGTTTTACCTACTTATTTAATGTTTGATAATGCATCTTACTTCTCAAGAACTGCTATGATGAAATTTGCAATCAAAAGAGGTTTTAAACTTAAGTATTCTACAAATTATTACCCGCAAGGAAATGGTTTAGCAGAATCCACTAACAAAAACTTGATTAGAATTATCCAAAGAACTGTTGATCAAAACCAATGAAATTGGCACAAGTCATTGATATTTTATCTTTGGGCAGATCGAATAACTCATAAAGCTTCTATTGGCACTTCTCCATTCAATCTTGTTTATGGAAAAGAATTTGTTCTTCCTACCAATGTAGTTATTCCCTCTCTTTCCTTAGTACAATTTATTGATGAATCTCCTTCTTCTTCTTTAAAACTTAGAAAATGCCAAATTCTTAAGTTAGAAGAAGAAAGAGAAAAATATAAGCACACTCACACACATCATCAATAGATAGTAAAAGCCTCATTTGATTCAACTTCTGTTACTCCAAAAAAAATTCAAATTGGTGATTTGGTATTAAAATGGGAGAAAGCGCATGAGGAAAAAGGTAAAAATAGGAAGTTTCAAAAACTCTCGCTAGGGCCATTTCAAATAATTGAAGAAATAGGCCCATCAATATTCTTATTGCAAGATCTATCAGGCAAAAGAGATTCTTTGCCTGTTAATGGGCAGATTTTGAAAAAATAATTTTCATAGGAGGTAACCCCTTCTATTCCCTATATACTAGTATCTTTTTCTTTCCCTTAGGAAAATAAAAATTACTTATTATAAATTTTTGTCTTTTCAAATAAATATCTCAGATGATCCTTTTTTATTTATTGCTTATATAAATAATAAGTGCTAAGGAAACGATTGAAATATTTGAAAGACAAATAGATTTTATTTTTCACTGAAAGATGCAATTTCACTGAAATTGTTTATTCTCTGATGAACTCTCATCATTATATAGCATCATTATTCTGTTATCAGTCAAGAAAATAATCCTTAACATAGTAAAGAATATTTTACAGGAAAGAAATATAAAACTCAACTTTATCATCCAGAATCCAAAAGGACCAATGATTCACCCCATCTAGGAAAACTTATCAATTTTTGAAAGAAATTCAAAAAATATTATACTAGAAAAGCTTAAAAGATAATAAGTCTCATCACAAGCTTGTTTACCATGTTCATAGGGAAATATTTGAACTGACATTACCAATACTGCCTACCAAAACAGGGTAATGACTTGAGATTATATGAAGAGGACAAGGTGTCTTATAAAGAGCCAGCTTGATCATTTTAATTACAACTAGTGAATGGCATTGCCATTATTTGGTTAACTAGCCAAGAAAATGGCTTTTAAGTAAATAAAAATATGATACAAAAAGAAAAAGTTTCACAAAATATCAATTGCATAAAGTTAAAATTGTTTTTGGAAATTGTAAGAAACACTGGATGGGACAATGAATCATTGCTGGGTAAAAGGTAACCCTGCCAAGAGCTTAAATTGCCTATTGGATCAGAGGTTCTACCTGTGATAAAAGAGTAAATACTTATAAAGCTAATATGTAAGAGCCACCTGCTTTATCTTTTTGAATTGAGTAAAGACTGATATAGATTCTCATACCTATATATTTAAAAGAGGGATTCTTATGAATTATAATTAAGATAAATTTCATTTCTTAGTAGGATATTGTTTCTTTGAAATTCATTTCCTGTAACTTTTTTATTTCAAAAGAGTTTTTTTAGAAATTTCAAAAAGTTAGTCAAAGATAGCTGGTTCTCCCAAGTGAATCGCCAATTGTTGTGCTATAAAACACCCCCCATTTAGTAAGACTAAATGGGGACCCTTTAGAAATAATTAAGAAATTCATTTCATTTATTTTTTAGCTTAAGTAAAAAACTTTAGGAAAACAATTTTCTTATTGCTTATCCACTTTTATTCCTTAGTGCACATCGCAATTCACATAGCTTACAAACTTAAATGACTTAAAATCCACTAAGTCATGCAGGCTATGATATGCGCTAAGATCTTTCCAAAGTCATATCAAAATCTTATTACAAACACCCTAATCACCGTTATAAACCAAAATCGTATTGCGCCTCATTTAAACGATCAAACTTATATGCAATTCAGTGAAAGTTGCGATTACGTGGACCCGACGAGCCAATAAAGTAATGAATATAAAGCTCCAAGGTATAATAGATCGCAACGACATGAATTCTTGAAAGCGCACTTCACATTTCGCAGGATATAACTAAAAGAAAATTCATTTACTGCATAAAAGTTGCGATGTGCGATTTGCGCATATCACGTTTGGAGAATTTATGGGTAACATCATAAATGGAAATAGTTATAAGTTGTGATATGTGATGCGAAATGACTCATGTCAAATCAAAGCGAAATAGGAGATCGAACTCTTTAAATTGACTGATAGACATTTCACGTGAAGGTGTAAGAGATTTGATTTAAAAAGATTATTGGTGATTAAAAACATTTAATAGAAGTAAGGTTTTGATAGATTCATATCTACTTCGAGCATGTGTTGAAGTGATTGAATGCCACATTTGTTTCAATTTTGTTTTCCTCCCTTTTCTCTATATGTTTATGTTTGCTCTGTTCGCTTCAAATCAGGAGACCACTTAACGCAGTGAGGCAAATTGAAATGAACAAGAAAGGCAAATAAATTGACAAAGCATCATCTAACGAAGACTCAGATATGTCTCCCATGTTCTAATACACCACCTGCAACAAGGATTGTGGAAGTTGTTCATGGGAGGAAATGTATAAGCTTTTTGAGGATGAAAAGCCAAGGGTAATAACCAAAGTCGCTACAATAGGCACCTCAGTTACTTCAGATGCGACTTATTTCAACTTTGCATGTTTATTCATCCATAAGGTAGCATCAAGGCCAAATATTCTTCCCTATACAGACATGGTTAAGTGGGTAATCGACCACTTAAGCATATAAGACAGAACATTCAAAGATTCAAAAGGCGAGAATATTGGGTCATTCAGGGCAGAAGACTTACAGGCAATGTACCATCTACCCTCCCCGCAACAAAAACATGACAAAGATTTTGTCTAAAGCTTTAGAACAAAAAAATTATATCTGATGAAAGTCATAAAGGAATGGAAAGAATATCAAGGAAAACTTAAGCAATATAAACTCGATATGTACCCAATTGCCCAAATTCCTTCCCCTTACTGTTATGCTGCTGGTATGTTGTCTAGATTATATGCAAAACCTAATACCACTAGGTTTTCTGTAGATTGGGTCCCATTAATTAACGCAATCGTCAATTCTTAAATTCTAAATTGGGAAAATATCCTATCTAATAATTTAGCTAAACACATCATGGAGTATAGGAGTAAAATAAGTGTTTCATCTAGAGAAATACCCCCCTTTTATATGAGTGCCTATGTCATGGATGCAATTTTCTTTTCTTCTAGTTTTCCTACCATGGGATGGAAATGGATGACCAAAGACCCTACTCTAATACACATTTACCATAGAGCCCTTTGGGATTCAGACTTCCATTTACATTTTTACAAAATTTTCCATAGAGTCATGTTACCTATGCACTAGATGATATTCAATGAGAAAGCCCCTAGGGTTTCCAAAGAGGCTAGTACATATATTATTTCTGTTGCTAGATGGTTTGCAGAGGAAAGTTTCACATATATCAGAGTATTTGGGAGTTATGATTCTCCTCATGTCCTACCATATTATGTTCCTGATAAATTAGTTGCAAGAGAGATAGCCTACCAGTTTGTTGTAAATGGTATTTCTAAACAACTTAAAGATGCTAAGAAGGCTGCTTGGCCTAATTTCCCTTTATAGTGCGGTACTTTTGCACTTTTTGATATTGGTCATGCCACAAGGAAGTTTCAAAGGTTAATCTATTGAATTTTTTCGTAATGCAAAAACGGAAATATGATCTGAATGATGTAATTAAAAACTACATCACAAAGCTCAAAATGAAGCCTTTTGTGAAAGAGATAGATACATTCGATGATTTCTTTCAAGGCATTGAAAAGTTTTCAGATGTACTTAAGTTTTCATCCAATCAACCCAATCAAGATGACTTGGAAGCCTTCCAAGCATATAGAAGTAAGATTTTGGAAAATATTCCTCTGGATTTCTTAACTATTGAAGATGTCAAAAAACATACTCCAAGTATTAGCTTGGATAATGAAGTGAAAGACATGTCTAAATATGAGTCAGCACAATTAAAGCATCCATCTCACAATTTGGATCATTATAAAAATGAATCTGAAAACAGAAAGGAGAACCCAGAAAATATAATTGATCAAGTAATCCAAGAGATTGAGATGTAGGAGAAAGGAGAAAGTAATGGAACAGAGTCAAGTTCTCAAGAAGTTCAACGCAGTCAAGATACACTTGATCAGTCAGAAAATTCCCAACCAAAGAATTTGAGTAGTGAATGGGATGAGTTTTCTAAAGCAATAAAGACTCCTAAAAAAAATCCCAATACTGATCAAGCTGTTAGTTTTCAGACACCTGAACAGTCCTAGAAGCTAGTGGAAATTTTTGCTCCACTACAAAAAGTTCCAGAAAATTATGATCGAGAGATCATTTCAGCTTATCCTACAGAAAAAATATTGTTACAAATTGAGGAAATCCCTTCGCTGGATGTCTTCTACATTCCTAGTCATAAGGTTGTAGTCAAGAGAAGCAAAAGGATAAGAATTTATGAGATAGTCTCACATATTACAAATGAATTAGTTAATTTTTTGTGCAAAGATCCTCTAGTTGATCCTACTGAAAATTTAACCAAACTATCACAGTTTGCAGGTGCATATGCTACTACCACTGTTGATAAAGCTACTGAGGTTAAAATTTTAGTGAAGCAGAAAGAATATAGAATACAAGAATTAGAGATAATGTTGAATCAAGAAAATTCTAACTCCAATGAGCAAATAGAATTGAAGATGTCCCAATTTTAGAAGGATTTCAAAAGTCTTAATTTACAACATCAAGTAGAACTCACTGAGAAGCAAACTCAACTAGAGGCAACAATGAATAGATTACAAATCCAGCCACAATTATATCAGTTCATAAAGAAAGAATTAGATGTGAATGATAATTTAAAGCAACAAAAACAAATATTTTGCCAACAAGCTTCTATTACTGGCTCTAATTGTGACTCAAGTGAAATATTGATCCAGAAAGTAGCTATCCAGAAACTTTAATGTGAGAAGATCAAGAATAAAATAGATGAACACATTCAATGGCAAGCATTAGACTCGGGAAAGGAAGCTAATATACCCCAGTTAGATAAGTTCCACAAGGAAATCTTATTCAAATATTGGGAAGCATAGTTAAAGCAGGAAGAGAAAGCAACAGTGAAAGAATTCAAGTTGGAAAAGGAAATTACTGAATCTGTGTGTGAACAGCTTGTGAAAGTAGAACTTATCAGATAATGCATGTCTGAAGTGCTCTCAGAAGTCAAACAATTGGAAACACAGTGGAAACAAAAGGCAAAAATGCAGGATGAAACAATTAAAAAAGTAAATAAGTTTGATCAAGAAAATTATCGAAATTTTCTAATCAAACCTTATCATCAATACCACACCCTGAAGTCTTTAACATGTTTGACAAGAAGATCATAGTGAGCACTCTCAAATGCGATATTCAAAGGACAGGTCAGAACACATATTTCGCAGCCAGCTCAGCTCAAGCCCATGCTATATATTTTTGAACTTCGAGGGGAAATCCAAAAGAAAGATCAGAACTCATAAGTCATATTGTTAATTTATTTTCCTAGATTGTATTTAAAGTTAGTATTACGAAGATGGTTGTTTGAAACCCCCTCTATTTTTTTGTAATAATCTATTTTAGAACATAGTTAGTTTAGTGTTTAAACCCCTCCCATGCATTTAGAGAAGGGTCCAAAAATTTGTCAAAAACATTTGCAAAGAATGCACTATTGTAAGTTTGTGAATGCTTTGATGAATTAATGGAACACAGTATGTTATCTTTTGACATTTAAAGCTGTTTAACTGATGTTGCACTATTGTACTCTTTAAATTGCTTTAAAGTGAAAAGGAGCAGATCAATTATTGTCAGTTTACATGAGTAGAACTTCGTACATATGGTACTTTTATTCACTTGTATTAAGTCTTACTTTCTATATTGACAATCATCTTTTTATTGCATTATATATTTGAAAGGTTATTATAGATGAATGTTACATGCACTTCTGTTCTAATATTTGTCTGTGATTTATTATTTAATATATAATCACACATATGAATGCGATATATTTTTCATAATTCTTCTAATAAAACTATTTTGTTAGGAGAATCATCTTACATAATTTTCATCTCTTTCAACTGTTAAATAATATACATTACTAATATTTGAAGGATATATCTTTAGATCACATAAAGGAAGAAACACCCCAAGTATATAGTAGAATAGATAGTTTAGATAGATGCATGTGATAGATTAAAATCATTTTCCATTGAATTTTGTATAATCAAAACACCCCCAAAATCATCCTTATTTGGAAAATGGTCCAATTATCCCCAGTCGGAGCCACTACACCAAACATAAAAGGAGTTGCTTTAAGGTACGGACCAGGTGGTTTTCCCCCATGTTTTGGCTGCGGAATTCCAAGGCCTCAACAAAATACTAAAGGATAAATAAGGATTTTTGTGAACCTGCTCAAACTGAATGATGCATGTGTTCATGATCCATTCCCTAACCCATTTTCTGATGAGATCCTTGAAAACGTAGGAGGACAGGAGGGTTATTCATTTGCAGATGGTTTCTCAAGATATCAACAGATCATAATTGCAACGGAACATAGGAGTAAGTAAACCTTTGCAACAAAATGGGGATATTTTCAATACAAAGTCATGCCATTTGGATTGAAGAATGCGACTGTTATCTTCTCATGTGTAGTAGTAGCTACATTCAAGGAGTATATCCACAAGTTCTTAGAAATATACTTTTATGATTGGACTATATTTGGATTTTGAAGAAGCATGTATCAAGTCTGCGCCCAATGCTGGATACTTGTAGGAAGTATCATATCTCACTTAATTTGAAGAATTGCATATTTTGTGTGCCATTTGGGATATTGGTGGGTCATATTTTCTGCCAACAAGGATTGATGGTGGATCCCGCGAAGATCATAGTGATTGTTAATCTGGAAGTTCCTATAAATTTCAAACAAATGTGCTCAATTTTGGGGCATACAGGATATTTTTGGAAGTTCATTCAAGTTTATGCGTTGATCACTGCGCCCATGGATAAATTTCTCAGAAGGATGCGTCATTCTGTTGGGATGAATCATTTCAGTAGAGTTTTGAATTGCTGAAGGAAAAGATGGTCACTGCACCCATATTGGTCTTTCCAGATTGGTCAAAGGTGTTTCATATGCATGTTGATGCCTCCTTCATTACGCGTAGAGTTATTTTAATGAAACTAGGAGTGGGGGAGATTGATCACCCTATTTCATTTGCAAGTTGGAAGTTATTAAGCACGGAGTGTAATTATTAAAATATGGAGAGAGAAGGATTGACTATGGTTTATGCACTGCATAAATTCCACCACTATCTGTTAGGAGGAAATTTCAAGATGTTTACTGACCACTCTGCTTTGAAGTCCCTAGTCAATAAGCTTGTGCTTGGGGGGAATATCTGCAGGTGGTTGATGTTGTTTCAGGAATATGATTTTGAAGTTATTGTGAAGCTTGGGAGACTGAATGTTGGGCCAGACCATCTGTCACACATTGAGAATGGAGAAGAACCTATTATTTTGGAAGATGGATTACCAGATGCACAGTTATTTTTTATAAAGGCGATTGATGATTATTTCCATGATATTATTCATTTCTTGATTACTAGACGCGTGCTCGAGGAGTATACAATGCAATAGAAGAAAGAGATGGTGGTGTGCGCACCTGAATTTACCTTAATTTCCGCTCAGTTGTATAAGATGGGTGAATACGAGGTCTTGTGTATTGGAATTTCAACGAGATATCTTAGCTAAAGCTCATGGAGGGGTTGTCTGAGGTCACTATGCAGGGAAATCCACTGCGTAAAATATCCTGTGAGCTGGTTTATGGTGGACCACACTACACAATGATTCATATGCACATTGCCATGCATGCGATATGTGCCAAAGGAAAGGAAAGCCATCATGCAAAGATGAGATGCCCTTGCACCCACAGATGGCATTGCAAGCTTTTGATAAATGGGCCATAGATGGTTTTGGCCCTATTGACCATCCAGGGAAGAAGAGAGGTCTGCATTACATAATCAATACAAAATATTATGTGACCATATGGGCTGAAGCTAATCCGATAAAGGATTGTAGTGCAAACACAGCTGCGCACTTAATTTTTTAGAACATTTTGACTCATTTTGGGTGCCCTAATATTCTGATGAGTGATCGAGGTACACACTTTGTGAATGAAACCATTGAAGCTCTAACAGAAGAATTCTGGATTCATCATCAGAAGAGCACTCCATATCACCCACAGGCGAATGGTGTGGTAGATTCTTTCAATAAGATATTTGAGACTCCGCTCACTAAGGTTTGCAATGCTAACCGAAATTATTGGGATGTGCACATACATGTGGTTCTTTGGGCATATAGAAATACATGCAAGAAGTTGAAAGGTGTTACATGTAATTTTGTCACCACGACATTTGACTGTTCATATGGGTCTATCACCATCCATATCATGTTCCCTTAGAAGTCAAAAGCACTAATGTTCCTTAATCAAGTCTTGGAATTGGAGAAAAGCTCTTTAAAACTCTTAAAATTCTACCTGCACGGTTTTTCTAGCCTTTCTTTGTGCATGCACTGCTGTTCTGTCCATAAAATGTGGAAACTCCTGCACTTTTTGCCACTATAACTTGCACAACCTCATGAAAATAAAATAAAAGAAAAAAGTAAATTATAGAAGCCTAGTTGGTCGAATATTCTCCCAACTGGAAGCTTCTAGAGTCGTGATTAGTTCGAGCTTTATCCCTCCACTCATGGAGCTTATCCCTTGGTCCATGGAGCTCAAATCCCTTCATGAGAGGAATCCATCCCCCTCTTCATGGAACTGAAACTACCTCCATTTACCTATAAATTGAGCTCAAGTTTCAGGTTGAAGGGTAGACACATGTAGATTGTGAATCATAGAAACTAACTTATATAGTTTCTAAGCTGAAGAGAGTTCATAAGAGTGCATATTTTCTATACTAGTGATTTGTTGTTGGCATGAGAATGATCACACCCTTGTGTCTATAACTCCATGCTGGTATTCATAAAGGAAGCCTTATCAGACGGAAGGAGAACGATTATTCAGGACCCTGGGAGAAATCTGTACAACATCAAGGCATCAGGTTGTAAGATTACTCTTTCTATTCAAGATAACACATATGAATATTTTTTCTCATTGCTTTGTTTATATGATTATTGGAATAATGTCAATACTTAGAATCCTTGATCACTAAGTTGGATTAGATTTTTTTATTATTATATGTTGTATATTCTTTGATTATTTGTATTGTCTTTTATTGCAGGTTCTACTCATTAGAGAAACCACTTTGGAGCGAAGAGACAAAGGGATACATCAAACATTTGGATTTCAAGGTAGGGGCATGTCCTCTCTACTTTACTATTATAATAATCTTGAAATGAAATTAATCTAGAGGAAAATGTTTTCAAATGGATCTTTGTTTCTAGTTACTCGCTAAGTACTAGGGAGATCGCTCTTGTCTACAAGAGGGATTAATCCACGTAACAATAGGAAAGACACCATTCAGGATGGTGTATGGCTAGGAAGCTGTGATGCCAATGGAGTACATTGTTCCAAGTCTACGCATTGTAGCATTCAAAAATATGGTAGAGAAGGATATTATGGAAGAACGGTTATCACAGTTGGTCACGCTCGAAGAGGATCACTTTATTGCAAATTTCCATCAGCAAGTGCAGAAGGTGCACAAAAAGGCATGGCATGATAGGCATGTTAGACATAAGGTCTTTAAGGAAGAATATT
The DNA here is from genome assembly GCA_034641835.2 of Pinus albicaulis. Classification (NCBI taxonomy): domain Eukaryota; kingdom Viridiplantae; phylum Streptophyta; class Pinopsida; order Pinales; family Pinaceae; genus Pinus; species Pinus albicaulis. Next base: position 91,661,721 of record CM076577.1, read on the forward strand.
TGGTCATGTTGCATGACAGTAAGTTTGCGCACCACCCAGGGAAGTTCAAGATGCATTGGCTAGGACCATATATCGTTAAGGAGATCACTGACAAAGGTGCAGTGCGCCTGGCCACATTGAGCGGAGAAAATATTCCTGGGGATGACCCTCTCCCTACACGCACAAAATAAATATATAGTCAGATAATTGGATCTATGCAGAAGGGATGGAGGATGGGCAAACAAGTGCGACACATGTGCAGTAGCTACGCGCGAAGGTTGACTGGGTCACAGAAGTGCCACAATATCAGTTGGAACAATAAATCTAGACAAAACAATGTTCTTACCATTTGGAGGAGTGTCTAAGTTTCATTTAATGAGGAGATTATGCCAGATTTGGAGAATTTTTATAATTTATGGAGCTACATTAATGCATAAGGGACCATTTAAGACATGCCTAATAGTATAAATATGACCAAAGGGGTCACATTAGTTCCCTGGCCTTCTGTGTGATTTTTGTGAATTGAGATCTATGATTTCTCAAGCCCATATGAATTCTATGTCTAGTCTTGATCCGTTGTTTGAGGAGGAGTTGCGTCGTAGATTTTTAGGCCACATAATACTCCCTAGTATCACAACCACTAGACCAAGATAGGAACCCATTGCGCAGGCAGCTGAGACCCTTGCGCTTGCTCAGAACAAGAAGGGACAGAACTCAGGGTCCCAGACATCGCCTAGAGAGAAGACCCCCAAGCCACGCTCCACTACAGCTGAGCACCAAAAGAGGCCGATGGTTGAGTTTCCAGAAACCATAATGGAGGAAGAGGATGTGGCAGAGGTTTCCAATCCTATTATGCGGTTGCCTGCATATGTTTCACCATGCAAAGCTTCGATGAAGATCCCGAAGGACCTTGAAAAAGTGCGCGCTTATATCAATATGCTATTGCTGCTAGAGAATGTCCCTATGGAAGGCGATATGTTTGTCAAAGTTTCACTGCTGAAAATGGAGGACTGGGACCTCGCTGATCAAGAATGATTTCCCGATCTCACGTCAGATAGGTATCTAGAGTGCATTCAGTATGATGATGGTGTCATGAAGGTTGAGTTGATGCCCTAGGCGTTGGGCTTGCATAAGTCCATATTGCTCACTTTGTTGCAGATCCTTCACTTTGGGCACAACTCGATCAATGATATTTGTGTGTGGCAGCTACTCACATTAATTCATGATGAGTGTATATGGATTGGGGAGTGCATACCCATCGACGACGCATTGATCCATCGGATCAATGGTTTGTCAGGCCAAGGCACAGACCCTGTAGCAGCATTTAGCGAGAAGGGTAAATAGAAGAAAATCTCTGACAAATTAAAGAAGGATTACAGAGTGCCACGCCACACCCAAGGGTTCATGGTAAGAGAAATAAGTGACCGGACTATCCAATTTGGAACCATAGTGCTTGCATGTAAAATGATGAGGAAGTGTAGGCTGAAGGAAGTCTCAGCGCATGTTATTGCATTGGCCGCGCAATGTGAGAAGGGTGTCTAGTACAACTGGGCACAATATTTATGCACAAAGTTTCTGGAGAATGTGCGCAAGGCGCAAGAGGAAGGAAAACATTTCTACTACGCATGGTTGATCCTCCTCATCACACTCATTGGGTGGAAGACCCTAGAAGAAACAAAATTCCCCGAGATACAGCCAGAGATGTGTGAAGCTAAATGCTACGCCACTTTGTGGAATTCCAATATTCCAGCAAGAATAACTGAAAAACAAAATATATTGGGTCATTTTTGGCTATGCGTTGTGTCAGGAGATTCAGTCGAAGCTGAGGTTGTCCCCAACCTTGTATGAGTAATACAAGTTAATCGCAGACTTCAAGGCGACATTCCACAATGTTCATATCTATGTGAAAGGCACAGTCGCAGGTGTATGGTATTATTTTCCATACCTGGTTACCAAACATGACTTAGTGTGATTCATTGCATAGTTGCCACTAACCTGGTTGGATCCGCGCAACACTGGGGATGCATCATCTTCAATTCCAAAGACCCCAACAACACCCCAAACAGAGAAGCAGAAAACAAGTAAAGACACTGGAGCATTGGCCACACTGACCATAACTGGTGAGACCATTGATATCGAAAAAGAAACAGAACCAGAAAATAATGGTGCAGGTGCCAAGGACACTGAGGCTCAGACTGCCAAGGAGACGACGTCGTAGACCACCAAGGGGACCAACCATAGTTCTCAGGCCATGGGAGGTCCACAAAAGAATATAAAAGGGACCAAATAAGCCAATGTCGAGGACCTCACATTGATCAAAGATGATTTCAATGAGATTTCAAATATCGTGATGTCTACGACTGAAGATATGTGGAAATATCTGGAGGCGCATTAAAAAGTTATGCTCGACGGTGTGCAGACTGGAATTTAGGAGTTGAAGGTCCAAGCGAGCCTGATCCAAGCAAGCATGGCCCAGGTGAGCCTACTTAAGATGAGCGTGCCTTCTACCAGCATGTAGTCGATGAACACCGTGTTGCCTTCGACCATGGATAGTCGCCTAATACAGATCCCTGAGCCTGCAATCCGAGTCGATTAGCTGAATCTGTGCACATAGCTCAGAGTCTGTAGTGAAATAAACATTGATATAGTTGTGCTACCACTAGGGAAGATACACATGATCCACAACATGATTATGGATGAGTTTCAGTTCAAAGAACCCCGAGCCTACCGCACTGCCACTGGGCCGCAGTAGCAAGAAGCCAAAATTCAGCACAAGCGATATACAGTAGAGGAAGCATGTCGCACTATTGGGGCTCGGCACACTGCCCTATAGACCAAAATTGATCGAGTATGCAGTTATTTTCCAATGCTACCTACCTCAGCCACACCTAAAGAAAAATTGGAAGGTTGGCCGCTGCGCTAAAGGCATCGCTCAATGAAGTGCCGTCTGTTAGAGTAGAATTTGAACAAAAAATTTTAGATTTTTAGATGAAGCTGCAGCTAGAAACGCCACCAAAATTCAGAGCATAGCGTGTTGTAGAGGTCAAGGCAGTCACAGATAATATATCAGCTACAGTAACATGGTGCAGCCAACTGCTAGATGAAGCCATGGGTGTATGTAATTAAGTTCAGAATGACCCAATGGTGCAACAGCTGTGCAATTATTTGTGCATAAAGGAACAAAAATTCATAGACATCAGGATGGTGGCACCCAAATTAATGATAGTGTAACGACTTTCCCACCTTCAAGAGGGTCGAGCTATTCAAACAAATATTGAAGCTCTGCATCGCCAGGAACAATTATTGGAACCAAGGATGCAACTGTGGGCTAAGGAAGCCCTACAATTGTCTCATACCCTGGATGGTGCATTAAAGAGCCTTCAGTAGATGCAACGAAGCATAAATCTAGCACCTCAAGGGCCGACAACTACGAAGCTCGTGGATGAAGCACAACGAGTTGTTGCGCAGAGTGTCGAAGTGGTCCTGCCATTGAAAAGCTATGTGAAGGCGCTCAAAGTGAAGATGAAGGAGCCTACCCCACAATGACTCGAGATGAGTCACGTGTTTGTGTTGGGGGCCTATTGGAGCGAGGTCCCCTGGGGTCAATTTTGGTAAAGTTGTGTATATTTTGTTGTGCGTGCTGCATGGAAGAGTCAAAGAGGCTTTGGGGTAGGTCAAATTCCCTATTCAATGTAAATGTGTTTCAAGGGAAAACTATGAGTCTCAAACCATGGTTTGAGACCATGGTATATGCATGCTAAGATTAGTATACATATGGATAGATCGAGTCAAGTAGAGATATTAATCTTATATTTTGATGATGAATGTTTAGTAAGGTTTTTCGGTCTAAGTCTGAGTTTTTGGGTAGAAAGGCTCCTATTGGCTGTGTGCGCGAAGACCTTAGTCCTGGTTATGTGTGGACTCCATTGGTTGTGTGCATGGAAGTTTAATTGGTATTTAAGGATATAATGTATTGAAAATTTTATATCTCTTAATAAAGAAGAATGTTTTGGTGAACTGGAAACTCTTATGCGATTTCTATTTAGTTATTTGTTATTTTCTTTGAGATCGGAATATGTTCTGTGATGTGTTATACTTACTCCTGTTTATGATCAAATGCATCTGCATGAATAAATGAAGTCTTTTATGTGTGAAGACTATGTTGATGAATATATCTGATTAAAATACATTTGTTTATTGTGCATGAGTATATACTGCATTCGAGTATAATATGCGAAGAGTTGATCTATTGTTCTTATGTTATGTTGTTGTGCACATCTGCATATTATATGTGATAAGTTCTGTTATAAGTCTGTTTAGGGCCATCTAATCTGAATTTATGCATAAATGCAACATAATACACATATAACCATTAATACAAAGATGCAATGGAAATAACACTTCATTTCATTAATATCAAAGAACTAAAATTTGTTTACAGATAGAATGGAAACAAACTAGCTAGGGCACTGGTAGCTTATCTCTAAGAAGAGATGTGGTGTCTACAGGCCTCTGAAATGTGTTACAATGAGGCTCGAGAGCCTATTTATTATTGAGAAACAATGGAAAACCCTAAACATCCAAAAACCTAACCCTAGGAGATGAAGCGCCAAAACTATATATGGGCCCCGTTTGGGTAAATTGGTACATAAACCTCCCGGGGACATAACTTTGGAATACGATCTCTATTTGACACGCATAATACCTCACTAGAAATGTATTTCTGGGGAATAAAACTTTTGATGTGATAAACATAGAAGTTACTTCCATGTTGCTCCCAGGTTTCCCAAAAAACGTCGTTTAGGGCCTCAAAATGGCTCCGGAAGTTCAAGACCCGAAAAAATGCTAAAAATAGTAAATTGTGCTACAATTAAGGAAAATGAAAGAAAAAATGGTGGGTCCCCAAGTGGAATAGGCAGGTGGCAACCAATACCCACTTGGATCATTCCTCTCCCCTTAGTAAGAAATGGTCCCCATTGCATTGATTTCCTCCATGAGATGAGGAAACTTCTGCTGAACTTGGTTCCTGGTGAACCACTTGCCTTGGTGTAGGAGTTGGCTAGCTTTGACAACTCGATATAGTTGGATCTTCTGTTGGTGAGTGTTTTTTATTTTCATTTCCATGATACGATCTGTGGTGGCCTATTCCATGCAGTCTGGGTTTAACTCTATTAGTGTGAGTTGTTATTCAATGTCAGAGGTGTCCAGTAGAGGTGGGAAGTAGGACTGAAGGTGATCCACATTGAACACTGGGTGCAGACCAAGTAATGGTGGAATACTAAGATCGAAGGCATTGACCTTTACAACCTTGGTAATGGTGTACATCCCATATTGAAGAGGGCGAAGCTTGCGGTGGGATCCAGCGAGGAGCTCCTTCTGCAAATGTAGCCACACTATATTGCCTACTTGGAAGTTGTGTGGCACCCAATATTGATCATGTCGTTGCTTGTACTTAGCATTGGTTCTGCCCAATATGTCATGAACCTATTGGAAGATGTGCTCAATTCACTCAATGAATTTTTTTCCTTTGTCAGCTTCAAACTGGACATGAGCCGAATTGGCCTGAGTAGCCGCAAATGGCATGGCTACATCAATGGGACATAATGGCTAGAATCCCAAGCCCACTCGGAAAGAGGTTGTGGCAAGTTGAGATGTAGAGAGCCCAGTTATAACTATGTTGTACATAGGGAATAATCTCATCCCATGTGCTTGGATGCTTCGAATTGTAGATGCACAAAATGTGTATGATCATCCTGTTGATGACCTCTGTCTGGCTATCAATTTGGGGATGGAAAGTTGTAGACTTGGTGAGCTTGGTGCCCAGCATTCACCAGAGGCTGGACCAAAATGTGTTGAGGAACTTGTTGTCCCAATATAATATGATATATTGTGGGATCCAAAATTTCACCCACACACATTCAAAGAAGAGTTTGGCAGTGGCTTCTACTGTGATATTCTTCTTGCAGGCCACCATAATGGCCATCTTCAAGAATCTATCGAAGACCATGAAAACATAGTCATTTCCATGCTTAGTAGAAGGAAGGCCCTATATGTAATCCATGGATATGGATTCCCAAGGTTGACTAGGGGTAGGTAGTGGAGTCTAGAGGCCTTGATTCTTGATGTTCTGTTTGGAAATGGTGCAGGTAGTGCATGATCTGATGTACTTCCTAACATCCTATCAAAGGTTCGGCCAATAGAAATACTTCTGTAGTACTGCCACTGTTTTCTTGACCTTGAAATTCCCAGCGACCCAAATTTAGTGCACTTCCCAAATAATATTGGCACACTCACTTGAAGGAACATAAAGGTGTCCCAGGTGACATAGAAGTGCATCCTGGAGGTGAAAATTTGGAACTTGTGTACCCTCCAAGAGTGTCTTGTATGTGTGGCCGAATTCCGGACCACTCTTATAGAGAAGCGGCCAATCAAAATTATCGTACCCATAAAGTTGAGAACAGTGGTTTTCACCACTATCGGTGGTCGGATGAGGCAGTCTTCAACATTATTAGTGTTTCCCTTATTGTACTTGGATGTTAAAATTAAACTGTTGCAGATATGTGGATCACTCCAGATGGCAATCGTGTTGCAAGTTCCCTTGTGTCTGTATGAACTACAGGGGTTGGTGGTCTATGTGGATGACTGTTTCCTTCCCCAAAATGCAATTCTTCCATTTTTGGCAATCCTACATAATGAAATACATGTCTTTGTCATAAGTGGGATACTTGTAGACTGTGTCGAACAGTCTCTCACTGTTATATGCTAGAGGATGCCCTTTTTGAGTAAGAACTACCCCAATAGCATAGTTAGAGGCATTTGTCTCGATATCAAATGGTTGTTGCAAGTTAGGTAATGTGAGCACTAGGAAGAGAAGAGGCGATGTTTCAATTCTACAAATGCCTTCTGTTTAGATTCCGACCAAAATAATTTTGCTTTCGCCCCTCCCTTGGTGACTTGACTCAAGGGCCAAGTGATATGAGATAATCCCAACACGAACTTATGGTAGAAATTAGCAAGACCTAGAAAGTTGTGAATCTCTGTTAGATTGGTTGGGGTTGGCCAATATCGAATGAATTGGATCTTGGGTGGATCTGCATGCACCCCTCGCTCATCAATAATGTATCCCAGATACTGAACCTGGGTCATGCCAAAAGTGCACTTCTCCAAATTGGCACACAGCTTGTGTTGCCGCAATGTTTGGAGGACCTATCGGATGTGGTGGAGGTGCTCTTCCCAAGTATGGCTGAAGATCAGGATGTCATACAAGTACAATACTACAATTGGGTAGGTTAATGGCCGCAAGATGTCTTCCATCAGCCTCGTGAATGTTGCGGGAGCATTCGTCAACCCAAAAGGCATGACCAACCATTCGAAAATTCCCTCTTTGGCTTTGAAGGCAGTATTCCACACATTGGAGGGTTCGATTGGTACCTGGTGATGCATAAACTTCAATTCGATATTGCTGAAATATTTCACCCCTTTGAGTTGGTCTAGAAGTTCATCAATCTGTGGGATTGGGTACCTATTCCAGACAATGGTCTTGTTCAGTGCCCGATATTCAATACAAACTCTCCAAGTCCCATCCTTCTTCTGCACCAACACGATCAAGCTCCCATAGGGCGATGAACTCAGCCGGATGTGAAATTTTTGTAGAAGCTCCTAAATATACCTCTTGATTTCATCGTTCTCCAGAAAAGAGTGCCAATAGATCATTCCATTGGGTAGCGTGCACCTGGGGTCAGATCGATGGGGTGCTTGACCTGACAGTGCAGAGGCACCCCTGCGGGTGAGGTGAAGATGTCCTCGTACTCCTCCACGACCTTGTCCATTTGTTGTTGTCGTGTGGAGGAGCTTTGTCTGGAGGTCCTAGCCACAATATTCTTCTTTCCCTAAGGGTGGATCATCAGGAAAACAAATTTCCCAGTTTTGGAAATGAGCTTACTGCATTGTTTTTCAATGACCAAGGAGATAACGACAGGTGTGGTATCTTGTACAACTTATCGCCCAAAGTAACAATAACAGTGCGAGGTCAAGACTCATACACAACATGTCACTTCCACAAATATGGTTGGCCTAATAATACATCAAAAACATCAAGAGGAGCAATGTCACATAATACCTCATCTGTGAAGGGCTTGATGCTATAAGGAAGGTGACACTGCTAGTTGGCGTTGAGATCCCATCCTTGGTGAAGCAACTCGATGGTGTATGTCTGTGGTTGTTTTGTGGTCGGTAAGCCCAACCTCTTAACGACATCTACTGAAATGATGTTATTTTGGCTCCCACTGTCGACAATGAACTGTAGCGGGGAACCCTTTACCCACATATGGGAGTGGAAGAGAAGCTCTGTTAGGTCCCTATATTACTAGTATAGTCCCTTATTGTTGTTAGTATAACCCTCTTATTGTTATTATTATACCCTTTTAACCCCCATATTGTTATTATTGTGCCCTTAAATTATTATTGTTAGGTCGGCTAGGATTACATTGTGGCCCCATGGACTCCTATATATAGAAAGGAGGTTTTGTAATTTGAATCATCCAAGAATTGTTCATTCATGTAATGTATTGGAGGTTGCCCCCTCGAAGTGTCTTATTTATAAGGCGTTGATATCTCTTTTCTTCTCTTTTTGGAGCTAGTTTCCCAACATTTGGTATCAGAGCTTTGAGATTCTAGGGTTTCGCTGCTCCAAATAGGTCATCGTGGCATTTTCACTATAACGTTTTTTCTACGAAGGTTCAGAATCTGAAATTTTTAAAGTGCAAAGTAAAAATCTTGAGGAACATCTTCGCAAAATGTCAGAGCTTGGTTTGCAATATTTTCGGAGATATGATCTGTGCAAGTTAGTTCATTTTGCAGGCTCTTGAATTTAACCTAAATAGGTCATCATGGTATTTTCGTAATAACTTTTTTTCTACAAAGGTTCAGAAGCTGAAATTTTTAGAGTGAGAAGCCGCAATCCTGAGGAACATCGTCACAACATTTTAGATATTGTTTTGCAATATTTTCGGAGATATGATCTATGTAAGTTAGGGCTTTTTGAGGCTTCTTAATTTCATCTCAAAGAGGTGATCGTGGGAAAATATTCATAGCTATCTCTCTGAGCATCAGATTGGAGTGTTGTAAAAAGTGGCTGCAAGTACACGGACTTCAGTTTTCGGGCTATAAATTTCAGAGCCAAAGGAGGAAATAGTGAGACGTGGCAAGTCGTACAAGTTCACTCTACTGAACCAATCCAAAATTGGGTCATTGTGGGAGATTAGACATAAATTTGCCTTGAAGAATCCAAATCAGATCAGATCTATGGCATTTAAAAGAAGCTTCAGAGGGCTACTACAGGGCTGAATTTTAGATATTAAGGATCTTCAATTATAGATATAATTGAATTTCAATATCGAGCTCCTCAAAAGCAAGTAAAAGGTGTGTATTTTTTTTCCGAATTGCATAAGTCTTGTTTGAAGAATCAAGTTGAATTGATTCCAAGGGCATATTGTAGAATAGATATCAGTATTAGATTCTAAAATGGCCCCTAAAAATAATTCAACACCCATTAAGCCTTTAGAAATCTCTACTATGACTCATGAAGGCGAAGAATGGAAACATGACATATCAAAATTACAAGAGCAAGTGCAACAAATTTCGCTCTTGCAAAGAGCAACAAAAAATGACATGGAAGTTTTGAAGAAAGGCGTGGAAACTAAGATGGATGGTTTCAAGAAAGGCATGGAATATAAGATGGATGGTTTGAAGAATGGCATGTAATCTAAGATAGATGGCATGGAATCTAAGATAGATGGCATGGAAGCTGGCATGGAATCTAAGATGGATGACATGGAAGAGAAAATGGAGAACATGAAGAATGATCTAAAAGCATACATGGAAGGTTTGAAAAAGTTGATACAAAAAATGTTTCCTAATGGTGAAAAGATAGTAGAGGAAACTCATGATGAGAACAAAATAAATGTTAATCGTGATTTCATAAAATATAATGTTGGCGGGAAGAACCACCATATTCCAAAAATGGATATGAGGAAGTTTGATGGAAAGGATCCTGTAACATGGATACTACATATGGAGCAATATTTTGATCTCCATAATGTGCAAAACACACAAAAGGTACACATTTCAACTTTACATTTAGAACAAAATACATTTGTATGGTATCGATGGCTTTTCTCTCGTAAAAAAAATGTCACTTGGTCAATTTTTATGGAGGAAATGATAGCACATTATGAGGATACAAAGAGCAACACCTTCTTTAGCCAATTGATAAATCTCAAACAAAATGGTTTAATGGGGGAGCACATTGAGGACTTCCAAAAATTGAATATAAGGGTAACCGATATTCCAGAGGAACACAAGATTGATCTCTTCAGAATTACTTTAAAGGATAACATCCAACATGAAGTTCGTGTTTTGGAACCTGATTCATTGGAGAAGGCATTCAGGTTGGCAAGAAAAGTTGAATGTAAAATTATGGCAACAAGGAGGCCTACCACTCACTTCTATAAAGAAGGAAGTGTTGCTACGCCTAGATTTCCACAACCTACAAGGTTGACACCACAAAAAATGGAAGAAAAAGAGCAAAAGGGCTTTGCTACAGTTGTGATAGAAAATACACTAAAGGTCATAAGTGTGCTGAGAAGAAATTATTTTACATAGATTGTGAAGAAGAAGAAGAAAATGAACGAGAAGAGGATATACACCAGGAACCACCCCTAGAAGAGGAAGAAATGAATCCGACCATATCGTGTAATGCACTGGCAGGAATTACCACTCCTCAAACTCTCAAGATAGAAGGACATATCAAGAAGAAAAAGGTAATAGTGTTGATTGATTCAGGTAGCACCCATAATTTAATTCATTGTAAGGTAGCCAAGGAATTAAATTGTTTCCTATACCCAGCACCAGAATGTCAAGTGATGGTTGCAAATGGAGGAACTATAAATTGCTCTGGAAAATGCCATAATATCAAGCTAACAATGGGGGAATATGTATTGACTAGTCCAATGCTTTCCATTCCTATGGGAGGTGCTGATGTTGTACTAGAAGTACAATGGTTACAATCTTTGGGGACGGTAGCTTTTAATTTTCAAGAACTTTTCTTGAAATTTTTTTCAGAAGGAAAGGAAGTCGAATTACGGGGTATTGCGGGGAAGCCAGGAAGGATAATAAGCTCTAATGTCATCACAAAGCTTCTAAAGAAAGAACAGCGAGGCCTAATTGCACAATTATGCTCACTAGAAGTTCCAACATCAAAATCATCTATTTCTGCAGATCTCCAACAAGTCTTGGACAATCATTCCAAGGTGTTTGAAACTCCCAAAGGACTCCCACCTATTCATGATCATGATCATGCTATTCATTTGATTCCGGGAAGTGTTCCTCCAAACATCAGGCCTTATAGATATCCTTATGTCCAAAAGAGCGAAATTGAACGTATGATTGCAGAAATGTTAGAGGCGGGTATAATTCAACCTAGTAAAAGTTCTTTCTCTGCTCCTGTAGTATTGGTACACAAGAAGGATGGATCATGGCGCATGTGTCCGGATTATAGGGAGCTCAATAAGCTCACCATTAAAGATAAATTTCCCATTCTGTGATTGATGAATTATTGGATGAATTACATGGAGCAATTTATTTTACCAAGTTGGATCTTCGTTCAGGATATCATCAAATTAGAATGAAGACTGAAGATATTCCAAAAACAACATTTCGAACTCATGAGGGTCATTATGAATTTTTGATCATGCCTTTTGGCCTTACCAATACACCTTCTACATTTCAAGGGTTGATGAATTCCATTTTCAAACCCTTCCTTAGAAAATTTGTGCTAGTATTTTTTGATGATATACTAATCTACAACAGGTCTTGGAAGGATCATGTTCAACATGTTGATAGGGTGCTCAAACTATTGCAGGAGAAACAATTATATGCAAAAACATCCAAATGTCTCTTTGGAGTACAAGAGGTGGAATATCTGGTTCATATTGTATCTCATGAGGGTGTTAAGGTAGACCCTAACAAAATTAAAGCCATTAAGGAATGGAAAGTCCCCACAACCATAAAGCAGTTGCGAGGATTTCTCGGGTTAACAGGGTATTATTGAAAGTTTATTAAGAATTATGGGAAAATAGTGAAACCTCTAACAACATTATTGAAGAAAGATGCATTTTCATGACTCCTGAAGAAACTAAGGCCTTTGAACATCTTAAATAGGCAATGTGCCTAGCAACAGTCTTAGCTATGCCAGACTTCACAAAAACCTTTATTGTGGAATGTGATGCCTCAGGAAATGGAATTTGTGTTGTTTTAATGCAAGAAGGAAGACCTATTTCTTTTGAAAGTCATCCAATCAAAAGAAAGTATTTATAGAAACCTATTTATGAGAAGGAAATGTTAGCAATCCTGCATGCACTAAAGAAATGGAGAACTTACCTAATGGGAAGACACTTCAAGGTAAAAACTGATCATGATAGTCTTAAACACTTTTTGGAACAAAGACAATCTTCAGAAGAGCAGCAAAAATGGGTCACAAAGATGTTGGGTTATGACTTTGAAATAATCTACAAAAAAGGAAAGCTTAATGTTGTTGCGGATGCACTCTCAAGAAAGAATGAAGAGGTGGAAGCATTGCTTTGTGCCATTTCTATTATCCAACCAGATTGGATAACCGAAGCAAGAGATGAATGGAAGAAGGACAAAGACGTGTGGACACTCATTCAAAAGTTGCAGCAAGATCCTAGTACATCTGATACATTTAGTTGGAAAAATGATTCCTTATGGTACAAAGATCGGTTATATATTTGTAAGAATTCCCAACTAAAACAAAAGATTCTTCTGGAATTGCACACTTCTCCTTTAGGAGGACACTCAGGATTTTTAAAAACTTACCACAGGGTGAAGAAAGAATTTTTTTGGGGTGGCCTTAAATCTGATATTCAAAAGTTTGTGGCGGAATGTTTGGTTTGCCAGCAGAATAAAGTGGAAACAATTAAGACCCCGGGACTTCTACAACCTTTATCCATTCCAAGTCAACGTTGGGAGGAGATTTCAAGGGATTTTATCACAGGTTTACCTAAGTCCGAAGGAAAGAGTGTCATCATGGTGGTAGTTGATAGACTTACCAAGTATGCACACTTTTGTGCATTATCTCATCCATTTAAGGCAAGTACAGTTGCTACTACATTTATGGACACAATTCAAAAGCTACATGGAAACCCAAGGGTTATTGTGAGCGACAGAGATCCCATTTTTACTGGAAATTTTTGGACGGAGTTATTTTCTTGTTTGGGTACTCAATTAGCTCATAGCTCATTTTATCATCCTCAATCCGATGGTCAAAATGAGATAGTAAATAAATGTTTGGAAGGATATCTTCGTTGTTTTGTATCTGATAAACAAACACAATGGGTCAAGTGGTTACCTCTAGCTGAATGGTGGTATAACACTTCCTTCCATACTGCAGCAAAAATGACCCCATTTATGGAACTTTATGGATATCATTCACCATCCATCACACCATCTTTAAGAGAAAATTCGAAGGTTCAAGCAGTGGAAGATCACATCGAGCATCAACAAGAAGTTCTCCAACTCTTAAAGGACAACTTGAATTTCACACAAAATCGAATGAAACAAGAGGCAAATCAACATCGCAGCGAGAGAAGTTTTGATGTAGGAGAATGGGTATTTTTATGGCTACAACCATAAAAACAAATGTCCCTCAAGCAAGCCAAGAAGGATAATAAATTATGGACAAAGTACTATGGTCCTTACAAGGTGTTGCAAAATATTGGTATTACGGCATACAAATTGGAGCTTCCTGCTTCTTCACGAGTGCATCCAATTTTCCATGTTTCATGCTTAAAGAAGGTTATAGGTGAAAATATTCCAGTTCAAACAATATTGCTAGAACTTGATCAGGAAGGAAAATCATATTGGAACCTGAAGCGGTCACGGAAACAAGAACTCAACAGCTATGAAATCGATCAATTTCAGAGTATCTCATCAACTGGAAGAACTTACCCACTAAAGATTCTACATGGGAGGATGAGAATTTTATACAGAAGCACCTAGAGCTACTCAAGCATTGAGGACAACAATTTTTTGAAGGAGAGGGGCATGTTAGGTCCCTATATTACCAATATAGTCCCTTATTGTTGTTAGTGTAACCCCCTTATTGTTGTTATTGTACCCTTTTAAACCTCATATTGTTATTATTGTGCCCTTAAATTATTATTGTTAGGTCGGCTAGGATTACATTGTGGCCCCATGGAATCCTATGTATAGAAAGGAGGTTTTGTAATTTGAATCATCCAAGAATTTTTCATTCATGTAATGTATTGGAGGTTGCCCCCTCGAAGTGGCTTATTTCTAAGGCGTTGATATCTCTTTTCTTCTCTTTTTGGAGCTGGTTTCCCAACAAGGTCCTCCTCTGGATCTTTTGGTTCCTCCTTCTGGATCTTCATGGTGGCAACGATGGCGTTGGGATCTGCATCGATAATATGCTTCCCTTTGTGATTCCCCTTGTCGGGTTCTGATTCAGATTCGGAGCATGCGTATGATTTGGAAGCCTTCATCTCGGCCACCAGTGACTTCTTGGCTGGACATTTGTGTTGTGAGTGGAGCTCATATGGAACTCACAACATTTTCCTATGTCCTTCTTTGGCTTCACAGTGTTATTCTTTTCTTATGGCTTTGAAAGGTTCTCTTGGTCTTCCATGCCTTGGCTTTGTCCTTTGTTCTGCAGTTTGGGGGCACCTTTCCCTTGCTTTTGATTCATAGATCCAAAGTCTCGCTTCTTCTATTTTAATTTCTTCTCAATCTTGGAAGCATACTGGTATGTCATACCAAGCGAGGAGATGTCGAGGAACTCCATTTCCTTTTGAATGCATCTATGCAGAAAACTGCGGTACTTCAACACCAAATTTTTCTCTAAATATTTGATACCCAACTTTGTGCCTAGGGTATGGAATAGATTCGTCATCTCATGCACATCTTGATCCCTTTCCTGCCGCAACATAGTCCATTGTATGTACTTGTCCTCATAGCTCCCCACGGGACAATATTGTTCCTTGATGGTGTCTCAGAAATCATTCCAAGCGGGTACATCTGAAAACAAAGAGGGTTCCTCCTCGTCCTTTTTATCACAGTAGGTTTCCCACTAGTCCTTAACATGGGGGGCAACTTTGAGGAGTGCAAAAATAATCTTCTCCCCATCGGAAAAGTCATGAACCGATAAATATCCTTCTAATAGATTCAACCATCTATCTATGAGATCTGCATCTATTTTTCCCTCAAATATGGGAATGTAAAATTTTACTTGTGCTTTAAAAGGAGTTGTGCCTCCAAAGTGGCTACTGGGCAGATGCGCCGTTGGTGGGCAGTCATTGAAGGATCTAGGAAAATTTATCCATCATCGTGTTCCTTTGTTTTTAGAGGGCTTCCTAGAGAAATATTTTGATAGGATTTCCTTCTCCCTCATCTTTCTTTTCGTCCCCCATGGACAACCATCAGGGTTTGTGAGTCTGATATTGCAAAGGTTCGACTAGATTGCGCCCTAACTCCTTATACCTTGACCTTGTTGGGGACATGAAAAGAAGGATCGAGAAAGAGTATACCCCTATGATACCACTGATCCAAATTTATGCAGGAACACAACAGAATACACATATAACCGTAAAGACAAATATTCAACGGAAATACTACTTCATTTCATTAATACCAAAGAGCTGAAATTTGTTTACAGACATAATGGAAACAAACTAGCTAGGGCGTTGGTAGCTTATATCTGAGAAGATATGTGGTGGTTATAGGCCTCTAAAATATGTTATAATGAGGCTTTAGGGCCTATTTATTGTTGAGAAATAATGGAAAACCCTAAATATCCAAAAAAATAACCCTAGGAGATGAAGCACCAAAACTATGGGCCCCATTTGGGTAAATTGGTACATCAACTTCCCGGGGACATAACTTTGGCACACAATCTCCGTTTGACGTGAAAAATACCTCGTTAGAAATATCTATCCGAGGACTACAACTTTTGATGTGAGAAACATAGAAGGTACTAACATTTTTCTCCCGATTTCCCCAAAAAACATCTTTTAGGGCCTCAAAACGGCTCCAAAAGTCCAGGACCTAAAAAAATGCTAAAAATAGTAAAATATGCTACAATTAAGGAAATTGAAAGCTGAAAGAAACAATGGTGGGTACCCAAGTGGAATAGGTGGGTGGCCACCAATATACACCTGGATCACCACCACATCAAATTCTTCTTCAGGGTGTGGTAACCTGGTTCCAACACCCCCTCATACTACTTCGGGTGAGACTTTGATCTATGCAAGTAGATCATTGCTGAAAGGGTGATTAGTTGAAGGGTTTTTTGGTTGCGCAATTAATCTGAACTTGGTTAAGTACCCCTCAAGCCAACATTGCTCCCTCTGTCATGTAAACAAGTCCTTTTTCTATTGTCGCCCTCTGTCACATAAGTAAGTCCTTCTGATATTTATACTCCCTATTTCATGTAAGAAAGTTGTTGGTGAAAAAGGAGGTCTCTGGGCAAGACCCAGGTTCAGGGTTGAGGCCAACAAGGTTTCTGTAGTAGTCTAGCACAACGGCAACATTTTCAGCCTACTGCAGAGAGTAGAGAATCTCACCCGATGTGTGTTGTGACCTTAGTAAGATTAGAAGCTAGATCAGGTAGAAGACAAATAAAACCATAGGGAACAACTATGGAAACTTGGAAGAAATAAACATATCTCAACTCTCTGTATAAACTATCACTCATCAAAGCATGTTCAGAAGGCTGAATTAAAATTTAAATTGAGCATACATTCATCATAATCAAATAACTATCAATCAACTCATAAAATTACACATAGCAAAAACTATATTTCATTATCAATAACAGAACATCATACATCTACTCTGTAGAGTCTATTACAGTTTGATTCAATACAACAGAGTTCTCACAAAGCTCTCCTAAGGCTCTGCTCTTTCCTGTCGTCCTTTCGCCAAACTGACTGACTAACTAACTAACTACCTAACTACCTAACTCCTCTGCTGGCTGACTGCCTATTTGTTCCTCCGCCAATGTGACTGTCAGTCCTTCCTCTTTTTCTACTCCATTTTTTTCCGCTTCTTCTTTATTATTGGGATTTCTACTGATTATTCTTGTCTCCCATATCTTCCATCTGCACTGTTCTCTGCTAATGCCGTGCCACGTATCTTTCAGCTTTTCGCAATCGTGACAGCTCCCTGTCTACCTTGATTGTGTTCTGCCACCTGTCCTCCAACCCTTTGCAACTCAAAACTGTTATGTTCCAAAACAAAGGCCCCAACAGGTCTCGACCACACGCTATTAACTCATCCTGAGTCAATATCTTCTTGTTGTTGTGAAATTTGATGGTCTGTCGGCTTCAGAGGCTAACCTTTTTTTTTTGTTTCTTCGTTCTGTCCAAAGAAAGGTCCCAAATCTAGAACCTTGCTCAATGCTAAGGACTTAAGTTATGCGAACTTAGTGATTTTCTATTTCCACTCTTTAATTAACTGCTCTGCCTGGGTGGCAACTTTTTTGGCCTTAGTTTCACTTTCCACAGGCGAAAGTTTGTTGAATACCTCCTATATCTTCGACTTGGCTTTGGCCGCCATCTAATGTATTGCCTCTGCTTTTTGTTTTACCAATAAACTTAATTCTCTAAGGACCTATTTTGTGGCTGATAAGTGCTCTTCTATTTTCTATATTTTGGTTTCTACCACCTCTGCCTGGTTGTACAACTGGGTTATACAGACCGGATCAGCGGATTCTTTGATTTCTCGGGAAATTTGCTGAAGTTGTGCTGAGATTGGGTGGGCTTCCATCGTTAGCGATTTGGAGCATTCATGTAAATGCTTTAACGGGCTATAAGCCTCTTTGAATATTGTCCCCATGGTTTCCCTCATGCCGTTTACCTGCTTCTATCTCTCTATGAACTTCTCAACATATACCGTGGTAGGGTCTGGTAATTATGGTCTAGAAGCTAGCGCCTCCTTGAGCTCCTAGTTTTCTCTACTCAGATTTGTGCATGAAATTTTCACCCAGATGGAACTTTCGACCATTGAGCAGGCCGATATGTCCTCTGGTGTTTTTCTATCCTAAGCAACGATTGTCAGCCATAGGTCTTTGAATATTTCTGTCACCTTTTCTAGCTACTCTTGTAGAGTATCCTTTTCACTTTTAATTTGATTGCGCTCCTCAGTAAGCACGATGACCTGCTGTTGTTTTTGTTCTAACCTCTATTGGAGATCATTGTGAAGTCCTTCTACTTGTTGTGTTGTCAGCTGGATGAACTTGTATAATTGGCTAGCCCACCAACTCTGCATGTTCTCAACACCTAACATCTCCTGGGTCGAATGTCTTTCTCTAAGTGGCTACCCACTGGCGATTTATTTCTCTGAGTGCTCTTGTGGGGATGCTAGTTGGTTCTGTTGTGGTAGTTGAGGTTCAAGGATGTTCATGCTAGTGGATGGTAGAATCTACTGCAATATTAGGTTGGCTTGCTGGAAAGAGTTCAGATCTGGCGGCGAGGGCATTGTATTAGAAATAAAAGACCCTCCCTGAACTAACAGCTCTAGGAAGGTGCTCTGTCCCACAGATGGTTGGTCAACCTCAAGTACTCCAGCGGTACCTGAGTTAACTTCTGCCTCGGTGTCACCATTTGTCTTGTTCCCTAGATTTATTGGATCTGAGATAGTCGCTAAGGTGGATAGAGTGTGGATGGAGTGGTCTTTGGAAGTGAATGAAGTGAGTGGTGACAAGTTGTGAGTATGAGGTGGAGATGACGTCTGAATGTTTAGAACTAAAAATGGATCAAACACAGGTAGCGCATAGGTTACTTGGTTGTTTTCCTCTGGCTCTTCTTGAATTGGTACGCCTATATCCATGGGTTGGGTCTGATCTTCCCCTGTGAGATCAACTATTTGCTTGGGTACCATAATTCGTGCTTTCTTTGGCTTGGGTTCAACTACTGAAGGCTTGGGTGCCTTGATCTTGTAGATTGGAGTGACTGTGGTTGCTGGAGGGGAATTGAACATGGTGGAAGGTAGGGCAGTAATGACAGGGGTTGTTGTAGATGGGGATATAGAATTCAAAGAATAGAAGTGAGAAAAATAAGGAAACACAGTAGAGGCACTTATGATAGTTTCTATTTCCAGATTGAAGTCCTTCATCCTGGTGTCGAGCTGGTCCAGTAAAGGTCATAGCTATAGTTGGGAAATCCTCCTCATTTCTTCTTCTCATGACTCCCCTGGGAATGATTTTAGTAGCATCGCCTCAAATGAGTAATGGGGTATTCCACTTCTGACTTCCATCACAGTTCTTAGCCATGAGCAGACTTCGGTGTGGAAGGCTTCTTCTTCTATTTGAAACTTTAGTGGCCGTATTCGGAACGTGGTTTTGTCCATGCAACTAGGTCTAATATAGGTATGTTTGTGGGTTACCCTGAACCATATTTGCGAAGAGTATATGTCCAATAGGTTCCTCAGAACCTCTTTCTGGCTCCCCACCACATCAACCATCTACCTATACTAGAATGGGGAAGCTTCTTCATTGACCTCCTTGGTGTTGGGATCTCCTGATACTTTCCAGGGCATAAATATTAATGCCATTGGCTAGTCGTGAGTGATTTCTGGGAGCTGCCTAGTCCCTAGGTGAGTCCATCTCCACATTGCAAATGCCATAATGAGGTAGCCATAGATGAATCTTGTGGCTCACCTATAATTATCCTCACAGTCCTCAAACATTTTGTTCAACAGGAAGGTGCACCAGTTTAGCTGTGCTCCCTGGATGCAGTATTCCACAACTAAGATGGCGTCAAGGGTGCATTCTCCTTTGGTGTAATGCCTCATTGTTTTACCCGCTATCAGATAGAAGGAAAATTTCACTGCTGTATTGTTGATGAGGTCGATCTTTGCTCCTTTCCCTCCTCTTCTGGTCTCATACTTCTTGTAATAATCATAGTCCATTGAATTTTTGGCTCTTTTGGACACATTCTGGAATTTCATTGAGACGTCATTCCCATCCGCTAATAATCTGGTAAGTCCATTGATGTCCTCTACATTAATATGTATCTCTCTCCCCAACCACAATTATTTGTTCTGAACTCTGGTCATGAGGAATTTTGTACACTGCATTGTCGCTCTCGTTGTCCAAATACTAGGAGGTTTCTGAGGTTCAGTATAGTTAACCTTTGAATACCTATGAATTCTGGATTCATCCTTACGACTTCACCTCCTCCCTCTGTGGCATAATTCTCCATATACACTTGTCTCTTCATAGTTGGGAATTGATAGGAGTTCCTGAAATTTGAATTGTTGTTACTGGTCTATTGCTGAATTCTTGCTGTTGGTCTGCTTCTTCAAACTTCCTCTGCTGAAATCTTGCTTGTTGTTGTAGTTGTTTCTATTTCTGCTAACTCAGAATTTTTCGGCATTCTGGTGCTTTTCTCCTTTCATGCGGGTTAAGTAATGCTACCAGCACAAATGAGGTTGATATGACCCCATAACTAATTAATTTTTTTGTTTTCTCTCCCGCGGCTATAATCGTGCGATTAGTTACCGTGGTGAGGTGTATTTTGACATTTTTTACTATGGATTCGAGATTTGGGTAGACGTGATGGGTAATAATTATGGCTTAATATGGAAATTTTATTAGGGTATGTGTTTTACTAATTACGACATTTATTTTTCAAATTCGTGTGATCCTATGGACTGACAATGGTATGATGCATCACTATGAATGAATGATATTTGACATGCTTGGCTTTTTGAGACGGTAGACTCTACCCCCCACATAACCACAATTGGTTGCGATGCGGTCTCCGCATCACAACAGGTGCAATTTCTTCTCTACGCTCTTGTGTGGTCTTTTTATTGAGCATGCATTCATCATAAGCAAATAACTATCAATCAACTCATAACATTACACACAACAACAACTAGATTTCATTATCAATAACATACATATACCCTATGGAGTCTATTACAGTTTGATTCAGTACAACATAGTTCTCACAGAGCTCTCCTAAGGCTCTGCTCTTTCCTATCAGCATTTCACTGCACTAACTAACTGACAAACTAACTAGCTAACTAGCTAACTCCTTCGCTAGCTGACTGCCTATTTGTTCCTCCGCAAGTGTGACTGTTAGTCCTTCCTCTTTTCCTGCTTCGCTACTTTCTGCTGCTTCTTTATTACTGGAATTTCTACTGATTTTTCTTCTCTTCCATATCTTCCATCTGCACCATTCTCTACTAATGTCGTGCCACCTATATTCTGGCTTTCCGCAACTGTGACAGCTCCCTGTCTAGCTTGATTGCGTTCTGCCACCTTTCCTCCAACCCTCCGCAACTCAAAACTGTTCTTTTCCAAAACAAAGGCCCCAACACAAGTCCTTTTATTTTACATGGTCTCCTCAAATAAGGCATACTACTCCTATAGACATTCCAAATTTGAGCATATTGTCTAAAAATCTCAACCCATGACATCCTCTTGGTAAGTTTCTCCTTCCACTCTGCCTTGTTGTTTTCTTCCTTTGAATTGAAAGTTCTTCTAGTCATCTGGCATGATCCTAGATGTCCTAAAAATATGTGAAATTTATTCCTTTCGAACACCAATCACTCTGTTTATTATATGCTTGAGCCCTTTGGTCATACAAGAACCTATCTATCAAATATTGGAGAAAAAAAAATCCTTGTACTCCCTGTTACTCGTAGAACCCTCTTGAGAAAAAATTTAATTCATTCTTCTTGATTCTACCATTTTCTTCCAAAACCATTTCCTTGGAAACCTTAACGATGTAGTTACAAACCCCATTCAGAAGGCCATGGAATAAACAATTATATCCAAAGAAAAAAAATACAAAGACAAGAGGCTCACCAAGGAAAAATAACAATAATCAAGGGAGAAAGATATGAATTACGTATCCCTTGATTGAGGAAGAAATAACTCAGTGTTGTAGGGAACTGCCAACCCCCACTTGATCCTTTCCTCCTTAATTAAGTCCACATGCAATATTTTCAAGCTTAGATTCCTTTTTTTCTTCATCTCGCAGATTAGGCTTAACAAGTCATTCATCGAGCTATCAAGCCACACCAAAAAATTAAAAACAATCTAGTATCAACACAAAGTCATTCCATGTGCTATCATGGAGATAAACAAAATATACATCATACCAACTCCACTTACATTCAATACTCCAATTTTTTATCTAGGGTTTCATCTCACAAAACATAGGAATTTCTAACTCTTGTATCGAGCTTTCCTTTTCCTCCAATTCTCACATAGATATTAACTCTTTTTTACCATTTTCAACCTGTTTCTAATAGGTAGGCTTCTCCTTTAGCCACCTGTATTATACCAACAATTTTCTCCTTGTTGCTAGCTAATCCTTTAGTTATCCAACTTGTTCTCTTTAGCCCTTAATTAGCCCCTTAGTTTTTTTTCTACTCAACCAACTATAGAAACCTTCACAACTCAACAAGCTTCCTGATCTCATAGAAAAAAACTTCTAATTACCTCAGTTATCTTTTCCTCAGAACTAAGGGTACTCAACCATCCTATTTAAAAAATCTGAGGCCCTTGACCTACTTCATAGGTTGAGACAACCTGCAACCCTGCTCCTAGGGAAAGGACAACCTACAACCAGCCCTGTTATTAGGTCTAGAGTCAATACTAAACCCAAAAACCACTTTGGCCAGGCCTAATATGCCTTTTGGATGCATCTCCACTACAAAATATTCTCTCACTACTTGGATATATCTCTTAGTATCCTTCTATTCAACCCTTTAGCCTTGTTTTCCACTTCCTTAAGCCTGCCGCAACTTGAAAATTTATACAAGCTTGCGGTATGTGGCCTCCTTCATGAAACCATGTAAGCTAATTTCCTATAATTTTGCACTCGCCTGAGGCCTATCCACGTCCCTTTCTAGGAAGCCTAAACCTCGTCAATTTCCCCTTGGCCTGGCATATTCAACTCTGTCGAAACCTCAGAGGACATCTTCATAGTTGCGGCCCAAACTAAGGCATAGACCAAATTACAACCAACACTTTTATGCCTGTGGTCAACCCTAAAAAAAATAGATATTTCTTCTAGATATAACTTCTCCTCTCTTCCTATGGACACAACTTGTACAACACACTTCACTCAACCTCCCTTGGATAACTAATCAGAAAGAACTCTCCCAAGCTTGGCTTCTCTAAAATACATTGAGTCTTCTCTTATAAGCTATGGTTTTGTTTCTAGGGGTAATCTTCAATGGATGCTCCTTTAACAAGGCTCTGATACCATGTTTAAGTTTCTAGATTTTCTGATATGATAATTTCTAACTAATGATCTTTAAACAATTTATCTTATGCCACTAATGCCATTGAGAAATTATACATAGAAATTTTCAATATTAAATGAAACAAAAAAAAAAAAATCATAAAGAGAAAACCATGCATAATAGAGACAACAAATTTTCCCTATGAAATCCAAACTTGGGAGACAACCCAACAAATTTTCTTCCAGGAGTAATTTATTCTTCAACAAGGTTTAAAATTCTAAATTGTCTAGAAATCTATGCCAAAATACAAGTCCAAAATTTAGTTAGTTCGTCCTCTATCTACTCCCATGTGTGGTTTTTATAGAAGAGAGATGTGTGATGATTGAGTGGTTAAAATTTAAATGTCACATTGTATATATATACAAGATGAATGGGTTCATTTACCCTAAGGGACAAATCCCTTCATGAGCTAGGTTTACTTGTCCATTTTGAGCTTACATGAAGCCCAATTAAAAAATGAATATTTATTTATTTTTCCATAAATGTTATAGGCCAACTTAGAATGCCACTTGGAATGTATAAATACCTCCAAATACTACAAAAAAACAACACTTTTGACACTCTTGTGGAGAATTTTATAGGATAGGAGAAGGTTTTTGGGAAAAGGAAGACATTTTATCAATTCCGTAAAGAAGAAATATTCCTTGCATGGAAAGAGAAGAATCCATCACATAATTCTCCTAAAGGAAGAGGAAATATAAGAGGACATGGAAGAAATAATCACAGAGGCAAGGGGGGTAAACACCATCAAGGAGAAAGGTTTGATATCCACTAGATTCATTGTGATAGAAATCGACATGATGCATCCACATGCAGATTCCATTCAGAAAGAATTAAGTAAAAACAAAAAGAATACAAATGTAAAACACCATATCTGAATGAAAGGTAAACCGCATGAATCTTCTCATTATATTTTTTCCCATTTCAATATTGGAGTAGCTAATATGTGTTTCATACTTTATTTTCCTCTTAGAAAGATGCATGTATGCTTGATACAGGTGCATCCTTTCATATGATATTTCAGAAAAAATTCTTCCAAGATCTGAGTGACAATGTAGATGGAGTAGTTTACTTTGCAAAAAAGTCAAGTCTCAAGCCATATGGACTTGGCACCATCATGCTTCCTAGACTTCCCAAATTTATTCTACATGATGTACTCTAACTTCCAAAGCCGCAAAGAAACTTGTTATCCCTTGTTCACATTCACTAGCAAGGACAGTCCATTCATATGTTTGATGGAAAATTTGAGATAAGAAAAGCATTAGAAAACACATTTTTCATGACTGGAATAGAGGAGGAAATATCGTTGAAGATGTAAGGAACATATTCTCATACACATAAATCTGCATACAATTCTTAGTACAATGAAGGTACATTTCCATCTAATTGTTCATGGTATTCAATATTTGGAAATCTTAATTATGACAATATTTGGTTATTGAAAATAAATTACATTTCTAGTTTACCGACTATTCCAAGGAAAATGAATCAATGTGATACTTGTATCCTATTAAAACATAGGAAAAAAACATTTCATGATTCTGTTTCCGAGCTCATAGAAAATTTGCACTGATTCATTCTGATTTTTGTGGCCCTATGCATGTTCATTTTGAAAATGTAAATAAATATATGATATGACTTTTATTGATGATTACACTAGAATTTTTTGGGTATACCCATTGAAAATTAAAACAAAATCTTTTGAAAATTTCAATAACTTTCACGTATGGATTAAAAATGATGCACAATCACTATTGTCTCTCTTCGTATTGAGAATGGAAAATAATGTATTAATTCCAATGAATGTGAAAATTATCTCTGCCAACATGGGATTCAACATCAAACAACTATGTAATACAATCATTAGCAAAATGTTGTAGTTGAATGAATGAACGAGACTGTCTTAAATATGGTTCACTCAATGATGTTTTAAAAAAATGTAACAATAATGTTTTGGTATGATGCAATTATATTTGTCGCTATATATCAAAAACATGTCCATATTAGAATTTTTGGTTCCACCTATTATGCCTTGATTCCTAGGGAACAAGGAATAAATATTGATGTAAGGAGTCAAATTTGCATCTTCTTGGGGTATTCAGATACCATCAAATCACATCGTCTCTTGATGAGGTAAATAAGAAGTTTATATTGTCTAGAGATGTGATTTTTATTTAATTTTACAAGACTGATAATACTATTTATCAATAGCTTGATTGTTTGGATATATTGAGTCATGCAAAACTTATCATGAATTTCATAATGGGATTCATGACATATTTAAGGGGGGGTCCCTGTCTTGGATTAATCTATGGAATATCATTCTAAAAAATTGTCTCCCCCTCATGAAGTTCCAGTCACTTCTTCAGATAAGGAAGACACTTTGAGTGATGTGATTGAGTATTAGAAGGCTAAATCTTGATGAAGGCCTATCTTAATCAATAGAGCATCCTGGACCATCTTAGAAAAGTCCTCCAAAATGGCTAATTAAAACACTTGAAAGTGTTCACCCTGATGAGGTTGGAAAGACAAGAACCAGAAGGTCCACGAGACAAAATGGATGTGATGTAGATGATTCTGGTTCAGTTGATGATATAGATGTTTCTTATGATTGTGAAATAAATTTTTCTACTAATTTTGAACCAACTTCCTTTAAAGAAACTTCTTTTCATGATGAATGGAAAGAAGAAATGCAAAAGGAGGATGATGCTCTCATAAATAATGGAACATGAAAGTTGGGGGACCCTCCATTTGCAACAAAAACAATTGGCTTCAAGTGGGTCTTCAAGAAAAAGTATAAATCATATGGCTCACTTGACAAACACAAAGAAAGGCTCATGGAAAACGGATTTGCATAGAAAAAATGTGTCAAATATGAAGATACCTTTTCCCCCACAACAAAATGGGCCACCATCAAGACTCTCTTTGCCTTGATGGCTCATAATGGATGGAAAGTCCATCAAATGGATTTGAAGACTACATTCTTGAATGAATAATTGAAATAAAATGTTTCTTATGTATCAATCATAAGGTTTTGTTGTGAAGGGACAAGAAATAAAGTATTCAAACTCATCAAATATTTGTATGGCCTAAGAAAAGCATCACAAGCCTAGTATGAAAAATTGTCTAAGCATCTTATGAAATTAAATTTCAAAAACTTTAATCTTGATGATGCAACTTTATTTTTCAAGAAAGTTGGAAAAACTATTGTTTTTGTGTATAGGTAGATGATCTATTGATAACAAGGAACAATGAAAAATATATTGCAGCCATAAAGAAGGAATTGGAGAAATGATTTGAGATGATAGATTTGGGACACCTTTATTAATACTTGGGGATTGAGTGACCCAACATCCAAGGTATATATTCCTCTCTCAAACGAACTACATTGTAAAATTTTTGAACAAGTTTGGCATGGCTAAATGAAATCCTTTTTCCACTCCAATGGAACAAAATATGAAGCTCTCATCTAAAGAAGGAAATGAATTTTAGGAAGCAATTAAACATACACAACTTGTGGGAAGTCATATCTACCTCATCACTATTATACGAGATATTTCATTTTCTATCGAAATCCTTTCCAGTTTTATGCAAAATCCTTGCGAAGGAAATTGGTTTGTTTCAAAAATAGCTCTAACGTACTTGAAATGAACTCAAGACTTTGGACTTAAATATTCACAAGTGTATGAATTCAGATTGATTGGATATTTTTATTCATACTTTTATGGAGATAAGGAAAATGGACTGTCTACTTTATAATTATGAGTCTTGGATTATGATTTGTCTCTTGGAGGTCACACAAATAGTTATATCAAATTATACTACTAATACATAATATGTGGTAGTTGTAAAAGCAACCAAGGAGATCGTGTGGCTCAAGAAAATTCTTGGATATTTATAGGAGAAATAAGTGAAATCTACTCCTATTTTGATTAATAATTCTTAATTAATTAAATTGGCCAAGAATACCAAGTTACATGATCAAATAAAACATACCAACAAAAATGATCATTTGATTCGACAACATGTAGAGGCCAAGGATATTAACCTATGACATTGTTACACAAATGAGAAAATTGCAGATGTATTCACAAAAGAACTTGGAAGAGAAGTTTGAAAGATTCGAAATGATGTTTCGACTCACAAATACCCCTTCATATTGAACGGTGGAATGTTGGACACCTAATCCTCAAGGATTGTGAAAAAAATGTATAAATATGTAAATAGAGAAACTTGAATAGTTAGAATGGGAAGAGACCTTGGAAATTGAATCCCAAAGGCCACCCTTTTTCATGTATATAATGATGCTCACATTATTGCAAAAAATAAATTGGGGATCTCAACATCCTATCTTGACAATGATGATTATTTATATTGGGTTGTGACCTTTCAAAACAATGTGACGGACATAGAGGAGGCATGGAATTCGATCATCTCCAGGTTACACGTGACTAGCATTGAATGATGATGGCAGTAGCTAGAATTAATATGGTGTATGCATTGTATATAGTTATTAAATGTTTAAAAATAACATTGATAATTTATGAAAACCATTTATAGATCTCAATATAGCTTTGATATGAGGTTAAAATGTCGTTGAAGCCATTTCACCTAAAACAGAAGATTTTTTTATCGCCTGAATGGTAAGATACACTTTCTAGCAATAGCATTAGATGATGTTATAATCGCTTGTAATGTGTACTTACAAATGATTTCTTGCAAATGTATGGAATCTATTGTGAGTTACATATTTTGTGCTTGAGTGTGTATATGTTAGTATACAAAGAAAAAGAATAAATTGTGAAAACATTAAAGGGCTAGGCCAAGTATACAAAAGAAAAAATATAAATTGTGAAAACCTTGAAGAGCCAAGCTGAGTATACATCAACATAGATCCATTTAATTTTGGATATACCAAGCACTCAGAGGGGATTAAATCTCTCAAGATTGATTCCTTTCAATGCTTTGTAGATCTATATTTTAGATGGATCTATGTTGGTTTTTAATAGTATTATTTATATTTATATAAATTTCACATCTCTCTTTTGAAATACTCTTATTTTTAATTTTATTAAAATCTATATATATATATATAGTAAGTATTAAATTTTAATTATGAAGTTTAAAAAATATTATGATAATTAATACATCTATCTTTTTAACTTATCTATAGAAAATGAATGTTATATATATATATATATATATATATATATATATATATATATATATATATATATATATATATATATATATATATATATATATATATATATATATATATATATCCAAAAAAATGTTTATAATTTTATTGACAAAGTAAAATTATAATATAACAAATTGAATTGAATTGATTTATTATTATTATTACTCTTTTAATTGGGACACCATTATATTTTTTTATTATTATTATTTCATATAATGCATCACTACAAAAAAAACATATAATAGTTAAATAATCATTTTCTTCATATTGAACCAGAAAGATTTAGGTGTTCCCAAGAAAAAATATAAAATGTGAAAATGCTAAAATGGAAACTTGTAAGTGATTTTTTTTTTTTGCTTTCTAGGTTGTCTGAGTCCTGAGATGCCTGCATGCTTAATCTTTGGCTTAAGAAACCACGAACCAGGGGAATTTAAGCTGTCAAAATCACTTGAGGATAACACCCAGCCTGGACCACACCAACCCTTAACATGGATGGATTTTTTCCCATGGAATTTCGAATTGGTGACCTTCCCATCACAAAGTGCTTTGATTGTACACCTCATCAATGTCTATTCTAAACCCCATGGACCAACTTGTATGTGATTTTAAAATCATTTCATACATCAAAATATGTTCATGATTTAGGTAACCAATTAAAAAAATAAAGAAAAATAGTCATGAAATTATATTTAATCCAATTATAAAGTGACAAGGGCAGGGAATTAAATATAATTATTTAAAGTGTTAAACTATATGGTTAAATGTACACTTGCAATTATGGTAATGCTATAGCTCATAGTCATATTCAAATTATAAATGGACCAATTCAAACTATAACTAAGCGGCACAAAGGATTAGATATGTTGGAAATTTTAAGAAGCATATGAATCATTATTTCTCTTCAATTAGTTATTTTTAACTTCACATAGCATTAAATTCACATTAAAATTAGATTAACATCACAACACATGAACAATAAACAACACAATTCAAAAATGCGCAAACTTCAAGATAGTAGACAACATATTTTTAGGTGGAAACCTTTTCGAGAGAAAAACCATCAAATGCTTCTTAATATTTTTCTTCAATGATTTACATCAATAGGAAGCTCCAACTTCCAAATTTATTAGCTCTAACTGAAAGGATGCTCCAATTCCCTGTTTACTAGCTCAAATTGGAAGGATGATCCAATATCCTGGTTTACATGCTCCAACTTGAAGGATGATCCAACAACTTCTTTACTAGCTCTAAATGAAAGGACACTCCAATTCCCTAAGTAGATTCCAAACTACCCTAGCACCACATTGCCACCTTGAAGTATTCTCACGCCACGTCCTGAAGAATATTGCACTTTGCTTCCTTTATCCACCCTCCCACCCTACTCAACAATCTACCAATTACATTGAAGGCTCTAACCTTCAGCTCACCACGACAAACCATTTTTCATATATTTTTAGATTGGATATTCTTGTGCTCAAATACAACAATTCAAAACAACCGTCAATACAATCCTTAGTGAATCAAATCTACTTGAACTTCGAAAGCTAGAATCAATAAAATATGCTTTTGCACCAAACCCTAGCTGGACAACCTCAACAACTATATTTTCTCTTTGCTCTTTATCAATGATATTCTATACTCATCAACTGAATACAAAACTCTCTGACACAACAACTCTACTCAATACTGTGATAATCATCCTCTACTCACACATCATAAATAACTCAAATCCTAACAACTTTCTTTGACCAATTTACGCAGCAGTAACATATACCTCTTACTATCAACATAAAACAACATCAAATTGACTCTTACATATACTCAACCACAATTAACAAGATGTAACGAAAAAAGTTCATATACTCAGAGGAATGCTATGGTACCAATGTAACAAACAAATTTCATATACTCAAAAGTTAAATTCTCCAGAAGACTTGGAATATGAAAATATACGTTGAAGACACAAGAATATATATTAAAATGTATGAATGAAAATGATGATACAAATGAGAGTGAGGGCTTGCTTATATACCCTAGGTAGGTACCTTTTCACATACAGTCATGTCTTTAGAGACATGCTTCTTCATTATTAACTATTCGTTAATTAATAATTATTATGTTTATTATTGTTTACATTTTTATTATTTTTATATGAATTATATCCATAACATTTCCTTCCTCTTAAAAAATATTTGTCCTCAAGGCTTATTGCTAACAAAGCGTGTCATCTGCTTCTTTTTCTTGTAACCTATTTGTATCATTCATAGTTCTTCTAGTTTCCATATTCATTGATACATGATAATAGGAACCTTTGAGTGATAAGTAAAATTTTCGAACTGAGAAGGGATTTGACCATCCTAGGTCAACCTTATATGGAATCTTGCAGTTACTGGAAACTTGTGATGAATTTTTATCATCATATTGAATTGTTCAAACTTCAAATTTCTTCGGAACATAAGTTTTTTTTATGTTCTATGTGATATAGATTCATAAATTGATTGAGGTGTCTATTCTTGTGATTTAGATGTAGATAAGGAGTTCTTCTTGTTTGACCTTCCTTTAACATGTGTGTGGTAATTTCCTGGCCTACTTTAGGTATTGATGTAGTTGAGTTGGTTATAGAATCTTCACTTGGAATTTTCATCATCCAAACTGTAACATTTGAATATGTTTTTCTTCAACTGATTGGTCAACTTCTTGAGTTGTGATGTTGACTAGATCCGTATTCGTTCCTCTTTCTTCAAATTGGACTGAAGACTTCAACATTTATTTCATGATAAGTTCTAATTTTTTTTCAGTGATTTATTATCATCCTTAAGTTTCTTAATTTGAGTGAGTAGACTTTGACTATGGTTTTTGAGACATAAGAGTTCCTGATTTTCTGAGTCAACTTTATTTTGGTATTCAAGTTTCTCATCTTTTAAACACTTGATTTGTTCTAATAACCTTTGGTTAAGGTTCTTTAAGAATAAATTTTACTATTATTTTCTTTATAGACTTTCATTGAGTTTCTTTTCAAAAATTTCCTTTTCTTGTTCTAACTTGTTCTTCTTAGCTTTACATTTTCTGACTTGTGCAAGTAGTTTTTTATTATCTTCCTTTAGACATGAATTTTCCTTTTTTTTTGTCAGATATGAATTCTTCAGGCTCTTACTGCTTCATTGATAATATTTATGGATTCTCTTGAGACATTAGTTTTGAAATATCCTTATGGCCTTTTTATGAAGGAATTAACAACTAAAATTGCAGTTTCATGTCTTGGAATGTGATCATCTTCTTCTTGTAAGGGAACATCAAGAAAAATTTTCTATTTGTAACATGACCGTACCTAATTCATTGAACCAGTGTCAACCCAGAATTATGTCAACCTCTCTGTCAAGCATAGGTACGACACAAAATTGAGATATGTATTCATAATGATCAACTGTCACTTGTAAAACAATAATTTCATACTCTCTTTTTTGCCAAAAATAACTTTTTTTTCACCTATATTTGGCTCTAGAACTAATATTTGATTCTCCAAATTAATATTGATGTAATTATTCTTGGTGCTTATACTAATAACACTACTAATATCTTTCCCTTGGATACACCCCTTTAATGTAAATAATCTATAATCTACAATTGGAATACCTTTATAGGAGAATCTTCCTTCCTTTATTTCCGAATTAAACTCCATTCTTGGTCTTGTATAATTGATAATTAAATAATTTCAATACTTTTGAAAGTAATTTTTTAAAATATTTTCACGATTTTCACTTCCTACATGCTATATAAATTGGGCACTTTAACCTTTTTTAATTAATTTAATTTTAATTTTATAATTTGTTTTCTTTATTTAATTTCTTTTAATATCAATTAAGAATATTTCTCTCTAACCCTTTTATGATATTTGAATATATAATAATTTATTCTCTTTTTTTATTTTTTAGTATTTTATCTTCTAACATTAATTCGTATCCTTTAAACCATTTTCACAGATCACTTTTAGTTTTCCTTTTAATTCTAGGAAGAGGATGTGTCCGTATGAATTTGGAAGTGAAAATAATGCGTCTGAATGAATTGAAATGACACAATGATGGATTTAATGCAGGAAACCAATGTAATAATAATTCACTTTAATGAAGCATATATATATATATATATATATATATATATATATATATCGATGGTGAAATAAGACGATGATGTTGAAAATAGAGCAGCAATTACAGTGACAACGATTTTCTTGTATTATTGATAGTTGAACAATGCGTTCGAGTGGCAACGGGGAACAGAGAAAAAAACGCAGCAGGGAGAGGGAGAAACAAAGACTTCTTTTGTGGGTTGATAGGTATTGAAAACATGAATTTGCAGTTGGAATGGTGGCTTGGAAATGACAAAGTATTACACATAATTTTGTCACTTTGACATTTGACTGTCAATATGGATCTATCACCATCCATACTCATGCTTCCTTAGAATTCAAAACATTTATATTCCTTAACCAAGTCTTGGGAACTAGGAAAAATCTCTTAAAAACTCTTAAGGTTGTCTGTGCACTTTTTGTGGTCAATTCCTACGCATGCACTGATATTCCTACCTTTACCTGCAGACATATGCACTATTTTTTCCCATAAAACCTGCGCACGCCATTTAAAATAAAGTAAAAGTGAAAAGTAACTTCTAGAAGCATAGTTGGGTGCATATTTCTCCAACTAAAAGCCTCCTAAGTCGCACCAATTCAAGCTATATCCCTCCAATCATGGAACTTATCCACTTGGATGAAGAA
Source organism: Pinus albicaulis (assembly GCA_034641835.2). Lineage (NCBI taxonomy): Eukaryota > Viridiplantae > Streptophyta > Pinopsida > Pinales > Pinaceae > Pinus > Pinus albicaulis. The sequence goes on from CM076577.1 coordinate 91,695,032, forward strand.
AACCTAATCCCTTCATTGGAGGATCTCATCCCTCTATTTATGGATCTGAAACCTCCTCAATTTCTCCTATAAATTGAGTTGAAACTTCAGGGTTAGGGTACTCAGTAGATTTCAATTGGTATATTGTACATATCTGCACATAAGAGTTCAGTGAAGATAAACCTATGTTGGTCATTCTAGAGAGGAAATATTGTCAAACCAAGGAGCACGATTGTGAAGGAATTCGAGAGAAAATTGTATGACATCGAGACTCAGGTTGTAATATTGCTCTTTATATTATTGATAATACATATGGATACCTTTTCCTCATTTTGTTTTTTTTATATTCATAAAAAAAATTCCAAATTCTTAATCTCCTTAATCATTAAGTTAAACCGGTGTTTGGATTATTATATACTGCAAGTGCTTTTGATTCTTTGCATGTTTGTGATTTCAGGTTCTTGTCAGCATTTAAGGACATCTTTAGGACAAAAGGAAAGGTCTACATCAAATATCTCATTGAAAGGTAGGGGATTACCCTCTCTTTTCTAAGTTTTGATAATATGAATGCTAATATTTTAGGGAAAGAGATATTCAAATGATTGTTTGTTTCTAGTTATCTATTGGGATACTAGGGAGATCACTCTTGTCCGCAAGAGGTATTTATCCAGAAAACACGGAGCGATAACATAGTGGTATCTTGAAGTTTTTCTGTCGACATGGCTACAGTTGCATACAATGGCCCACGTCGTTTATATATATATATATATACCCTTTTTTATTATTATTATTTTATTTTTTTTTATTTAAAAGAAAACTTAACCCTATTTTTTCAAACATATATTTTTTTATATAACTTTATCTTTATTATTATTATTAACTCTTTTTTATATAATATTTTTTTTACTTTTTTTATACTAGTACTTTTTTTCTTTCTCTTTCTTTTTACTACACACACACACACACACACACATATATGTTGACCTTTTTTTAATGTATAAATTTTTTCCTTCCTTTTTTTTAATGGCCAAAGGTTGGGCTATAGAATTAAGAACCTACAATTAAACTTATGAAGTGAAACACTTGGCTTGTGATGAAAAAAAAGTTAATGAAAACTTGATGGCCAAATTCTGGATCAGACTGGCTCTGTGCAGTGGTTTAGTGGTGAGAGGATCAAACAAATCTGATACCAATGTAAGGAAAAAAAATTTTATAAGTAGTGGAATACTCAGAGGAATTTTCTGATACCAATGTAACAAACAAAGTTTGTTTACGCTCTAATACCAATGTAATGAAAAAATTTCGTATACTCAAAAGTTAAATACTCTAGAAGACTTAGAATATGAAGATATTCATTGAAGATACAAGAATATATATTAAAATGTATGAATGAAAAGGATGATACAAATGAAAGTGAGATTCTGCTTATAAAACCTAGGCAAGTTCCTTTTCACGTACGGTCATGTCATTAGAGAGATGCCTCTTCACTATTAGCTATTAGTTAATTAATAATTATTTATGTTTATTATTGTTTACATTTTTATTATTTTTTTGTAAATTATATTCATAACATAGGACACTAGAAACATGACATCATTAAAATCACTGACATACTCTCAACAACTAGGATAACATTCATCAAACAATACTTTTACATAATGTTTGACCAACACATTCTCTTCCTCGGCACAATGATATAACAATAACATGAAAATTACTAGACTCTTGGCATACTATGCATATCATAAAATAACTACAGCATCATATGTGGTAGTCCAAAACATATACAATAATAAAACATAATTAAAATACTTTTAAACCAACCATAGCCTCTAATTAACTGCAAAGAATACATTGTCCTTGCACATGATTCTCAAAGTGTGTCCAATGCAGAGGATTCTCAAATTTTGTTGATGGATGGCTAGTATGTTACTAATGTATCTATGATACCTTTAAGGTACTAATACAATATGTACCTATGATGCATTCCAAGTGTTGATGTGATATGCTAATTTTTATGCCTTCAAGGTGTTGATCTTGCTAATGTTGAGGCACAAAAAGGAACTTTCAGGACTGTCTTTAAGTACATATATCAATGATCATATATAATGTGCAAGAGATGTGATGTTAGCTCCCTATATTACTAGTATAGTCCCTTATTCTTGTTAGTGTAACCCACTTATTGTTATTGTTGTACCCCTGTAACCCCAATATTGTTATTATTGTGCCCTTACATTATTATTGTTAGGTCGGCTTGGATTATATTATGACCCAATGGACTCCTATATATAGAAGGAGGTTTTGTCATTTGTATCATCCAATAATTGATCATTTATATAATGTATTGGAGGTTTCCCCCTCAAAGTGGCTGATTTCTAAGGCTTTGGTCTCTCTTTTCTTCTAAAGCTTTGGATTCTAAGGTTTCACTACTCCAAACAGGTCATTGTGGTATTTTCGTTATAAAAATTTTTCTACAAAGGTTTAGTAGCTAAAATTTTTACAGGACGAAGCTGAAATCCTGAGGTATGTCGTGTACAAATTTCAGATCTTGGTTCACAATATTTTCGAAGATATGATCTGTGGAAGTTAGGTTTTTTTTAGGCTCCTAAATTTCACCTAAAGAGGTCATCGTGGAATTTTCGCTATAACTCTTTTTCTACGAAGTTCCAGAAGCTTAAAATTTTACAAAGCAAAGATGAAATCCTGAGGCACTTCCTGTAAAAATTTCAGATCTTGGCTCGCAATATTTTCAGATATATGATCTGTGGAAGTTAGGGTTTGTTCAGGCTCCCGAATTTAATCTCAAAGAGGTGACCTTGGGAAAATCATCATAACTCTCTCTCTGAGCATTAGATTAGAATTCTGTAAAAGTGGCTGAAATTAAATGGACTTTAGTTTCCTGTGTATCAATTTCAGAGCCGAAGGAGGAAAAATGACATGTGGCACATCGTACAAGTGCGCTCTACTCAACTAGTTCATAATGAGGTCATTGTGGGATATTGGGCATAACTTTGCCTTGAAAAATCAAAATCAGGTCAGACCTGTGGCATTTGAAAGAAGCTTCATAGGGATATTACAGGGAAAAATTTCAAATATTGAAGATTCGAAATCACAGAGAAAATTTAGTTTCAATATCGAGCTCCTCAAAAGCAAGAAAAAGGTGTGTATTTGTTTTTTTTTCAACTGCATAAGTCTTGTGTGAAAAATCAGTTTGAATTGATTCCAAGGGCATATTGTAGAATAAATATCCATATTGGGTTCTAAAATGCCCCCCTAAAAAGAATTCAACACCCATTAAGCCTTTAGAAGGCTCTACTATGAATCATGAAGATGAAGAATGGCAACATGACATATCAAAATTACAAGAGCAAGTGCAACAAATTTCACTCTCACAAAGAAAAACAAAAAATGAAATGGAAGTTTTGAAGAAAGGTGTGGAAACTAAGATGGATGGTTTGAATAAAGGCGTGGAATCTAAGATGGATGGTTTGAAGAATGACATGGAAGCTAAGATGGATGGCATGGAAGATGGCATGGAATCTAAGATGGATGACATGGAAGCTAAGATCGATAAAAAATGGAAAACATGAAGAATGATCTAAAAGAAGACATGGAAGGTTTGACAAATTTGATACAAGAAATGTTTCCTAATGGCGAAAATATAGTAGAGGAAACTCCTGATGAGAAAAAAATAAATTTTAATCGTGATTTCATAAAATCTAATGTTGGATGGAAGAACCACCATATTCCAAAGATGGATATGAGGAAGTTTGATGGCAAGGATCACATAACATGGATACTACAGATGGAGAAATATTTTTATCTCAATAATGTGCAAAACACACAAAAGGTATGCATTGCAACTTTAAATTTAGAACAAAATAAATTTGTGTGGTATCGATGGCTTTGCTCTCGTAAAAAAATTTTCACTTGGTCAATTTTTACGGAGGAAATGATAGCACATTATGAGGATACAAAGAGTAGCACCTTCTTTATCCAATTGATAAATCTCAAACAAAAGGGTTCAGTGGTGGAGCACATTGAGGACTTCCAAAAATTGAATATAAGGGTAACTAATATTCCAGAGGAACACAGGATTGATGTCTTCATATGGAATTTAAAGGATAACATCCAACATGAAGTTCGTGTTTGGGAACCTGATTCATTGGAGAAGGCATTCAGATTGGCAAGAAAAATTGAATGTAAAATTATGGCGACACTCACATCTATAAATATGGAAGTGTTGCTACTCCTAGACTTCCACAACCTACAAGGTTGAAACCACAACAATTGGAAGGAAAAAGAGAAAAAGGGCTTTGCTACAGTTGTAATATAAAATACACTAAAGGTAATAAGTGTGTTGAGAAGAAATTATTTTACATAGATTGTGAAGAGGAGGAAGAAAATTAACAATAAAATTCAAAAGAAGAGGATATACCCCAAGAACCAACCCTAGAAGAAGAAGAAATGAGTCTGACCATATTGTGTAATGCATTGGCAGGAATTACCACTCCTCAAACTCTCAAGATAGAAGGACATATCAAGAAGAAAAAGGTAACAGTATTGATTGATTCGAGTAGTACCCATAATTTTATTCATTGTAGGGTAGCCAAGGAATTGAATTGTTTCCTATACCCAGCACCATAATGTCAAGTGATGTTTCCAAATGGAGGAACTATAAATTTCTCTGGAAAATGCCATAATATCAAGCTAAACATGGTGAAATATGTATTGAATATTCCAATGCTTTCCATTCTAATGGGAGGTGCTGATGTTGTACTAGCATTACAATGGTTACAATCTTTGGGGATGGTTGCTTTTAATTTTCAAGAACTTTTCTTGAATTTTTTTTCGGAAGGAAAGGATGTCGAATTACGGGGTATCGCAGGGAATCCGGGAAAGCTAATAAGCTCTATTGTCATGACAAAGCTTCTGAAGAAAGAACAACGAGGCATAATTGCACAATTATGCTCACTAGAAGTTCCAACATCAAAATCATCTAGTTCTCTAGATCTCCAAAAAGTATCAGACAATCATACCAAGGTGTTTGAAACTCCCAAAGAAATCCCACCTATTCACGATCATGATCATGCTATTCATTTGATTCCAGGAAGTGTTCCTCCAAATATCAGGCCTTACAGATATCGTTATGTCCAAAAGAGTGAAATTGAACATATGATTGCAGAAATATTAGAGGCCGGTATAATTAAACCTAGTCAAAGTTCTTTCTCTGCTCCAGTATTATTGGTGCACAAGAAGGATGGATCATGGCGCATGTGTCCAGATTATAGGCAGCTCAATAAGCTCACTATTAATGATAAATTTCCGATACCTGTGATTGATGAATTATTGGATGAATTACATGGAGAAATTTATTTTACCAAGTTGGATCTTCGTTCAGGATATCATCAAATTAGAATGAAGACTGAAGATATTCCGAAAACAGCATTTCAAACTAATGAGGGTCATTATGAATTTTTGGTCATGCCTTTTGGCCTTACCAATGCACCTTCTACATTTCAAGGATTGATGAATTCCATTTTCAATCCCTTCCCTAGAAAATTTATGCTAGTATTTTTTTATGATATACTAATCTACAGCAGGTCTTGTAAGGATCATGTTCAACATGTTGACAGGGTGCTCAAACTATTGGAGGAGAAACAATTATATGCAAAAACATCCAAATGTTTCTTTGGAGTACAAGAGGTGGAATATCTGTGTCATATTGTATCTCATGAGGGTGTTAAGGTAGACCCTAACAAAATTAAATCCATATGAATGAGTCCCCACAACCATAAAGCAAGCCAGAGGATTCCCAAGTTACTGTGGTATTATCACAAGTTTTTTAAGAATTATGGGAGAATAGTAGCACCTCTAACAACATTATTGAATAAATATGCATTTTCATGGACTCCTAAAGAAACTAAGGCCCTTGAACATCTTAAAGAGGCAATGTGCCTAGCACCGGTCTTAAATACACCAAACTTCACAAAACCTTTATTGTGGAATGTGATGCCTCGGGAAATGGAATTGGTGTTGTTTTATGCAAGAAGGAAGACCCAATGCTTTTGACAGTCATCCAATCAAAGGAAAATATTTACAAAAATATATTTATGAGAAGGAAATGTTGGAAAAAATGCATGCACTAAATAAATTGCGACCTTACCTAATGGGAAGACACTTCAAGATAAAAATCGATCATGATAGTCTTAAACACTCTTTGGAACAAAGAATATCTTCAGAAGAGTAGTAAAAATGGATCACCAAGATGTTGGGTTATGACTTTGAAATAATATACAAAAAAGGGAAGCTAAATGTTGTTGCAGATGCACTCTCAAGAAAGAATGAAGAGGTGGAAGCATTGCTTTGTGCCATTTCTATTATCCAACCAGATTGGATAATAAAAGCAAGGGATGAATGGAGGAAGGATGAAGAAGTGTGGATACTCATTCAAAAGTTGCAGCAAGATCCTAGTATATCTGATACATATAGTTGGAAAATTGGTTCCTTATGGTACAAATATCACTTATATCTTTGTAATAATTCCTAACTAAAACAAAAGATTCTTTTGGAATTGCACACTTCTCCTTTAGGAGGGCACTCATGGATTTTAAAAACTTACCACATGGTGAATACATATTTTTTTTGGGATGGCCTTAAATATGATATTCAAAATTTGTGGCAGAATTTTTTGTTTGCCAGCAAGATAAAGTTGAGAGAATTAAGACCCTGGGTCTTTTACAACCTTTATTTATTACAAGTCAATGTTGGGAGATTATTTCAATGTATTTTATCACATGTTTAGCTAAGTTTGAAGGAAAGAGTGTCATCATGGTGGTAGTTTATAGACTTACCAAGTTTTCACACTTTTGTGCATTATCTCATCTATATAAAGAAAGTACAGTTTGTACTGCATTTATGGAAATAATTCAAAAGCTACATGGAAACCCAAATATTATTGTAAGTGACAAAGATCTTATTTTTGGATGAAATTATTTTCTTGTTTGAGTACTAACCTAGCTCATAGCTCATCTTATAATCCTCAATCCGATGGGAAAACTCAGATAGTGAAAAAATTTTTGGAAGGATACCTTCTTTTTTTTGTATATAATAAACAAACACAATGGGTCAAGTGGTTACCTCTCGCTAAATGGTGGTATAACACTTCCTTCCATACCGTAGCAAAAATGACCCCATTCATGGCACTTTATGGATATCATCCACCGTCCATCACATCATATTTAAGAGAAAATTCTAAGGTTCAAGCAGTGGAAGATCACATCAAGCATCAACAAGAAGTTCTCCAACTCTTAAAGGATAACCTAAATTTGACACAAAATCGAATGAAACAACAGGCGTATCAACATTACAGTGAGAGAAGTTTTGATGTAGGAGATTGGGTATTTTTATGGCTACAACCATACAAACAAATGTCCTCACAAGTTGCTGTGTTGCACAATGGAACAACTCCTCCCTATTCAAATTTTTAGAAGAAATTATTTATAAATAGGTCCCCTTTTTCTTTTTAGGAATAAAAGACTTAGATGAAATCCGATCATTTTGAATAAAACAAATAAAGAGTCCATTGTTTCATAAATCACAAAGTGCTTATAAACAAATGAAACATTGAAAATCCTTGATCCGATGAGATATAAAAACTTTTATCACGTCAACATAATACATAAAGTGTTCATATTAAACAAAGTTTGATGTGATACAGTAATCACAATCGCAAATCGGAGATATTTTAAAGTTTTAAATATATTTTTAAAAACTCCGATGCGATGCGATGAATCACAAATCTCATTTCAAAGAAGCAATGTTACATGGACTTGTTTTATAAACTCTGATGCGATGGACCCCATCGCAAAATCGGAAATCGCAAAGGTTTTAAGTTGTTACATTTGTTTTGAAAAACTCTGATGCGATGCGATTCATCGCAATTGCATTTCAGAGAAACAAACATTATATTCACTCATTCTACAAAAATCTGATGCGATGGACCCCACCATCATCGCAATCGCAAAATCGGCGAATATTGTTTACAACTTACTCTCTTTGAAAATAGTCGATGTGATACACCATCATCGCAATCGCAAAATTGGTGAATATCGTTTACAACATACTCTCTTTGAAAATAGCCGATGCAATACACCATCATCGCAATCGCAAATCAGCGGAGATCATGAAATTTTATTTTTCGTCCCTTTTGATAAACTCCGATGCGATCGATACTTAATTTTTACACTGCATATATGTTATTTATTCATCGCAATCGAAAAAATCAAAAGCAAAGTTTTATATTTTCATTTCAAAAGCACCGATCTCCGATTGTACGTTTACTATTAAATAGAAAATAAAATGAATAATGATGATTGATTCTATTTTGAATGCGTGAGTGTGACTCTTAGAGAGGGCATTTAATTTTTAACACGAAGTTAATAAATTGAAAATAACGAATAAATCTTTTCATATAAGTTGTTCTCCTCATTGCATTTTCACCACATCTGAAAGCTTTTCTCCTTTGCAGAACCACAGAACACCCAATCCTTTCATTCACTGAGCAAGTGAGACATTACCAGATGAAAAAATGTCTAAGAGATATAAGAAATCAAAGGCTACTGTCGCTGCAAATTTCACTGCTATTCCCATAGTATCGAAAGAAAAACCAGCGAAAATTAAGCTGGTTACAAACACATCATGCCAGGGACTTGGAAAAATGACTTGGGAAGATGTATATAACTTAATTGAAAAAGAAAACCCTAAAGTCACTGAAGAGAAGGCGACAATTCCTGATGAAGATGACTCAGATTCTGTTTCTAAGACTCCTCTTAAAACACTTGCAAATTCATTCCTTCATAGAATTGCAACCCGGGAAAACATTCTCCCTTACTATGATGTAATGCGGTGGGTAATAGACAATGTCACCATCCAAAACAGGAAATTTGTTTCAGCTACTAGAAAAATATTTGGGTCTTTCAGAGCAGAGGACATAAAGGCAATGTACCATCTTCCAAATCCGCAAAAGGTCTACAACAAAGCTTTCATTAAGGATTTTGCTGCAAGTAATGAAACTTAGTCTGAGCCAATCAGAGAATGGAGGAAAGCTCCAGAGAAGCATAAAAATGAATCATCAGATGTCAAAGACTGCTAAAAGCTCCTCTTGACCAATTAAGAATTATTCTACAAAAATCTGAGAATATAGAAACAAAGCAGAGTGAAAAAGAAGATGCAGCCAACAAAGCAGGAAAAGAAGCATCTACAGCAAGGGAAATGTATAGACTGAAAATGTAAGCACAAGTGGCAAGCCTGATGTGCAAAAGGAGAATACTGGCAGAAAAATAGATTAACCTATTGGGAAAGGAACTACAGTTCAAATAGGGAAGGAAAGTATAGGTATTGAGACCAATGTGCATATTGAGAAAGAAAATACAGGCAGTGAAACTAATGTACAGACAGAAAAGGAAGATATTGGTAATAAGTCAAATAATCAACTTGAAAAAGAAAAGACCACTGAGAATGTGGTAGATTCTGCTGAAATTATTGTTTCTTCCCATTTTTGAATTCAATACGAGCAATTCGCTCAGAAAATAGGATTACAAAATAATCCTCAAGTTGAAATGCTGAAAGACCAAGATATGGAAATCATTCCTGAGCATCCCACAGAAGAAATTGTGTTGAAAGTAGAAGAAATTCCTCCTCTAGATATCTTTTATAGTCCTAAGCATAGGGCTGTTGTCAGGAAACAGAGGAAAAGAAGAAGAACAGATCAAGAATCACTTTCAACATCACAAGTTGAATTGATTAACATTGTCTGGAAAAATACTGAGGTGAATCCTTCATAGGATCTCACCAAATTGTCACAATATTCAGGTGCCTATAGTGCAGCTACTATAGACAAGGCTTCGGAAGTCACCCAAATGATGAAACAAAAGGAAGTACAGATAGCTATGATGGATGAACAAGCAACAGTAAATCAACAAAATATTATGTAGTCGGAACAACAGTTGCAACATGAAAAGCTCAGATCTAAACAACTGGAAGAGCAACTTGGCATTGAGAAGAAAAAGCTTGATCAACAAGCCTTAAATAAGTAACAACATCTAACCCAAGAAGTGGCAAAACTACAAACCCTACTGCAAAATGAGAAAACTGCTAAGGCTGAGCAAGAAAAAATATTCAAGCAAGATTGGACAAATTTAGGGATTATCCTAAATTGCATCAATTTAAAACTGAATCTCTTGAAATGAACAAACTATTGTCTCAGCTGTTAAATGAATTCTGTCAAAATATGGCACAAGTCAAGCCCTTGTGTGAAATAACATCATCTTTAATAGATGAAGGAATCAACCTCAATGTCGAGTTTGATGATGCAGATGAAAAAATTTCTGAATTTCTCTCATGGAAAGACTTAGAGCAAGGAGGGAATGCAAACCTTCCCAGGATTGAGGAAAGACACAAAATAATTATGTTTACTGAATGGGAAAAGCAGTTGATAAAAGGAGAAAGAGCTACATCAAGAGCCAAAAATATGATGAATAGTATAACACAGTTGATTAATGATAACTTATATGCCACCACTTTAATTTCAGATTGTATCCCAGGAAAATTACCAAAGGTAAAAGAGACTGATTCTAAGTGGAAGCAAGAATTAATCAATAAGAATCAGCAAATCAGCAAACTTCAAGGAATTTCATGGGATATCATGTGGACATATCTAATCAAGCCACACAGTCATCAAATGGCAATTAAATGCCTTTCCAATGCCATTCATTGTATAATTCCATAGTTTTCTGATGCCACGTACACTGGTCAGTTACATTCGAGGCTAAGTCATCCAGCAGAGGTTAAAGATATGCTCAAAATTTGCCACCTTGGCACATTGAATGCAGGAGAGAATCAATGAATTAGTTTCATTTTAATATCACAAGTCTATTTCTAGATTTCGAATTATAGATTGTAGCAATAGTTTTAGTTATTTTGTTTTATTAAGTTCCTATTTAAACCCCTTTCATGCATTTAGAAAGGGGTCCTGAATTTGTAATATTTTTGACTTGGATGTTACATTTTTGTACTCCATTGACTATTATATTTTTATAAAGGATCACATCTGGTGGTTTATGTCAAATTATCTCTGAGAATTGCATTTCTGTACCTTAGAGTCTGTTTTACATTGAAGCACTGAATCTGGATATTGAATTGCATCAGGAAAAGTATCAAGATGAATATGGTATTTCTATCGATTTACTGTTATTTTTCCTATGTTATGAGATATTCTCTTTAAATTTAATATCATTTATATGTACTTGTTTTACAAATATTTCTTTATATATATCATTTCTGAGTGTATAGAAATATTTCATCTTTCACAGTGTATACAAATGATATATAAAATGATGAATACAATGTGTTATTATAACTCTGTTTAATTTCTTAAATAGAGTTATCATTATTTGATGCTGCATATTTTAGTTAAATTATAATACATTTTCATGGTTATTGCTTTGATTGGAACAATCTTAAATTTGTATTCATTTTTGATACTTGGGCTAAGTTTTAGAATTATTTATCAGTGATAGATTAAATTAGATAGATTATTTTAGTTATTTTAGTTCCATTTTCCACTCATCCAATCATTCCATTACCAACCCATTTAGTTATTAGGAAACTGGTCCTATAAATCCAGTTGGAGCCACCACACCAAACGGAAAAGGAGTTGTCCTAAGGTCCTGACCGAGTGGTTTTCCCCCAATGTTTGAAGCAGCGATTTTCAAGGCTTCAATAGAAGGATAATAAATTATCACCAAAGTACCATGGTCCTTACAAGGTGTTGCTAAGGATTGGTACTATGTCATACAAATTGGAACTTCCTACTTCTTCGCGAGTGCATCCAGTTATCCATGTTTCATATTTAAAGAAGGTTATATTTGAAAAACTTCCAGTTCAAGCAATATTTCCAGAACTTGATGAGGAAGGGAAAATCATATTGGAACCTGAAGTAGTGATGAAAACAAGAACTTGACAGCTATGAAATCGATCAATTTCAGAGTATATCATCAAGTGGAAGAACTTACCCACTGGATATTCTACATGGGAGGATGATAATTTTATATGGAAGCATCCGCAGCTACTCAAGCATTGAGAACAACATTTTTTTGAAGGAGAGGGGCATGTTAGGTCACTATATTACTAGTATAGTCCCTTATTCTTGTTAGTGTAACCCCCTTATTGTTATTGTTGTACCCCTGTAACCCCAATATTGTTATTATTGTGCCCTTACATTATTATTGTTAGCTCGGCTTGGATTATATTGTGACCCAATGGACTCTTATATATAGAAGTAGGTTTTTTCATTTGTATCATCCAAGAATTTTTCATTTATGTAATGTATTAGAGGTTGCCCCCTCAAAGTGGCTGATTTCTAAGGCGTTGGTCTCTCTTTTATTCTATTTTTGGAGATAGTTTCATAACATGTGATATTTTTCATCAAGGGAGGTCATATCATATAACTGTCTTCGGATGTGCATATGGCTGTGTTATAAACCATTGCATTACAAGTTGTCCTATTTTGTTTGTATAAATCTAGAAGTATGGATGGTTGAAGATGATTGTTCCTGGTCCAAATATCACCCAAAATTAAACTAAAGTTGTGTTTTTCTATTATCTACCACTTTCCATCTCTAAAACAATATAACCTCCAAAAACAAGTATCTTAGTTCTATTTTCAAACAATGAGGATTATGGGATGATTTCACTCTATTTCAGACTGCCACGACCCTCTGCAAATTCCGGTAAATAGATTCTCATATATAAATATAATTTTCTCAACCATCTATAAATAGACTCCTGCTATAAATAAAATATGCTCACCATTCTAAAAATAGACATACACCTAAAAATAGCCTATGGGCCCCACCTAGTGTAGGTGCTTAATTTTCACTAGGCTCATCATATTGTTGAATCTCAACATTAGTTGCTTTTGGAGTTGAAGAAAATACATATTTCTTCAGCAATGTTGTTAGAGGTGTTGTTATTCTCCCATAATTCTTAAAAACTTGCGATAATACCCTATTGACCCGAGAAATCCTCTAACATGCTTTATTTCCCCCTTAAAGTGGTTGATTTCTAAGGTGTTGGTCTCTCTTTTCTTATTTTTTTGGATCTAGTTTCATAACATGTGATATTTTTCATCAAGGGAGTTCATATCATATAACTGTCTTTCAATGTGCATATGTCTTTGTTATAAACCATTGCATTACAAGTTGTCCTATTTTGTTTGTATAAATCTGGAAGTATGGATGGTTGAAGATGATTTTTCCTGGTCCAAATATCACCCAAACTTAAACTAAAGTTGTGTTTTTTCTATTATCTACCACTTTCCATCTCTAAAACATAAGTATAACCTCCAAAAACAAGTACCTTAGTTCTATTTGCAAACAATGAGGAGTATGGGATGATTTCACTCTATTTCAGACTGCCACAACACTCTGCGAATTTCTATAACCCATGCTCATGTCTTATTAATGATACGAGTCAGTGCACCCCTATTGCTTCTTCAAAGTGCTCCCCTTTTTGTGCTAATCAAACCCCTATAACGAGATGTAATTAATTAGGGACAACTGCAGCTTGTAAGTGCACCCTCCTTACATAACAAATCGACCCATACAAGAGGTATAAAACATGTTAACACTCAAAAAATAACACACAAATTTTCACTCTCTAAAACTTGACTAATACACCTCTCTTAGAGGGTAAACTTAACCCACAATTTATTCTTAGCAACAACATTCAATACATCCAAGAGAATGTGCCTCTTTTAGTGAATTTGTGTGAACATTTTTATGGGATATTACCCTTGTAAAACCTCTACAAAGAATCTTGGATATTTGTTAGATAATTGCACCCTTTAAGCCAAGTCGAATTGACCCACACTTAATTATTTTTATCAAACTTTCGTTCAAAATTTTTTGAGAACTAAATGCCCTCGATTTAGCCTCCAAAATATCTTTCCATAATGCAATTCTACCCTTAATTTACCGTAGGGAATTTAAAACACCAATAGAAGGAGAAGTATGCCCCATTGTATCTTTGGAACTTTTCTTTTCATATAAGCAATTATAATTTTATCTCTAGGAACAATTATTTATGAAATAATTCAATAGATTAGTACCTCAATGAGATCCTTATCAAAATAATAACCCTGGTTAAAACCAATACCCAACATTTCAAAGAAAATGCACACAAGATTAATCACTGCCTCAGATTAGCTTCAAAAGGAGAGGGTCGAAAAATCACAAAGGTACTCAATCAAGCCTTGATCATAATCACCTGCAAATCAAATATACAAACCCCAATTAAAACCATATGCGAAGAAAAAAAACCCATAAACCCTTTTTTTAATGTTGACCCTCTTCAAATATTCAAGACTACACAGGCCATAGAAATATGTCACTTCATATCAATGTTCAATTCATACTCTTGTGATTAAAGTGGGTGGATTTGTATAGATTTGGATAAGAATCCTTGAGGGTAGCTAAATTACCTTGGAGGGAAATTTAAATTTTAAAAATTCAAATTTTTTGGAGCCGAAAACCTTTTCTTCAAATTAGGCTGACTTGCACTTATATTCAAATTTATATTTTGATCCCTTCCGCAAGGTAATTTTATCCATAATAGTATTTTATTTAATTTTAATGTTAAGACATTTTTATCCATAAGACCCTAGCCAATAATAGGCTACCACATCATCATCTTTTGGGTATTCTTGATCAAGATTTAGGGCTCCAATATTTAAATGAGCATATCTTACCAACCGAGATGAACCACGAGATATGCCATACACCATTGGAATTATCACGATGAGGAGAACATGATGGTGATGGAAATTCAAGAAATTTTAGTAGTTCTCAACTTCAAATTCTTCAATAAGTGTAGGGAATCTAGGGATTCCTAGGAGATCTTGTCATTTGGAGCTTCAATCAATGCACTCCATACAAATATTAAGAGTGTTCAAGAACCAAAATTGGCATCAATGGAAACACAATTCAATAATCTCCCCTTTTTTCATTAATGGCAACACATACTACCCTTGCCATCACTGCTCCCCTAACTTCATGCCTCTGACCTTCTTTTCCTAATTTCTATTCCCCTTTGACATCAATGGCAAAGGGTTACTGCCTGTGATGAACTATCTTCTTCTAACTTCTTGCAAATGCTTGTCTTCCTTTAACTACTTCTCTCCCCTTGACCAAATATCTTCCTTTGATGCTTGTTTTAATATACTACCTTTCTCCCCTTGACATGGTATGCTTCACACAAGTTACCATAGTTGATTCTACCTGAATCCTTCTAAAATTATATCCATGACTTTGCTTTTCAAATTTCTTGCTCCACAAATCTGACAAATTTTCCTGGTATGAGAACTTCTTCCCCATCTGCCATCTGTCAAACTTCTAAGAGATAGATCTTCGAATATGCAAATGCTGCAACATAAGCTCCACCTCTTCAACATTCACATGGAGTCAACAAGTTGGATTTTTCAAAATAACATATGCGCCAGCTCTTCAACCAGATCATATTGAACTTTTACATCTTTCATTGTAGATTCACCATGACCTTTCGTCTTTACAAAACCTAAAAGCATGATTGTAGAGACTTTTCCATTCACTTCATTTTATTTACTTTTATTTCTTCTCCAAACCTATTTGTACTTGATGTTAGAGTTGTATTTCATAGAAGAATCCATCTTGTACCTGCAATCACGATATATATGCCCATAGTTATGGAATTTGTAACATTTAATGTTGGGCCTGGATGATGGAGAAAATTACATATACTTTCTACTAGCATAATCATTTTGAAATTTGTCTTGTGATCCTGCAAAATTTATTTTAGGGTTTCAATAATTTGTTTGATAATCATCCTTGCCATACATTCTAAAATCCCTAGCCATATGTATGAATTGATAAGATCAAAAGAATAATCGTTAAACATGTTAAGGTACCTGTATGAGACATTCTTACTTGAAGGAGGTATAGTCCTTTGTTGATCCTTGTCCTTCTTTTGCCCTTCATTTTGATTTTGCCCTTGAGGGATCTTTGCTATAGGGTAAAATGCTTGGGTTGTTGGTTTTCTAATATCCCTCTCAGGGCTTTCCGGTGCCCGAGGCAGACAGTAAGATTAGCTGTATAGTTCACAAAGAAGGCATATACATGTTTATATCAACTTAAATAACTTGATGGAATAAGATGTAATATTACCTTTTTAATGATCTTGCAGTATTTTGGAGAGCACTGAACAGCGAAGCATGGATCCTTCTTCACCAGCTCCAAATCTCGACCCTGCAATCAATCAAAGCACCCGTGTAATATCTACCACAACATACATTTCCTATCAATTACGTTAATATATGATAAGCATTTAAACAATGCACACCTAAGCCATTCATCTCATGCTATGTAAATAATCAAATAACAATGACAATATCAATGCATAGAATGGACAAAACAGATATTGTTCTATTAATTTGTAAAAAGGAGGATTACAACCGTCGGTTGTACCAAGCCCTCCTCAGCCTTCCAATCTCTCTATCTCTTGATGTGGTGATGTCTTGATCAACAAGTTCTCAGTGAACCTCTTTGACTTTTGACCTTCACACTACAACAATAATGCTCTACTTCACAAGTATTCAAAACTTTGACAATCCTTCGACCTTGAACCAAGAGCCTTCATCTCCATTTTATAGGAGATGGAGAGAGAAATCATTGCCTCTCTCCTTCCGCTAGTTCTAAATAGAAAAAACCAATATGTTTCATCAACTTCCATTCTTTTGCCTTCCTTGAGAGTTTAGTTGTTTTTGGCAAGGCCCAATAAGAGACTAGTGCTTTGCAGTTTCCTTTTTGTACTGACTCTCTTGTGAGAAAAAGCTAGAAATTCAAATCATTCTCCACGGGTTTTTCCTGTTCCAAACTCAAAACATGGGTGACGCTGCCCTCTAGTGTAAACAGAGTGTTTCCCTAGCCACTAACGCGACCCATTCATTGATCAGGTGCGTTATAACGCTCTTGTGCTATTATAGTGGTGTGTTACCTTGGCAAAAGTAGCTTTAGTTTAGGTCTTTGTATTCCTTCCATATTTGTCTTCTCCTCTGAGCTGATGAGGAGGTTTTTTGACCTGTAACAATCTTGCTATCAGGCTTCTCATCAATTTTTCTCTTTAGGGGTTTGGTGCTTGTGTCTTCTGGGTTGCGCACCCCGATGATTTTTTAATAGAAAAAGTCATTGGGCCAACACAGTTTTTATGCATAGATCTTGTGTAAAAATGCACCTTGTATGCATAAAACCCATGCATGCGTTGTGGGGTTTTAAAAATCACAATTCTATCCATAAAAAATGGCTCAAATTATCTCAAATGATTTCTAATTCTCCTCATTGATTGTTTGCGGGCTAGAAATCATGTTGGAATGGAGAGAAAGGGAGCATGAACTACATGATAACAAAGCCATGGATGACCCAGCAACACTTCACACGTTAAATAATCAAGATTTGTATAAGATTCAGATCTGAAGGATTTTCATATTGATATCAAAACTATTGTGCGACTAGACCTAAAGATCATTGCATTTCTGAATTACGGTGTGTAGCGGTGTAGCTCCATGTAGCTACCAAAGAAAAATACAAACTATGGTGGAATCGTGCAGAGACGTGCACTGTACGGAGAGTGTTGGTCAATATGAAGAGCCAACTTACGAGAGAAAAGAATGGGAAGTTGAAAAATTTCGGCTATGGAGACATTTTGTCTCTTTCGCTTTGGAGAGGATTCCACTCCTAGCACCTCAGCAGTCACTAGTGGACCCAACGGGACCTGGGGAACCACGTATGTTGAGATGGGTATCATTGATGGCTCACCATGGTCGCGATGGTGGTCATGTCATTCGATATACCCCTCAGTTCTTTATATGGATTAGGAGCCAAATCTTCATGATTAATGATTTTCCTTACGCAGGGGTAGATTTTAGGGGTGACCCTGACACATCACTCCCACCGGGAACACAGTGGGATGCATCAGGTAAAAGATATCATTTTGAATTTTTCGTGTTATCTATTTTTTATTTGTTTTTTTTTATCGTCCAATACTAATAAAAATATTAAAATGCAGATGTTTTCCCATCATGACCAGCAGTGCTTCGTCACTTTGACAGGCGATATGTGCAGCCTATAGCAGCAGTCCCACCACAGACTGATGCAACAGAGGCCTTTGCAGATCTAGATAAAAACCTATAGAGGTTTACTATTGACATCCCAGAGACAAGGATGGATGATATAACTCTCAGGATTCAGATACATGTGACTGGGGTTCTAGGCCCATTCAGGAGATATCTACATAGGGTGGCATGTGCCATAGTCTACTACCATGATCATTATCATGGATAGTTGATGGTCGACCTAGATTGGCATTTTTTTTTTGTATCAGCATCTTTAGATCATAAGGTGTTTGAAACCTATGATCACGGATTGAACCTATGATCACGGGCGATGTAATATTTTTACACACCGCTATTTTAACCTAATGATATTACTATTTTTGATCTCTAAGTATCTTGTTAAATATGGATAAAAATATTGTTTTGTTTACTTTTAATCTATTTTAGATATATTTAAAACTTAGTTAACTAATACATATTGACCAATGTTACTTAAATTTCTTGAAATGTATTGATATTAAATGTAATCAAATTGTATTTCCAAGGAATCTTAAACCCACTTAAAAAAATTCTTAAAAAAAGATGAATTTATGATAGCATAAGCTTAGTTTAAATGTAATATAATGAGTTGTGAATCTGTCCTAACAATAAAATGTTGAATGCTAAGTAAATGACGTAGAGGATAATAGCTCAATAACTACGCTATGTTACGTAATATTGTTCATTGTTTGACCGAGGAAAATCCCATGAATAGAGACTAACTCATCAGTGAGTGAATAGATAACCCAAGTAGCAGAAGAAAAGTTCTGTGTACTACAACAGGCACCGTCAGCAAAACCAATGTAATTCTGAAGGAACATCAACATATGCACTATCAAGATTAATCAAGATAAGCAGCGAAATTAGTGAAAACTCGTCAAGCAAAATAACTAATTTAAGGCACACTTTTCTAATCTAAGGCACACTGTTCTAAAATGTAACTAATGTACAAAGAGGATATTCACACGAAGAATCATGCATAATATCTCTTGAGAGAAATACCATTTATGGTTTTATCTAAAGAGATGATGTCATAATCAATTAACTCGTAGGATCCTTTTGCAAGAACATGCTTTAAAATATAAGGACCATGCCACATTGGTTCGAATTTACTAGCACCTAGTTTTTTGTGAGTTTGATCATATACTAAAAATAGGTCACCTTCTGAATAGATACGAGGGTTAACACTTTGATCATATTGAGGCTTAACACGTTTTTTATGAGCTTCGGCAGCTAATGCAGTTGTGCGTCGAGTCTCATTTAACTGTGCTAGGTATAAGAAGTGTTTCTCCTCTTTAGAGGTTGCTGGTAACAATTTGATGGCTAATTTGAGTGTCGGGATTTCACATTCAATGGGTAACACAACTTCCAAACCATAAACGAGCTAAAAAGGTGTGAACCATGTGGATGTTTTTGCAGAGGTACGGTACGCCCACAATGCAGAAAAAATCATGGTATGCCAATTTGTTTTATGAGTTCTGACAATCCATTTAATCATGTTGTTTAAAATCTTGTTGACAACCTAAACTTGGCCATTAGCTTGTGGGTAATATGGTGTATAATTATTGTGGCGTAGGCCAAGTTGAGCAGAAAGTTCGGTCATCACAATGTTTTGAAAGTGGCTACCATGGTCTGTAACAATAGCTTGAGGGACACTAAACCTAGCAATCACATGATTGAATATGAAATTGTTGCAGTTTTTCCATTAGTCGCAAATGTAGGCATCGCCTCAGCCCATTTGGTAAAGTAATCTACGGTGAGAATAATATATCCATGCCCCCCGACCAAGTGAGGGTTACATGTGATGAAATCGATGCCCCATTTGGGAAAAATACTGACAACAATGATTGGGTGAAGAGGAGCTGGAGGTGCACACATATTTCGATCAAGAATCTAGTAATTGTGGCATTTTCTAACCATGAGAATATAGTCTTTGAATAGTGATGCCCATAAATAGCCAGCACACAATATCTTTTCGGTTGTGAAAAATCTAGACATATGACCACTACATGCTCTAGAATGGAAATCATTTAAGACCCTTTCAGCTACTTCGTGAGTTATACAACGTCGAAAAACATAATTGGCACCACGACAATAAAGAGTGTCACCAAAAATATTATATTGTTGTGATTGGTATTGTATTCTACGTCGATCATATCATGAAATTTCTTGCCGAAAGGTTTGGGTTTGAATATATATAATGATATCTCCATACCAAGGATATAACGTACTGATTAGAAACATATATTCATCAGCGAGATGGTCCTCTACCATCGTTTTAGATTAAGTATAGGGAAAATCACACATAAGTTCAACAAAAACTAGTGATTTCTTGGACTTGGATTTCTTGAACTCCAAATCAAACTCCTGTAGGACATCCATTCGGAGTATTTTCCCCTGAGAAATTTTTTCATCGAAATGTACATCATCAGGTTGAAATTAGATATTGTTGTGATTTTACATAACAATACGTAATGACGGAATCGTTGGACAGCTTGAGCAGCTGCCAAGGCCAATTTCTCCACATGCAAATACTTGATCTCTATCGGGGTGAGATTCCAACTTAGGTAATAAATCACATGTTCATTGTTGGATTCATCCTCTTGAACTAAAACCATTCCAATCGTGGAATAAGACGCAACTAAATACAAAAAGTAATCTCAGCGATAATCAAGCGGATGCAACAACAGTGCATGGGTCAATGCGTGTTTGAGTGCATAAAAATATTTATCGACAAGCTCGTCCTAGATGAAAGGAACATCATGTTTTAATAATTGAGTGAAACCTTTAGTTAACTCTGCATAGTTTGGGATAAAATGACGCAGAAAGTTTGCCTCCCCGGCAAACTTTGGAGTTCGCGTAGAGTGGAAGGAGGAGTCAAATTAACAATGGCCTCAACCTTAACAAGTCGACACGAATGCCTCACTTTCAAAAAATGAACCCAATGAACCCAAGTAAATGTCATGATTGTACACATAATACACATTTTTCCAGATTCAAACAAATGTTGTAATTCCTACATCTCATCAAGATGGTGTGTAAATGTGTAGGATGATCTTGTATGTGTAAAGAATGAGCAGGTAATTCATCCAAGTAGGGTTGTACAATGTGTTTAAAATCATGAAATACGTAAGACATAGCTCTTTGAAACGTTGCGCTAGCATTTTTTAGTCCAAAAGGTAATTTTCAGTATGAAAATGTTCCCCATGAACATATAAATTTTATTTTAGGAAAATCAACAGGGAGTATGCTTATTTGATTGTAGCCAAAAAATCCATCCATAAACGAAAATATTTCGTTTCCAGCACAATCATCAAAAATTTGATCGATGTAAGGGGTAGGATAATTGTGTTTAGGAAAAGCCTTGTTAATATACCTATAATCGACGCATACTCTGATAGTCCCTTGTTTCTTGGTTACTGGAACTAAATTAGATACTCAATCCATCAAAGGAATAGGATAAATAAATCCCGCACGAAGTAGTTTTTCAACTTCAGCTTTAATTGTGGCAGATTTTCGTGGATGTATTGGATGTAATATTTTTCTAATAGGTTTATCATATGGGTCTGTCTTAATTTTTTGAATAAAAATCTTAGGATCAATAGCTTGCATTTATTCATAAGACCGGGAAAAAATTTCTCAGAATTCCACTAATAGGGCTTTGTATAAATTGATATCTTCAATCGAGCAAGAAGCACCTATATGAATGTTTTCAGTTATTCCAGGTTTAATCGATATGTCAATAGGAAATGTGGCAGAAATATTTCCCAAATTTGTCTCAAAATCCTAATGAAGAATGGACATAGGATTTTGAGGTTCCTCAACATAATTAATCTAAAATATGGATGAAAATTCATTTTTGAGTATATCAAGGCCAGGAAAAAAATAAGATCGATGATGGAGATTGTCCCATCATAATTCATCCAAAGACAAGATTTCTCGAATATTTTCATCAGTTCAAAATACTTGTTGAAAAGGATCTGAAAATGATGTCATGGCTGAGCTTGATAAAGAAGAAGACTCTTCATTGACCACGTTCATTTGATTAGTATAAGTTGATGGAACATCAGAACATGATTGTACCGCGACATATGTAGAGTCATATGGACTTAAAGGCATCTCGCCACCATAGGAGTCCAATTCAGATTCTAAAGGCACATTTCATGTGTCATCAAATGGAATTGTGATTGATGTAATCATATTAATATTGGAAATAGTTCGAGGTATGCTAGGAGGAGGTATAGCGAAATTTCCCATGAGAGAAGAATCTTTAACTAGTCCTACCCTAACATCTTCATAAGGGATAAATATTTTTCTGACATGCTGGATATTATCTGTAGAGGTAGGGTATGAAGTGAAGACAACTAATCAATTTTAATAATATTTCCTTTATGAGGAAACATGATCATCCAAAAGACTAATGAAACCACAATGTTCATAGCATAAGACCAACTTCGACCTAGAAGAAGGTTGTAATCAAGATGGGCATCAACAACTTCCACCTCAAGCATTACGATTTTCATTTCTACCTCTATAGGCAAATCTTGGAGTATTCTGAATGGGCAAAAACCTCTTCCATCAAAGGCTTTAAGAATCAACGGTGACTGGTTGATTAGTGGATAACCAAGATTTTTCCAACAAGTTAAGGACATAATGCACGTAGTTTCTCCCTCATCAATTACTGTGCAAAAAACTCGCCTATATTTGACTAAACTAGAATTTGAAAAGCCATTTGATGTGGGATTCTAGGTACAAATTTCTCTAGATCAAAGACAATGAGATTGGATTCTTGAGGATAAATCGCTCATATAGCTAATAATATTAATTTCCTCTGAGCTGGAAAAGACTGTAGCACTTCGAGGGATGACATTGTTGAAGGGGATATGGCCAAATCTTCAAAAATATTGTAATTATGAGTGGCTCTCGCATGTGGGTAGAAAGCCGACTTTTGAATTACACCTTTGGCAGGTGGTTTAATCACTAGATCAGGTTTAGGTTTATCGATTTGTAATGGTTCACAAATCAGAGGAGTTGATATTGGAGTTTGATTGGATGATTCATTTTCTTTTCCAGTTACAAGACTCTTAGATCCATAATCTTGAGATCGCGTTGCAACCATGACCTAGGACATCATCAGGATATTCGCTGATGAATTGGAAGAAGATATAGTCATTTTGTTGTCTTGTGATGGAAAAATATCTTTCAGGACATCAAATGTGGGTGAATCGTTGAAAAATTTAGATACCTCGGCCCGATGTGGGCACTCTTTAGTGTAGTGATCCTCATCACAGATAAGACAAGGATAACGAGGTTTCTATTTTTCGTCTAATGGTTCAGTTTTTTCTTCTTTCTCTTTGGGATAAGTGTTTTGTTTATTTTTACCCTTCCCTTTCTTCTTATTTCTGGATGATTTATCTTTGGTTGTAGATGAGTCTATGACATGAATTTTGGCAGAATTTTCTTGGGAAGGATCTCCTTTAGGTGAATCTAGTAGAGTTATGATTGGAGAAGTAGATTTAGATTATTTATTCTTACTCTTTTTCATATTAACTGTACCAATTACAACATTTGCAGCATGAGAACTGGAAGGAGTTGCAGTGAGTTGACCTGGGCATGGTAAATCAAGAATTTTTTCATACAAAGTATCGTACTATGTGTAAACAAGGTCTAGGTACTAGGCTTGAGCTATGAATTTATCTTCTGCTACAACACCTCCTTTAACTACATATTCAGTTATTTTAGGAAGTAATGATTTGATGAACCATTCAGCGAGAATTTGATCTGGAATGAAAACTTTGATTAAGCGGTGTCTACATCGCCATTCGTGTATGTGATATGAAATGTACGTAGACATACTTTGTTTTAACGAAGTCAAAATTTCTGTGCCATTATCATAACGGACTGACAACTGAAAATGAATCAGGAAGGATGTTGCTAAAGCATTGAAATTTTTGAAAGAGCTTCGTGGTAACTCAATGTACCACTTTGTAGCTAAGTCGTTGAAATTTCTTTAAAAAAGTCTCAAACAAATCAAATCATCGATTAAATAATTTGATGCACACCACAGATGATAAGTCATCACATGATTCGAGGGGTCTTCTCTTGATTTTCCTTCAAGCTTTGGAATGTCACTATGAAACTTAGTAAGCATTTCTGGCCAAAACAGAAGATAGTAAATTGGATCATTCATTAGCTGAGACAAATCCGGTATATCTAAAGTTGCAATGAAGGGTAACCGTCGGTTAGGGTCTTGCTGAGCAAATTGATAACCTTGGGGGACAATGCCAGTACCTAAAGGAGGATATCCAAGAAAACTTGGGATAACCTGAGCAGTTGGAATTGGTATACCTTTAGGGTATCTGGGGTTAGCCATACCAAATTGAGGTTGAGCTGGTATTTGATATGTATAACCTGGGTATGGTTGGCTCTAGAAAACTGGATTTTGTCCCATTTTTCCATATTGAAATTTCCCTTGAAATGGTTTACTTTGAACAAACTGACCTTGAAAAGGTTGATCTGCTGAAGGTTGTCCCTGAGTAGTTGAACCTGTAAAATGTTTCCCTTGAATAGATTAACCAACAAAGGGTTGTCCTTGAAATGTTTGACCTATAAAAGGTAGACTTGTTTGTACCATTGTTTCACTAGGTTTTCCTATAGAGGTTTGAGGAATATAATGAACTGTAGGTCCAGTTTGATGAGTAATATCCTGAGGAAACGCCTGTGTAACGGTTGGCATTGTCGTTTGAATGGTTGTAACAATAGGAGTTTGAGAAACTCCCGGGATAGGTGTACTTGGTTGCTGAACATAAGTTTGCACAACAAATTTGATAGTAGTACTTGGAGTACTCATACCAGCTTGTTGACTACTTGGCACGGATACTTGTGGGGTAATTTGAAGTGCACCTTGAAGAGGCTATTGGACTTGGGTAATACCAAATTTTCCAGCTAGCCGAGCAGGTTTATTATAAGGTACTTGCAATGTAGGTTGCAAATACTGTTGATTAAAAAAAGGGTTCCACATAGTATTTATCCCTGGGTAAGGAGCTCCCATCGAAGGTTGCGATGCATAAGGTTGACCATAACTAGTTTGAGGCATCAGAACATAAGTTTGATAATTACCAACAATATTTTTCCCTACAACCGGGGGATAATTTCCAGTAAAAGGTTGTCCTCCTTGAAAGGGTGGTTTCTCTTGGAATATTTTTTTCTCTTGGCAAGGTTGCTTCCCTTGGAGAGGATGTTGCCCTTGAAAAGGTTGCTGCCGTTGGATAGGTTTCTATCCTTGGAGAGGTTTTTGCCCCCCAGGATGCTCCTGAGAAAGTGCTATAAAGTGACTGGTACGCAGCAGGAATAGAAGGACCTCCATACAAAAATGTTTTTGGTGATGAAGAAAACATAAATGACTCAGTAGACATGCTTTGAAAAGCCATGTTACCTCTGGGTAAAGAGTATAATGGTATGCGGTGTGGTGACTGAGTGTAACCAGAGCTGTGTAGAAAATTGGTAAATTGATGATACCAAGGATCCAGTCTAAAAGGAATGAAAGGGTAAATTTTTTCACTATACCTTAGATCTAAAGATTCTTGATGAGAGGGAATTGTAATCTCTTCTTCCACGTCACATATCTCTTTAATGCTAATTATGCCAGGAGGAAGGTTCTCAGTGATAAGAATTTTCACTCAAGGTGAACGAGGATGACTAGGAGTTGGGGCTATGAGATCTAAAGGTGACTCAAAGGAAGTGTAATCAGATTTAGGCTTAGATATTTCAGGTTCAGTGAATTTCATATCCGACAACTCACTAGTAATAGATTCAACCGTAATTACTTTGGAATTTTTTGGTTTTTCTTGGTCTTTTTCAGTTATCTAAGGTTTATTAACCTCGAAATCAGGATGTATTACAATGGATGTTTCTCCTTGTTCAGTAGACTAGGTACTTGATTATTTAACTCTTTCAGTTTTGATTTTTTCCAAATGACTGGGTGTATATTCAGGGGGTTTTCCTTGCATTCTGTGTGAATGTCTCAATAATTCAGCCACAGTTAAGCTTTTAAACACACGAAATCAAAAAAAATAAAAAAAATACACCTAAGGCCTCTAAAAATAAAACAAATGAACACACGCCTACAAAATATAAGATACAAACCACACACAAATAGTATGTTTCCACAATAAAAACACTAGTTGGTGATGAAATCCAACGTCGCAGAGATTAATGTGGAAAACTGGTGGTTGGAACAGTTACCCTAACAACCTATTTAATGAAACAATCCAATGTAAGTAACTTCACTATGCCATCTTGAAGTGAAGAGTACCCTCTGGAAAGTCCAAGTGAGTCTAGTCAATGTCTGCTCTAGGTACAGTGGGACCTTCCCTCCACTGTCACCTTGGGAAAAATCCTAAATATTATGGCCACTAAGGTCAGCAACTGAGACAATTTCACTTGGGGGAATAGTCTATGGTCTGATATACATGAAAGGGCAGAGTATCAAAGCTTAATCCCCTGAAATCTCCTCGACATGCTAAATCTGAGGTTTGCTAACAAGTGACCCCAGGCTCCTCGACAATGGTTAATCTGATGTTTATGCTTTGTATTATGTGCACATCTTCTATCTTTGCCAATGAAGTAGGTACGATTACCTCACTGGGTCTGACATGACCTCGTGCTTGACTCTTTTAAGAAGAGATTCCTAGAGTACAAATGCAACAATTGGATTTGCCTACTGTAAGACACTACTTGTTTGTTTTATCTGCTTTGGAACGTTAATTACAACCTATTCCAAAGCACTAGCCTGAGCTAAATTGGTGGAATGAGCCCTAGAAAATGTAAAAAATATCTAGATTGATTTTATTAAGCACTATGTTGATTTTGCTGTTATTTACGTAGAAGGGTATGGAGATGAAATTGGATGATATTGTGACCTGACTCAAAATACTCTAAATGCACCAATATGAAAATGAAACTCTTTAATTTGATGAATTCTATTTAAGAGAAAGTTGAAGGACTTTTGGACTCAAAAAGTACAAGCTTCCTAAAGCTTCAAATAATATTTATTTTTCATCAAGAAAACAATTTCATTTCCGAGCATGACCAATATCTCTTTTGTGATGAAACATTTCGTTGATTACAAAGCCAAAAAAAAATATTTTTGATGAACAAACAATTCTCAAAATAAAGCAACTTCTAAAAACCCTAAAAAGTGTAAAAACTTCAAAGAAAATCAAATTTCTAATTAAAAATCCTAACTAAGATACCTATGAGTGTCTTTTAATGATTTCTCTTAGTTTAAAGCAAACTAAAATGTTTTCCACTTGAACTAGGAGAAAGGAAATCATGAAAGACTAGTTTGAGACAAATCAGACTTCGGTGATCTGGAAGTTTTTCCTTTTTGAAATCAAGTAAGTAAAAAATACTCAAATAGGTAAGGTTGGAAATAATCTTGGTGGTTTTTATGTCCCTATATTACTAGTGTATTCCCTTATTGTTGTTAGTGTAGCCCCCTCATTGTTATTTTTGTACCCCTGTAGCCCCCATATTGTTATTATTGTGCCCCATAAAAGCCACTATTGTTATTTTTGTGCCCTTACATTATTATTGTTAGGTCGGCTAGGATTATATTGTGACCCCATGGACTCCTATATATAGAAAGGAGGTTTTTTCATTTGTATCATCCAAGAATTGTTCATTTATGTAATGTAAAGGAGGTTTCCCCCTCAAAGTGGCTGATTTCTAAGGCATTGATCTCTCTTTTTTTGTATTTTATGAGCTGGTTCCATAACAGTGGCTCAAGAAGGAAATAACAGAAAACCAATAATCTTTGGAAAATGAATCTATCTTCCAAAAATAGCAAGAACAAACCAGGGAAAACCCTAACTGAATAATGAAAAAAAGACGATTCATCAAACAAGACTCTAAGGTGTTAAGGAGGAGTTCATAGACATACTCTAACAGTTGGTATATATCAGATTAAACCTTTAATTTTTCAAAATTTCCCAAGGGTGCATAGCGTTTTAATGCAAACCAGTGCGCATGCGCACTGATCTATACTAGAAATTTTCCTCGGTTGTCGCTATGTTTTCCACAGAAAACCGCGCAAGGCAGAGAAAAGTTGGAAAGAAACAATTTTAAGGCTTTCTAGCTCAGAGAATCTAAAAGGTTATATACCCAAACACACTCAGAAAAGTCAAACTAGGAAGCTATAATGTCAAACCAAACAAAACCAAAGAAAAAATAAACTTGTCTTCCCCAGTCGAGTCACCAATTTGTTTTTTGGATTAATCCCTCTTGCGGAAAAGAGAAATTTCCCTAGTACCCCAACAGGTAACTAGAAACAAACAACCATTTGAATGAATTTTTCTCTAAACTATTTGCATTTTAGATTATGATAACTTATAAATGAGGAGGTTATGCTCCTACCTTTCAATCAGATTGTTTGATGTAGCCTTTTTCCTTTCGCTCCAAAGCGATCCTTCAATGCTGAGAAGAACCTGCAATCACAAACAATGCAAAGGATCAAAGAACCTACAATATAATAATCATAAATACTAGTTCAACTTAGTGATCAAGGAGTCTAAGTATTGACATCATTTCAATGGATTCAGAAACAAGACAATGAGAAAAAGAGATCCATATGTATTACAAAAATCAAAAAGAGAAATATTACAACCTGAGCCTTGATGTTGTACATATTCTCCCGTGTGTCTGCGTAATCGTTTTCCTTGGTTTGAAAATCATTCCTCTCTACAATGACCAACATGAAGTCTTGTGCACAAAGGTGTGATCTTCAATGTACAACTAACAACTTACTAATTCAAAATCTATGAACTCTATGAATGATCTCCAACTCAAAATCTACACATACAAGTATCTACCCTTCAACCTGAAAATTCAACTCAATTTATAGAGAGATTGAGGAAGTTTCAGATCCATGAAGAAAGGTATGAGATCCTCCAATGAAGGGATTAGGGTTCCTTTAGCTAAGGGATAAGATCCATGAGTATAGGGATAAATCTCAAACTGGCGTGACTCTAGAGACTTCCAGTTGGGAGAATATTTGACCAACTAGGCTTCTAGAAGTTACCTTTTCATGTTTACTTCTTTTTTACAAAGGTGCACAGTTTTTATTGGCAAACAAAGTGGCAATCCCCACGGCTAATAGAAGAATTATCAGCACATGCACAGGAAATGGTCACAAAAAGAAAGCAGGTGATATTTTAAAGGTTTTAACGAGATTTTCTCTAGTTTCCAAGACTTGGTTTAAAAACATGAATTTTTTTGACCTCTAAGGGATCATGATATGGATGGTGATAGACCCATAATGATAGTCAAATTTCATGGTGAAAAAATTATGTGAAACACCATGCGATGATTTGCGTGGTCTCTACCCTTTTCCGCATTCTCAGCTTTCCTCATCAGGGGTAGATAGTCACTCGTGATCAACTTTATTTCTTTTCCCCAGATTCTTCAACTGGAAATGTCCCATACATTGGGAATACCCCTACTGCTTATGAGATTGTTGGCCCCAGTCTTTTCAAAGAATTTTCCCTGATGCGAGAGTTTCTGCTCTCGCCTCCTAATGTCACCTTTGTTAACATGATATCATCTGGTCCAGATCCATGGATTTTTCCTAGTCCCAACCAACTTGACTGTTTTGGTGACGCTATGCCCCTCATCTCTGCAGAACCAATGTATCAAAGAATTCTTCTAGCTTCTGGTGCTACTTCTGAAGCCAATGACAATTTGGCTTCATCTTTGGACACGTATTCACAGTCTCCCTGGTTTTCTTCTTGGGATTCAACTGATCCCTTGGGTGAGATATTTCCCACTGACAAGAGTATCATGGAAGTTGTGTCTCTCAAAGAAACCCCCTGGGATGATGGTCATCATTTTTCCTCAGTTCTCCCAATCCTGGGTGAAATCTCTACTTGTATGGAAACTCGTGTTTCGTCTGAATTTTCTGGCCCACTTCAGCATCCCATTCTAGTTCATGAAGTGATGTCCAAAGGAAACATGGGTAACATTTCCACAACCATTCTGATCGACATCTCTATTAAATCAGGGGTTGTCAAGAATGTCCATATCGGTGCATCTTTTTCTCCCAATGAGATCAATATATATACCGCTATTTTTAAAGAATTATGTGATGTCTTCACATGGTATTATGAAGAAATGCCTAGCATAGACCCTAGTATTCTAGTGCATGAAATTCCTACATATCAAGACTCAAATCTTGTTCATCAACGACTTCGTCTTATACACCCAAGAAAGGTTGTTGCCATTAAGGGAGAGGTCGAAAAAATTCTCAAGGGTGGTTTCATCTATCCTATACCATTAATGGATTGGATCTCTAATATTGTTCCTATTACCAAAAAATAAGGGACCATTCGAGTTTGTGTTTAGTATCCCGATATAAATCAAGCTTGTCCTAAAGACAACTACCCCACTCCTTTTATAGATAAAATTATTTACGAATGTGTCGGGAGTGAGATGTTCTCTTTTATGGACGGTTTTTCTCGCTACAACTTGATCAATATTATTCCTGTTGATCAACACAAAACCACCTGTGTCTATCCTTAGGGAACCTTTTCCTATAAGAAGCTCCATTTTGGTTAGAAAAATGTCGGGGCTACCTTCCAAAGTTCTATGTCCTATGATTTCCATGACATTCAACACATATTTTAGCAATACCTTGACGACCTTCCAGCTCATTCTGTGAAACGTCAAGATCACCCCGAGCATATTAGAGCGACATTCCTTCGCTACCGACACTATAACATATGATTGAATCTTGATAAATGTGTCTTTTGCATTGAATATGGTCGTTTCTTAGGTTCCTTGGGTTCTAAAGAAGGCATATGGATTGATCCTCTCAAATTTGAGGAAATCACCAATCTCCCTCCTCCCTCTTCCTTACTTGAGCTGCAAATCTTGAAGGGGAAAGGAAATTTTCTCCATCGATTCATCCAAAATTATGCGGAGCTTGCTAAAGGATTTACTTTTCTGTTGAAAAATGTAGTCTCATTCATTTGGGATGATATTTCTCAAAACTATTTCGATGCTTTGAAGAACACCCTTATTATTGCTCCTTTATTCCATCCTCCTGATTATCATCGAGACTATTTCCTCATCTGCCCATCACAGACAACCTTATTGGTATGTTTTTGTTTCAGGATGATGATAATGGTCATGAACATGTTGTCTACTACTTGAGATGAAATATTTTTAATGCTGAGACTCGTTATTCCCACATACAAAAACTTGCCTTAGTTGTTTTTCATGTTGTTCAGCGCTTCTGCCATTATATTATACTGTGTAAGAATGTCGTTATTTCTGAATGTAACCCCGTGACTTACATCCTTACTCATCAGTTACTTGGGGGAAAATACTCCAAATGGATTTTCATTCTCTAGTAGTTTGAATTAGAGTTTGCTACGAATAAATCTAATAAATCACTTGTCTTTATTGAATTGATCTATGATCTTCCAGCTACAGTTGATCCTACCCCTTTCGATGAATCGATTCCCAATGAATCAATATTTCTCATCAGTACTCTTGATCTATGGTATGGAGACGTCCATTTTTATCTCTAGACCCAAACATTTCAACCATAGCTATCTCACTCTGAGAGATGATGGATTCGTTACCAATCCCAACCATATCATATCATTGGAGATCCTTTGTATTGGACTGGTGTCGATTTCGTCCTTCATCGATGCCTGACTCTTGAGGAAGCTGAGAAAGTCCTTAATGACTACCACTGTGGGGCTTGTGGTGGTCATATGTCTGGTTATTCTACTACTCAGAAAATCCTTTGCGTAGGATGTTTTTGGCCATCTATTTTCAAATATTGCATTCTTGTCGTTCGCAAATGCCATGATTTCAAAATTTATTCTCGAAAAAAACGTACCCCACCCGCACCCTTGCACCCAGTTGTGACCGCCAGAACATTTGAAAAATGGGGCATAGATTTCATGACCTGTAACCACCAATCAGCTAGGGGCATGGTTATGTTATTGTTATCATCGATTATTTTACAAACTAGGCCAAGGTGATGCCTACATATGATAATGAAGGTCTAACTGCACCTCAATTCCTTTTTAATCATGTCATAGCTAGGTTTATTGTCCCAAAAGCCATCATCACTGACCATGGCTCTCACTTTCATAATCATATGATGATAGAGCTGATTTCTCAGTTGGGGCTACACCACAATAGCTCCACTCTATATTACTCACAGGCCAATGGCCTAGTCGAATCTGTCAACAAAGTCTTGATAATGATGCTTCAACAAACCATTGGGAGACATAAAAGAGACTGGCACCTCATGCTATTCGTGGCTTTGTGGGCTTACCAAACTTCTACTAAGACTGCTACTGGATTCACGCCATTTCATTTGGTGTATGGCCTGGAAGCTACACTTCCAATTGAATGTGAAATCCCTTCTTTGAAGCTAGATATTAAACTTCTTCCCGAAACTTCGCTAGAAGAGGAACATCTGCTTTATCTTGAACGTCTTGACGAGACTCGATGAATCACTTATTTATTCATTGAAGCACAAAAGAAATGATTTAAATCTCAATACGATAATTCTGTCGATCCTCATGTTTTCTCTGAAGGTGACTTGGTCCTGCTTTATGATCAAGACCACGACAAATTAGGTGTCGAAAAGCTCGAGCCAATGTCGCATGGGACTTACATTGTTCAACGTGTATTAGAGAAATGAGCCTATGAGCTATTCAATTATGAGGGAAATAATTTCACTGAGCCTTGCAACAGGCTCTATATGAAGAAGTATTATGCTTCATCACAAGTACATTACTTTGTACATTGGTGTGTGATTCATTAGCGTGCTCTTAGATTTTTTGGTGTGAATTTTTGCTTTGCAGACATGTGTCCTATGCTTACCTTGTGTTCCACTTGGTTTGTAGATGTCATCAAACCATTGTGTCGATTTCGCTAATGGTGCCTGCCATAGCACATGAAACTTATCTTCCACAACATGGCCATTGTTTTCCCCTGATGGCGAGTTGGTCAATATACAAGGTATTTTTCTGGGTCAAACAACTAATAATATTGTAGAATATAGTGCGGTCATCGAGCTGTTATCAGATGCAATTTCTCTCGGTATCAGAGACTTGGTTGTGAAACTAGACTCACAACTCATTGTGTTATAGTTAAATGGTCATTATTCAGTAAGAAACCCTCAAATTTTTCGCATGTATTTACGTGTTCAATTACTGTAAAGACATTTTGATTATATCACATATCAACACATTCCATGAAATATGAATACATTAACATATACATTGGAAAATTATATATTAGATAGACATTTGTAACATATGTAAAAAAACAAACCAATCATCATGATGTAAGAACACTGTGTAACATTAGAAACATATATATATACATACATACACACATATCAAGTCTGTAAAGGTTTGTTACATCAAAATCTCAAAAAATATGTGTTCCGTGACACAATGGCTCCATGAGCCTACATTAGTGTAGAAAATAAACTAAAGGCAGCTATCTTCCCACATGGTGCTCATGGTAGCAAGTGACCACCCGGATTACTCACCATAGTAACCAACGAAGTCTATCGGAGACTCCTACGGTGTGCCTCTGGAAGCGCAACGGTATGTCATCAAAATTCGTGTATTCTGGAATGCCTCTGGTTAGGCCCTCCAAGTTATGCTCGATCTCTACGATTGGTTATGCTCCCTCCTCATAAGGAGCATCCTAGATCTGGTGTGCTACCCTCCTTGCAATTAGGGACATAACTGCTAGTCTCTCTAGTCCAACATCTACAAAATAATCATAAGTTTAAAACTCAGAACATGTAACACAAAAGCATTAAAAAGTAAAAAATTCCAAAAACAATTTTTTTACCTGCATCATACCACTGTACACCTAGCAGAAGGAGAAGATCTAGATATCCTCATAAATCCATACCGGCATATGCATAGTCATATACTATGATCAACTGATGGCGTAACAAACTGAAGAACGCTGTCGGGAAATGCATTTACTGGCCACCTCCATACGAGGCATAATCTCGTACCATATGAGTAGCCTCGGATCTCTCGGGGCTGGATCGTATAGCTCAAGCCATTGGTACTGAAACAATGGCACTCGCTCCAGAAATAAAGTGACCAATATGGATCCATACCCAAATTTTTCAGCCACCTCGTTCTGCACTTTGTAAGTTGGATTTCATGTTAGCCAATAGTACCTCACACCAGTTGAACATAGTGGGAGAAATAAAATCTACAGAGTATTGAAATTTAGACTATGTTGCCTCATGCAACACCTGGGCCCTAGCTACATGGGCCATAGTGTGCAAAATCATCCTCAAAGGTATATTGGTGATAGTTTTGATATCCACCTTTCCACTTGAAGTCTTTCGAGCACCAGGACAATGTATCCCAATGAGCATACTTGTGCTCTCGCCTCAAGTACGAGCTCTAGAGAGTAGGATTCTCTCTCCTATCCTGGACAATACAGTAATGAAATAAATAACTGAAATATCTATTTCAAGCTCTTGTTCCCCGATAATGAAAATTTGGCAATCTACATCCCATAGCCTAATGAGATGTTCCAATAGCTCAAGTTGAGCTCTGAGCCCTAAGGTTTGAAAGAACTTGAGCAAGCCATAGTTTCTCAAGGAATTGATGCAATGTGGATCTTGGAGAGCTTCATGGTCTTCTACCTCATGGCCTATTCATTTCCATTCAATAACCATTTTCGACAAAAACACCTACAAAACATCCAAAAATGATAAATTAGGAGTTTTCATCAAAACAAAATTGGAAAAAAATCATTGAAAATGGAGAAATTTCACGTTTTTAACCCTTCTCTATGTTTAGCGTGCCTATAAAAATGGAAAAAACGTTGATGACATGTGGGCCTAATGGGCTATGAGTGATTGACGTGGGTCTGATAGGTCAAACCTGCGCTTATCTCCCGCGTAATAGAGCTTTAAAATCTCCTCCTAAATCATGAAATTTCCAACTAAAATTACTTAAAAATGGAATGAAAATGTTGAGAAAAGGCATATATCTTACCTACAACTGAGGAATCGTCAAATGGTGTCATGGATCGGCCGCACTGCTTGTCTAAATATCAGAGGAAAATGGGGTAAAATGTGCTTCTCCAATTTACCCAAAGTGGAATGGTAAAAATCTTTTACTTTTTGTCTATTTATAGAAATTTAAAGATATTTTTACCAATATTTTATTATTTGTCTCGATATTAATGATGTGGGGTTCTATTTGTGCAGTAACAGGATCTTTTTATGGTGGCAATAATCATTTTTAACTGATGTAACGAATTTTATTTTATCTATTTTTCGGACTCGTTAAAAATAAATGAAAAAGGAACCCCTTGGAGTCATCTTTAAGCTTTTTCTGGATTCTCTAAATTGAAAAGATCAACGAGTACTTGTCAATTCGAACTCGTTAAATTAAATGAATTTATGTGGTCTCAGTATACGTTTACCCCTTTTTCGGGCTGAGATTTATTATTTATGAAAAAGGAATACCATGATCGAACATGGCCAAGAGGTTCTCTCGAATATTGTTTTCTTCCTTTTCGGATTCAAGGGACGATTTATGAAAAGGGACCTGATGGATTTTTATTTTTTGTATCTTTTTCAAACTCCCTAAACATGAAAAATAAATCAAGTTACTCTTTCATCGTAATCATAAAACATTAAATGGCGAAATACTTATCACCATGACGAGATTGAGTTATTCCTTCCTAGGGCTCATTAAAATTAATAGGATGGATTTGTTTGAATAATGAACTTATAAGTGAAGAATATTCTATCCTCTTCAGACTTTCTATAAAAAATAAAGAGGTACTCATTAGCAATAATAGGGGAAAATTGAAAGTGGAACATCCTATGTGTTTTAAGGCTGCATGTCACTCTTGAACATGATACTCATCTGTTGTTCGTGTTGAGTTGGGGATATCCTTCATTCTTCACTTACCTTCCTGGGTTTGGGAACTCAATTTTCCTCTTATATGATCACCATTTTTGTCATCATGACATTTGATCCTATTTTGAGTCAAATGTTGCCACACTCCGGAGTCTTGTTGCCGATATTTTCAAGAGAATTCCTTTTTGTCAAAGTCGCACATCCGCTGCTTATTTGACCCTCTCTACCACATTATTGAATCACTCGTATCACCTTGAGAAATCCTTTGTTTCATGTTGATGATGTGGGAATCATTATGGCTCTCCCTTGAAGGATCACTTCATGTCGACTTCAACTCATTATCCAGGAAGGGGATTTAAAAACTTCTTTTTAGTACTTTGGAGCTTGCATGCCTCAATGGCAAGTTCTTCACGTTCGACAATAGATTCACGTCATTGACCTTCGATCAGATGATTTAGAAAGTGTTCCATATCAACTCATTTATTCACACTTGTAGATTGTGTTTTCATACCTTGAGGGCCATCGACATTATTGGTGGTTTCTCTCATGCCTGTTAACGGTTTACATCATTCACCAATAATCAGGTAGTTTCTACCATGTTCGACATCAGTACACATATTCACATGGTTAGATTCATATAGTAGATGGATCGAGATACAAATGAAGACCCTGGATTGCATCTGTTATTATCCAAGATGTGTGGAGTTATTAATTATTCATGATTGTACACATGATCCTTTCTATACGGATGGTTGCAACCATACCGTGGATCTGTTTCCATGATCTCCTTCAGACAGGTGGCTGCAACCATGCCATGGTTTCATGTGTTATTTGATTCCTATTCAGAGATATGTTATTAGGAATATTCATATTAGAGATGTCATATATTGTATTGTGTTTAATTTGGCAAATTTCCTGGCGATATTCTGAGTCCTTGCCTTGGTTCATAAAGCATTTCACCCATCACTCTCTGTTTTTCCTTCTTACTTTAGGGGGCATTAGTTACAAAGTAATGTCTCACCCCATTCACTTCTCATCCCTGTTCCTGAAGTTCCATGTGATGAATATTTTTCATTATATCCACCATAGAGATTACATCAAGATATCCTTTAAATACTAAAAGAAAACTACCTTGAATAATTTTTGAAGAAGCCTAGCTCAAACCCTAAATTTCTGGATCAGCGCACTTAGCCAGTTGTCTACCCGTGTTGATGATAGGTTTCACTTTTACCTTGTGTCACCAACGATATTTTTATAGGAAAAATTGTGTTAATCCATTTCTAGCAGTGTTTCCTCAAATGGAGGAGAAGCTCCGTGCACTAGAAGCTTCCAGAACGACGAGTTGGATGTTGTTCGGTGGAGATATGGTAGAGATCTCTCATTTGGATTTTTTGATATTATCAATAGAGTATTTTCTCTTAAGAAGCGGGCCTTCCTCTTCCTTTTATGGACTCCTAACTCCATCTCCCTTCCTATAAATTGAATCCCATCCCTCCACTACTAGTTGGTCATTGTTGTGCTGGTTTGATCATTAATACTTTGTATCCCTATACTGTGATAATGCCTAAATTTCCATTCGAGAGAAGGATTTCTTGAAGAGCCTTGGTTTTTACTTGGACATCACCAAAAGGAGGCCTCCATCATCAATGCCATGGTTGTAAGCTTCCTCTTTTATACTATCAATAATAAAGCTGGTGTTTCACTTTCCATATTTGTTTTGATATATTTAAAAGTAGCCTAATGCTCCTTGATCTGTTAGGTAGTTTGTATTCAATGTAAGCTATGTTTTTTTTTACGCTTTTTTTTGTCTCTTGATCTCCTACAAGTACTGGAACATCACAAGTAGCAAGGAGCAAACTTGAATGATCGTGGATCAAGGTCTTCATTGAAGGATTTAACGATGGCATCAGGAAGAGTTAGGCTCTTCTTCCTCCTATTTCTCTTTGAATATAAACTAGGAAAGAGTACATTATATAGTCTCATGCATTTCTAGACCCACTCTAGGGCTAGAGAGATCAGCTTTGTGTGCAGAGGGGATTGTCTTCACGACAACTAGTGAACATATCTCTTTGTTTTTTATTAAGAAGATTATTTCTTAAGGATTATCTATTTTCTCTTGTAGTCTTGGATTTTTCACTACTTTTAGGATATTCATTTAATGTTTTGGGATTAAGTATATCACAAGTGGAATCTAAGTTCTTTCTTGGGCACAAAGTGGGTGATTTTTTTCCTTTTTCTAATTTTCCACAGAAAAATATGTCAGAACACTCAAGTTTATTTTTTAAATTTCCTATGTATAATTTGGAGAATCTATCTTGAGCTCTAAATTCTTCTTGAAAATCATCCAAATTAAAAATGAATCGTCGATAATGGAATCTAGGAAGTGGAGATATTGTTGATTTAAAATTTGCTTTTTTCTAGTGTTTTTTTCTAGGATGGTTGTGAAATTTATAATTTGGCTATATTTTGATAGAATGTATATATTTCATTCAAATTGGTGCCGATATGTCCAAATAAGTTGTGTCATTCGATAATTTGTATCATAATATTCAATCCAAAAAGTAGAGAAATAAATTTTAATCATTTTGTATTTTTAGCCTCAAATACCTTGATCAAGTTACTTTTCGATGATTTCAAGAGATTTTTCTTGGGTCAGAAAAATCCTAATTTATTTTATTTTATTTTTTATGTATTTGAATAACATAATATATATCATTAATGGGTAAAAATTCATCCAAGAAAGAATACCCATAGTGGAATTACATTGTTAGAAACCCACGTAACCCATGTTTGTACCCCTTTGGGTAGTATTGTATTAGATAGTTCATGTATATGGAATTTCACTTCCAAATTCTTTTAAGTATATAGTAAATATTTTATGTATACTTGAGACTTTATTTGGATAAACTAATTGATCTTCTTTGTTTTATATTACACTAAGAATAACACTCAAGGAGATCACTCTCTAGTAACTTGGTAGTTGAGTAGTATTTCTTGGATGAGCATCCTTAGTTAGTGCCTTGAGATATTGGGTTGAGTATTGTTGTTGGACCCTATATATATATATATATATATAATAGAGCTAACACATGACATTCCATTGCCCTCATGATAGTGTAACCTTTGTTAATAAACTTTCCCATGGTGGATACTTATAAAGTACCTCATATGACATCCTTAAACAAAATGACTACCCACTCTACTTTCAACATGTTGAATAGCCTAGAAAAAAAATTTAACAAATTGGATAATAAGTTGGATGATTAAGTAGAGAAGTTTATAAGAATTTGATGAAAAATTGGAGTAGAAAAATCAACAACATAGCTAACTTTGAAAAGATAGTGAAAGAGATTTTTTTAGGTCTATTAGATCAAATCCTAATGATGGAAAATCATTGGACTGCATAGCACATTGAGCCACTAGGAAGGAACTTCTAAATCGAGACTATGTATTCACTCACAGCCCTCTTTAGGTTTGGACAACAATAGACCAGTGGAAAAAAGTTCATCCTATCATTATTTCCCAATTTAATGCCATATATGTTATGGATAATCCTACACAATAAATCCACCCATACTTGTAGTTGATCATTACAAACATTGGCATGTATTTGAGACATCAAGGGGTTTAACCCCTGTTCTTGAGGAGAGCGTGACCATGGAATTCCCTTGATTCTAGGAACTCAACCACCAATCTATGTCCTTATTGACACTCTTTTACACAAAAAAATGAAATAGAAAATATCGTTTATAATTGTTGGAGGCAAGGGTCATACATCTCACTATAATCCCTTACTCATTACTAGTAGTAAAGGTGTTAAAGAAGGAAGTAATTTGGAGAATGTACCCTAATACTAGGGCTTTCAATAAGTTGATGACCAAGGACAAATTTCCCATCATAGTTATTGATGATTTACTACATGAAATCATAGAGAACAAAATTTCACTAAGCTTTATTTGTGTTTAAGATGCCACCAAATCGAGATGAAAGAGAGAGAAATCCGTAAGAAAAACTTCGCAACACACAAACATCTTATGATTTTATAGTGATTCATTTTGATCTATGTAATGCTCCATCTACCTTCCAAAGCTTCATGAACGTGATTTTCAAACCTTTCCTATGCAATTTTGAGTTGGTATTTGTTAGAAGACACACGATAGCAAATTGATATGGATGTGATCCCTATTATTGAATGATATAATCACATATAAATACAATTTAGTGACACTTCTTTTCATATTCAAAGTGGTTTCTTAGCCTCCCTGTGGTTGTTCACATTCCTCCACACCAACCCTAGCAAATTAGGTGTCCAACATTCCCCCTTAATTCGAGGGGTGTATGTGAGTCCAAGAAGAGAGATGAAATATAAATGTGAATAACAACTAATGGTTGTATGTTCTCTCTGAATATGGTGGTTTAAGGAAAACCATAAACCAAAAATGGTAGCAGAAGGGTGGTGCTTTAAGGCTAACCATCAACTCTGGAAATTGGCTCAAAGTAGTTGCTTCCTTGACTCTCAATTTCAAAGAAAGGAAGGAACCCTTAGGATCCTTGATATTCTCCTCTTTGGAATGAATGATGGTTTTGTTTCTCACCTAGTTTTTCGCCAAAAAACTCACATGTAAAAATATCTTCATGTCAATTCTCATCATTTTCTAACACAAAAATTTGGAGTTCTTAACACTCTTTCCACCCGTTCTCCTAGTATTTCTAATGAGAATCACTTGGAAGAAGAAAAGTCACATCTTATGAATTTTTTTTTGAAAATAATGGCTATAGCAGGAAATAAATCCTTGGAGCGTTTTAAAGAGCTAGTAAAGAATCAAGAGTTAAACCTTCTTGTGATGATCAAATTTGCAATGTGCATCTTCCCCTTATCCAGGGGACCACAAATAATATTGCCCATACTCCTAAGAAGAATAGAGTTTTTTCTATCTTCGAGCCCCTTAATACCATTAGAAATTCTCGTAGATCTGTTAAAGACCTGATCAACCCTAAATACATGAAAAGGGTCTACTTAATTCCTTTTTCTTGTGGGATTACCTATATTGGTAAAATCGTTTGCTCCATTAACCAAAGAATCCAAGAACATGCAGTAGACATTAAGCACAATCGTTCATGTTCTTCAGCTTTAGCTGAAAATGCAGTGAAATACAAGCACCATGTCTACATTGAGGATTCCTGGGCCTTTGCAAGGGTTGATCACTTCCATTATAGGAAGCTAAGACAGGCCATTGAGATTGACAAGAATGCAATCAATCTCAACAGGGACGATGGTTGGAAATTAAGCATGAGTTGGATTCCTCCACTCTCTTCTTGATTTTTTTTTTTAATCCTCTGTTACTTTCTTAAATAATTATTCTCCTATAGTTTAATATTTAATAATAATATTAATCTTATTTTTATAAAAAATTATAAATTATTTTTATATTGTTAAATATTAATTTAATATATATATATATCCTTTTAAAAACTAATTCCTAACAGCTAGTTTGTAACGACTTATTCCCAACGACTAATTCTTATTCTGTAATTAATTTTTTTTTTGTAAACTTGGTAGGACTACATCTTCATCATGTCCAATATATCACCCTGAGTAGGGCAGGGAATTGAACCAGTGACTTCACATCAAGGAGTGTCTTAACAAAGCACTCAATCACCATCTATCCAAAACCCCGTGGACATTCTATAATTAAATATTAATTTAATTTACTTTAATTAATTTGATTTGATTTGATTTAATATTAATTTAATATCTAAATAATAATAAAATTCATTTTTTAGCTAATTCCTATCAGCTAATTCATAACGGCTAACTCTGGACTTGGATGCATCTCTACAATTTTAGATATTTGGAAATATTGATTTGGACACCTTTGTCCTCGGGATGAACTACATTAGATGGTTGGAAACGTTGACCAAATCTCAATGATGTGATTAATCCAAAAGGAAATCTCATTATCAATATGGATCACAAAATTCCAATATCTCGCAAGATGAAGGCAATCAAGAAGAGAAAACAAATTCAAAGGATGATGATATTTATGGGAAAGTAAATCTTGAAGTAGAAGTTGTTAGTTCCCTAGAAGGAATAGATAGACTCAAAGGAAAGATAAAAATGAAGAGGGATCTATTGCATAAATATGAGAAGAAAAAGGAATGTGATCTTAATGAAACAATATTTTTCATTACGAAGACACAACTAGAAGAGGCAAACAAGATTAAATAAGTAGTGAGAATCCAATTGAAAGAAAGTGAAGAAGATTGTGAAAATCTAGGAGAAGAATGTATTTCCCTAAGAAAGTAACTAGATAAAGAAAAATTTGAATTGTATCATTGTGTGAAATTTGGAAAGAGTATCATAAATCTTAGATGATATTCTCAGCTGTCAGACGTCACCTTCCATCAAAACATGTCCTAGCTATAAGGAAAATCATAAGACCTCCAAGGGAGAACCAAGAACAAATCCATTATAAAAGGAAAATGAATAAAATCCCAATAGTTATGTTCTGTTCTCAAGAGCTTCCTCAATAACTAAAGTAGAACCATGAAAGGAGATGAATACCAAAAGAGACATGATTTTTCTCACAAGATCAACAAGAATGAATTCAGAAGAGTTTCTCCACCAAGAAAGCCTTTCTCATCTCTGTATCAAAATATCTTCTTTGGATATTTATTTGCTTACAATAATTTTGGTCAATAAGCAATAATTTTATATATTATGTAAGAAATAATATGTGTTAAACGAAAACAAAAGATCTTATAAGACCTCAAAGAAAAATTTTGTGAGAAACAAAACTATAAGTCTTAATGAAGGCGGTCATAGAATTTATAATTAATTTTCTCCCCTATTGGATCATATTAAATGTTACAAGTGTAATATCTATGGGAAAAAAGCATGTCACTATAAGCACCACAATAAGGTCTCCTAAGAAAAGAAAGGAAGAAGATATTACCATGCATAAATAACAAAGCAAAAAGGGATGGAAAAGGAGGCAAGAAAAATAGGATGAATGTGGACTTAATCTATATTCTCAAAACAATCCAAGAAAATGGTTTATTGATAGCCGATGTTAAAAACTAATGTTAGGAGATAATGCCTAAACAAGGATAGTTGTAAAAGGCACAATTAGTATTGATCATGGAAATACTAAAACTCATAATTTCATATATGATGAAGGTATATAACACAATATTCTAAATGTAATTCAAATGTGTGATCAAGGATATGATATCAAATTTCATCCTAAAGGATGTCAAATAAGGAAAGAAGGTTTGGGAATATTGGTGGAAAAATAATTCTGGACCTAAATTAATGTATATATCCTCGATGAAATTAAAGGAGAAAAATGTTATGATATCCATATCAAATCATCAGTAAATGAAACTGTAAGCCCGAGGGGTGTATCCCTTTTCCATTGTTGTCAAATGGGGGGAATTTCATACAATGAGATTTATTCAATAGTTGTGGTAAAATGTTTGGGGTTCCCATCAATGAAAAATGGGGGAGATTGTTTGAATATTAAGTTGTCATTGATGTCAAATATAAGGGGAGACTGAGAATATAAAATTTAGGAGGATACCAAGATCGATGCCCAACTAAAGGTTAGGGAGTATTATAGTATTGTTGTAGAATTCATTGAGGGTTGCCATCAATGAAAAAGGGGGAGATTTTTCGAAATATTTTTTTCATTGATGTCAAATATAGGGAGAGACTACATATGTCCAAGATAAGGATTGCAAGATGAAGGTTGTTTGAAATATTTTTTGGATACCCAGCATTTTACTGATGTCGAGTTTGGATACCCTATATACGAAGGAATTTTTACAGTAAATATCTAAGTAAAATAGGATCATAGGATA
This sequence comes from Pinus albicaulis, assembly GCA_034641835.2. Taxonomy (NCBI): domain Eukaryota; kingdom Viridiplantae; phylum Streptophyta; class Pinopsida; order Pinales; family Pinaceae; genus Pinus; species Pinus albicaulis. The sequence continues at coordinate 91,739,057 of CM076577.1, forward strand.
TATGGTTTAAAATAGTATTTCTATATCTTTCCAACACTATATAGCACTCCCTCTAACTCCAGAGGAATAAAGAGATGTGAAATATTTTTCCAATTCATCCTAGCTAGGTTTTACAAGTTGGATCCATCAATGAAAATAGAAACACTATAAATAATGGATATATGAGTGCATTTTAAGACCATCCAAGAAAGAAGATACCTGAGGTGTGCAACAAGAGTTGTGGAATACTCTTGGGAATTGAAAGGTGAAGAAACATTTGTAATTTGTGGAGTGAAAGAGCCATATTGGCATTTTTTAAATAACATTTCTTTTAGGATGTTTCAAATCATGAAACTTGGAGACATGGAGATGAGATATTTTTGTACATGTGGTAAAAATTTCAAGCATTGGTTCACTATATATGCGGAGATATGCTCTAAGGAAGTTAGGGTTCTTGAATGCTCCTAAAAATCTGCTTCAAACAAGTTAGCTTGGAATTTTCACTATAATGTTTCTTCTTAGATGTTTCAAACTATTAAAGTTAGAGTATATGGAGGTGAGGCATACATGTGATAAAAAAACCAGGCATTGGTTCACTATAATTTCAGATATATGCTTTGAGGAATTTAGGGTTTCTAGATGCTCCTGAAATCTGCTTCAAACAAGCTATCTTGGAATTTTCACTATAACTTTTCTTTTAAGATGTTTCAAACTTTGAAATATTAAAGAGATATAGGAAAGATATCTATGTACCTATCATGAAAATATTTCATATCTTGGTTCACCATAATCTTGTAGATATTCCCTTTGGAATTTAGAGTTTCCAAATAGTCCTAAAATCAACTTCAAATGGGTCAGTTTGGATATTTTTCTATGACTTATTTTATGAGATGTTTCATACTATGAAATATTGGAAGTATATAGAAAATAATTTTGTGTTCCTATGGTAAACATTTCAGTCTTCACTTCGCTATAATTTCATATATATTCATTTTGGAATTAAAGGTTTTCTGAATAGTCCTAAAATTAGCTTCTAACATGTCAAATTTCCATTTTTTCTATAGCTTGTTTTTTGGGATTTTTGGGATTGTGAAAATTTTAGAGATCAAGGAGACATATAGAAGTTCCTCATGTAAAAGATATAGAATCGGATTAGCAAAATTGGATGAATGTCATGTTATATAAATTCGTTCTTGAGAGGAGGCCAAAAGAAACAAGTTTGGGGAGAATTAAACCTAATGAAGGAAAAAGAAACAAGCAGACCTAGTAAATGAAAAATTAGCAAGCATAACTAGTGAAGGAAGAAGTAGCTAACATTCATGGTGAAGGTAGAAGTATCAAGTATATCTAGTAAATAAAGAAGCAACAAGAAAACCTAGTGAAGGAAGAAGAATCTAACAAACCTGGTGAAGGAAGAAGTAGAAAGAAGACTATGTGAAGTAGGTTGGTGCCTAAAACTATATGCAATAATAGGGATTGTTTTTCCCAGTATTTTTTTGCCTATGAATATTTTCAATAGTGGGGATTGGTGTCTCTAGTAGGTTGGTGCCTATAAATATTTGCAGTGGTGGGGATTGGTGTCCCCATTAGGTTTTTTCCTATTAATATTGGTAGTAGACAAAATTTGTGTCTCCTATAGGTTGGTACCTACAAATATTACAACAAGGTATTTGTGACTCTTTTAGGTTAGTGCCTACAAATATTATAGCAAAGGGGATTGGTGTTTCCCTTAGGTTGGCACCTAGAAATATTGCAACAAAGGGGATTGGTGCCTCCTAGAGGTTGGTTCTTATAAATATTGCAGCAAAGGGGATTGTTGTATCCTATAGGTCGACTCCTACAAATATTGAAATAGTGAGGAATGGTGCCTCCTATAGATTGGTGCCTACAAATTTCAGCCATAAAAAAATTCATTTATATTTTGTGTTCCATTTGTGAGATTGTTTGGTTATGATTCATTAATATTTAGATAAGTAAAAAAGTGTCTTACATTGATTCACTCATAAGAGTGAATCCAATAATAAATCTTACTTCCAAGACAATCAATGAGGGAAGAATGCACATCCTTTGATGTAGCTAGTATTCAAATTCTAAGAATGATGATGTGAAGGGAGAACTAAAAAATATCAATCCTCCTACATACAATGGATAAAAAAGGAAATGTTAGGAGGTAGATTCTTGATTGTTTGGAATACATAACTAACTTCAATTATATAATTAATCACCTAATTTGAAGGCTATTAAATCCATTTATCACTTGGAGGGAAGGCTTCCATGTGGAGGGACAACATTTTGTAGTTTAATAACTTGGATGATAGGAAGATAACCTGGAAGCAATTTAGGAAATGTTTTCAAAATACTTATCTATTTGACCACTAATATGAAAAAAAGATGCAAGAGATATTTGATATCAACCTCTGAAATATGAAAATGGAGGAATATGAGAGGAAATTCCTTGAGTTTCTAAAGTATGTCGATTTTAATAAGGGTGAGAAGGTCAAGATACATATGTTATTGAGTTATTTACCTCCACATTATAGTGACAAGATAAATTTTGATGAACCCAACACTCTAGAGGAAGCAATAATAAAAGCCAAATATCTATATGAATAGAAAAAAAGTAAGAAAAAAATACAAAAGGCTTGGGATAAGAATATTAAATCTAAAATCCCTCATTTTCCAAGAATAACTCTAAGAAAAACTAGCCAAGACAACCCACACATAGCAAGACAAAGAGAACAAGCTTTTTGGGAAAGAAGCCAAGATATCCACCCATTAAATTTTTGGTTGTGCAGGAGACCACATATTTAAGGACTACCCTCATAAGGATGCCAAAGTCAGAACTATGCACAATTTTCAAGGGGTTGATACATTGGAGGAAGTGAGTGGAAGCATGCCCAAAAAAATTTCAGCATTAGACAATTACCAATTTTATCATCAAGAACACATGATGGAAGCTAAAGATAGGATTAATAATCAAGCCATAACAATTATAATTGACTCTAGCGCTAGCCATAGTTATATTGACCCAACTCTTGTTGAAAGTTTTAGCTTAAAAAAGGCCAAGCATGGTAATACCTAGTTAGTTTAGCTAGCTATAGTGGAAAAATTAAGGATTAATGAGTTGGCTAAAGTTTCCAATAGATACGAATGGTGTAACTATGAAAGTAGACATAAATATCACTACATTGGGGTCATATGAATGTCACATAGGCATGGATTACTTGGAAAAACATCACGTTTTTCTAGACTTTTATAATTATGTATTTATTTATCTTAATGAAAAAGGAAAATAGATAAAGGTACAAGGAATTCCAAGACCTATTTCTATAAGGAAAATATCTGCAATGCAAATGAAGAATTTTTTTAGAAAGGGATGTTAGATTTATGCAACCCATATGGAGGAGAATTCTTAGGATAAGGTACTTAACATTGAGAATTATCCAATACTAAACGAATACGAAGATGTTTTTGGTGAAATTCCATGTTGGCACCTAAAAGGGATATTGACTTTTCAATTGATTTGATGCCTAGAGCTTCTCCAATTTCCAAAACACCACATAGGATGAGTATACATGACTTTAAGGAGTTACAAACTCATGTTGAATATATTTTGAAGTCTTAATACATACACCCAAGTGTGTCTTCTTGGGGTGCACTGATGTTGTTCATTAAGAAGAAAAATGGCACATTGAGGTTATGCATAGAATTTACAAGTTAAACAAGATGAAAATAAATAACAAGTATCATTTACCAAGGATGGATGACTTATTTGACCAACTAAGAGAAGGTCAGGTACTCTCCATGATTTATTTGAGATTTGAATATCATAAAGTCAAAAGTAAACTTGAATCAGCAAGATAGCCTTCTAAACTAGATATGGTCACTATGAATTTATTGTGGTTCCCTTTGGTTTATTAAATGCATTGGTTGTATTCATGTGCTTAATGAATGGAATCTTCAGAGTTCTTGCACAATTTTTTTATATTATTTTTAGATGAAATCCTTATATACTCAATATCATAGGAATAACATGAACAACATTTGAGTATGGTATTACAAGTACTTACAAAGGATCATCTCTATGCCAAAATGAGTAAGTGTTCCTTCTACTAAAATCATATTCATTACCTGGGGAATATCATCTAATAAAAGGGAATAGTTGTGGACCTAGGTAAGATCAAAATTTTCAATGAGTGTCCAACACCTAGAAATGTAACAAAAGTCAAGTATTTTATGGGGTTTGCGACCTACCATAGAAGGTTCATGAAAAACCTACCCATTTGAAAAAGTAGGGTGTAAAATTTGAATGTATTAAGGATTGTGAAAGGTTTTTTCCATATTTGAAACTACATTTTACAAGTGCACCAATTATATACATAGTTAATCCAAATGGGAAATCGATTGTGTGCAATGATGCATGCAAGAAAGGGATAGGAGGAGTCATCATGCAAAATGGACATGTAATATGATTTGAATCTAGAAAAATAAAATACCATGAGTGGAACTATGCTACTCATTATTTGGTGTTGGAAGTTATGGTGGATGCTCTCAATTGTGGATACATTTCCTCATGGATAATATATTTGAACTTAGAACAAACTAAAGTGGTCTAAGGAATTTGTTTGGATAGCTAAATTTTAATACGTGGAAAATTTAATGGCTAGTATTTCTAGTTGAATATGACTGTGAAATTAAGTACATAAATGGGAAGGAGAATAAGGTGGTGCATGCACTAAGTAGAAGGATTCATGAAATGCACACTATAGGTCAATGTACACAAGTCTAATTTTAAAATAAAATTCTTAGAGGTTAGAAATAAGGATCAACAATATATACAAATTAAATAGATCTTACATCAAAATAATTTATAGCCTAAGTACAAATACTACAAGTTGAATAAGGATGAAACTCTCATGTAAAAAACCAGAATTCACATAACAAACTCACAGGATCTAAAAAGAGTAATGTTGAGTGAGATGCACAATGTACCCTATGCTAGGTATACAAGGTACCAAAAGAATATATCAAATTGAAAAATGAAATACTATTGTCTAGGAATGAAAAGAGAAGTTATTGATTATATAGATATATGTTCGGAGTGTCAAAAATTTAAGGCTAAGAATAGACAACCAATATGACTATTTCAACCTATATGCATTCTCGAGTGGAATTTGGAAATTATTTCTATAGAATTTATTACCAACATGATTCCATTATAGTGGTGGTGGATAAACTTATTAAGGTTTCCCATTTTATTCCATTGAATTCAACACACAAGGCAACCAAAATTTCTTAAATATTCATGAGGGAAATTGCTAGACTACATGGTTTACCTAAGGCGGTCATCTCAAAAAGGGATCCCAAGTTCACTTCAAACTTTTGGAAGGGCTCGTTTAAAGAATTTGGAACTAGTTTAAACTTCACCACAACATATCACCCAAACTCAAAAATTTGATATGGTCAATCAGGTGATTGTGGAAATGCTCAAAATGTATGTGATCGAAAACCAAGAAAATGGGAAGAGTACTTGCATTTGGTAGAATTTTCATACAACAATCGATCCCAAGAATCATTGAATATGATTCCATTTGAAGCCATGTATGGTTTAAAATGGTACACACCTATAAGCTAGGATAACCCAGTGAATAGAGCTATTTTTGGACTAAAATAACTTAAGGAAATGGAAGAGAGTCTAAAAAAGTAAACATATTAACTTAAAGGTTCTTCAAGATAGATATAAATTCTATGCAAACAAGGGTCAAATTAATCGGTAATTCAAAGCAAGAAAACATGTCTTCATAAAATTAAAATATGAAAAGAGTTCATGAGAACCAAGAAGTTATTCAAAATTGACAAATATATTATGTGGACCATTTGAGATACTAGAAAGGATTGGTCTAGTTGCATATTGACTTGCATTTCTGCATCCATGCATATTCATGATGTGTTTCATGTCTCTTTACTTAAAAAGTGTATATCTAATGCTAACAATGTGATTGATTGGAATGTGATTTAGGTGGAACCCACAGGGAACTTTCAAGTAGTACCAATGTACATCTTGGACCAATAATTCAAGGAACTTTGGAACATTCCCATAGGGTTTTTAAAGGTCTAATGGAGTTTTTACAGCCTTTAGGATGCTAGATGGGAGCTAGAGAAAGCTATACAAAAGGCATATCCACACTTATTTTGATTGTACGTGTGTGTATAATGCACTGAGGATGATGAATAAACATTGGGGAGGGAAATATAACACCCTAAAATACTCTTATATTGTATTGTACATATTTCTACTAGGTTGGTGAACCAAGATATGTTGGGATTGAATGCCCATGTGAATATACTTGTTTCAGGGCTTGTATGCATATGTTTATTTTTTGAGGTTAGGGTTCTCATCCAATTAATGGCAGTGAGTCTGATAATGTAATATGTAAATCATACCAATAATTAATAAAATGCATAGCTATTGTAGACCAATTCAAACATGAGAGATGAGGGGATAGGACTCCACAATAAGGAAAATTAAGGGAGTAGAACCATGACTTAAGTTTATTCTAAAAAGTGAGGGGAAAGTGGTCCACATAAGTATCCGAGTGGTGGGGGTCAGTTCCCCATGCAACACTTGGAAAAAATAACTCATGAATACAATATTCATGTTTCCCATCATTCTAATATCACTCCATGGATAGTATGATCATCATTTCCTCTGATTACCTTGTTTTTTTCATCCCTAGTTCATTACTAGTCCACCATGATGTGATGCAATTTTTTCTATACACTTCAAGGTAAGTCAACATGAATAACCTTTGAATATTATGACCTAATAAATTATTATAAATGTCAAGGTGGAATTATATGGAAAATTCTCCTTACTTGTCGGATTGAGGTGCTTTGAAGAATCATAAGGATAGTTGAAACTCTTAGAAATATAGAAATTTGAGACTTCGTAATTGGTCTCTAGTAGAAAACTAATAATAGTAGTGCCATAATCTGATGTACTGTAGAGGTAGAGAAGGGGCACACTCCCATGGGTTTGGCGAGTGGGGGGATGCAGTGCTATATTTATGGAGGTTGTTGGAGTTGGTACCTAGACTAATACTTGATTGATATGGATTTTTTGTCCTTAGTTGGCTTTAGGTGAGCCCTACCCCTTGTGGAGTTATGGCCCCAACTTGGGGGTAACCTACTATTGAGAGTTTCAAATAAGTGTGGTTTATGGTTAGGTGGAACATCTAAGGTCTATAGCTAGTCGATGGATAATTAAAAAAGACAAAGTGCTCGAATTATGTGGTTGAATGCTTATATTGTGCATATTCCAATGTCTATAGTACATATTTTGAGAGTTATTTATGTTGAATTCTGGGTAAGTCAACATGAATAACCTTTGAATCTTATGACCTAATAAATTATTATAAATGTCAAGGTGGAATTATATGGAAAATTCTCCTTACTCGTCGGATTGAGGTGCTTTGAAGAATCATAAGGATAGTTGAAACTCTTAGAAATATAGAAATTTGAGACTTTGTAATTGGTCTCTAGTAGAAAACTAATAATAGGAGTGCCATAATCTGATGTACTGTAGAGGCAGAGAAGGGGAACACTCCCATGGGTTTGGCGAGTGGGGGGATGCAGTGCTATATTTATGGAGGTTGTTGGAGTTGGTACCTAGACTAATACTTGATTGATATGGATTTTTTGTCCTTAGTTGGCTTTAGGTGAGCCCTACCCCTTGTGGAGTTATGGCCCCAACTTGGGGGTAACCTACTATTGAGAGTTTCAAATAAGTGTGGTTTATGGTTAGGTGAAACATCTAAGGTCTATAGCTAGTCGATGGATAATTAAAAAATACAAAGTTCTTGAATTATGTGGTTGAATGCTTATATTGTGCATATTCCAATGTCTATAGTACATATTTTGAGAGTTATTTATGTTGAATTCTGATTATATTTTTATGTATGTTTGTTTTTATGTACTCTATGTTTTTATGAATATTTTTAAGATTTCTATGTGCATGATAACTAATGCAAAAGAATGTAATTTCCATGGAGATATTTCTATGCCAAATAGTTAAATGATGCTTAGAGTATGTTGTTTATGAGCAGAGTGTTTCATTGAGGAAATGAACCTATATGATAGAGTAAAAACATTAATGTTAGAGGTAAGGCTAAGAGGGAGGAGTCTTCAATGGACATGTGATTTAAGGTGTTAGAAATTTCACTGATAAACTAATGAAACCTATCAAAATAGTTGAAAGGAATGGTTTGGATTGAACCTTGCATGCATGAATTAAGAATGAGTAAGAGGTTTAACTGAGATAAGTAAAAACATATAAGTGGTTTGTGGCCTCACTTTAACTCCTTGATAATAGACCCAATTAATGGCTATGGATGAATAATTTTTTATAGGTTGAAGAAGGTAATTACAAACCTTATACAAATTGAGAAAAAATAAAACCTCCTACATTATTCTCTTTTTCCCTTTTTGTGTGGACTGCAAATTCATTTAATAATAAATTTATTTATTTTGTGCATTTTCTAGCCATTTTCTACCAAAATAAAGAATCTAGATGGTCAAATGTGTCACTTCCTGATCAGATTTGGATCAACGACCTAAGTGATAGCTCAAAATTCAAAGTGTTCAGAACTATGCTAAACCTACATTACCATATAGATCTCGTCTTCCTAATTTCAGGGCCACAAACGGTTCAAAAAACAGATACCTTATGAAGAAGTTATCGCGATTTGAAAATTCCAGTAAACTGCAATTTTTGGCCTTTGACCAAGTTGGACTAGTTTTTGAATATTCGAAAAAAGAGAACATTCCAAGGAATATTCCTAGAATATTCCCTAGAATATTCCTTCTAGGCCAACTAGATGTCGACAAATGACAAGATGTAATTTTAAGTTGGATTGTACGTCGTTTTGATGAGCCAATTAAAGGTTGCCACATGGCAAGCCTAGAGGTCGCCACGTGGCAGGCCTGGAGGCCGCCACGTCGCCCAGGTTTGGTTTGACAAAATTTTGGTCGAACTCCAGCGGAGTCGACCCCAAGACCTCTCGCCCGCATGCACACCGCCCTACCACCTAGGCTATCGTTGGATCGTAACCTATGATTCTGTGGCATATATTTAAGATTTAACTCTTTCCAGTTTGGGGTAGTGGAGGGGCCAACCCCTCCCCATACGGTCGTCGCCCATGGCTTAAGGGCTAAACCCCAACCGCAGAATTCAACCCTCCCCAGTTTATGTTAAAACCTAGTCATAAGGCATTGTTTACGGTGGTGGGTGTCTCCAATGGTTACACTAACTGTAACCTCCGACGGATGTTAAACCTTATCACATTCAAATAGTTTCATTAATTGTTTCCGCGTGGTCAGGAGTTAACTCCGACTTAAACAATTATCTGCCAAGTACGAGATGTGTTGTCAAATGGCACCATTTACCCCGGTAGTTACATTTATTACTATCGGTTAGGCTAGGGGATAAGTTGGATCACACCTCAAATTTGGGTATTTGGAGGAATTTAATTGTAGATAAGTGCAGTTCACCATTTTTAGTGGAGTGTTTTTAGGGGTCACTGGACAAAATTGGTTTAGGCTGTATCTTGAGCTAGATTCGACCATTCTGAGAGTATTAATAGTCAATTTCGAGTATCTTAGAAATTCTAGACTCATTGGTGAGGGTTTCAGAGCCATCGGAGGAATTTTGAGCAGGTTTTTTCTTCAAAGAAGTTCTAGGGGCCACGAGGGCCGCCATGGTTCAGTAACAATTTGAGGCCTAGCCAGTGCAGCTAGAGGCCTTATTCAAAAATCCAATAGTCAATTTTCGATGTTTCAGACATTATGGAACTAATGGTGTGGTTTTTAGAGCCTGTAGAGGACTTTTGAAGGCCGAAATACTTCAAAGAAGTTCCAGAGACTACTAGGGCCAACATGTGCCAGCAGGAGAAGGAGGCCTATCCAGGGAAGCCAATATCCATTCTCAGCAAACCAATATTCATTTCTGACTATATTTATACTTATGAATCCATTGATGGATTTTTCAGCAGATTTTGAGGACTTCTAAAATTCGATATGCTTCAGAGAATATTTTAGTGACTCTAGAGCCACGGGGTGCCACCAAGTGTTGGAGGCGAAACCGGAGTAGCCAGAGGCCAATTTCTGCAAATGAATAGTCTATTCTAACTATTTTGGACATTTTGAATCCAATGAAAGGATTTTCAGATCCCTTTGAAGACTTTTTAAGGTCGAAGAACCACAGGTAAGTTTTGGGCATCCTAGGGCCATTAGTGGATGGAGGCCTAGATTGGGGAGCCAATACTCATTTTGAGAAAATGAACAAAATATTTTGGGTGTCTGATGTATTTTGGAGACATTAGAAAATGTTTCAAGGATAGAAAAGGATTTCTTAAAGGTTTAGTACCACAGAGAATCTCAGGGTAGCTCAAGAGCACCAACTTAAGGAGACCAGTCTAAGGGAGTCGAGGTTCATATTCAGAGAGATTTCAACCATTATAGGGATATGAATGGTATTCTAAATCCATTGGTTCAGTTAATATAACCATTGGAGTTGATTTTGTAACTTGTAAAATAAATTTTCCATCCTAATCCCAAAGAGCCAAGTCAATTGAAAAAGGCTCAACATACACCTGTTTTCAAGAATAAAATTTCGCACAGTCATGTATAAGCACGATCAATTATTTGTTTAACTGAGTGGGAGGTGATTGTGCATAATAATTTCAAGTTATCCAACCATTTTCAGATCATGTTGGTATTGGAGCAGATGGTTTCTTGATTGACAAAGCACTAGGTTTCTTGTTTGACTTGAAAGGTGTTTAACAGTGCAAATAATTTACTGTTTGCAAATTGACTGTTTCTTACAAGTTTAAGTTTGCTAGAGGTGATAGGAAAGATATTGTTAGCTAAGTCCAGAAGAGGAAAAGAAGGAATAAATCTGAAGGCATTCTCCTTACCCAAAGGACCTTAAGTCAACCCTTGAAGCACAAGAGGTTTGTTTGCAAAAGGCTTCTTGAAGAAAAGCTTGACTCTATAGCCATTTTGTTTAGAAGCTTTGTAAAAAAAAATTGAAAGATTTGTGAATTATTGTTGAAGTTATTTAGTTCATTTTCATAAGATGAAAACTTCTTCAAGTTAGGTTTCTAAATCCTCCTTCTTCACAAGATTCTTTGATGAAGACAGAAGTGAGACTTCTACATCCTGAAGGATATGGTCAAAATTCTGTTTGAATATAGAAGAGAAAGCACTAGACTTCATGAGAAATTGGTTGCTATGAAGCGAGAGAAGGAAGGACTTCTTCAAGGATTGCATGAGATGGAGATGCAGCTACATCAAGCCCAAGATGCCTTAACCAAGAACATGCATGAAGCAAAAGTAATTCACTCAAATTTGTCTTCAATTTCCTCTTCAGAAAGATGTGTAGGTTCATTTGAAAAGCACACTAGAGGTATAGGGTCCAAGTTGATGTTAAAAATGGGCTATGAAGGCAAGGGTCTAGGCAAGCATGCACAAGGCATGATTGATCCTATTTTGGTTGAGGAAAGACCTAATAAGTTTGGTCTTGGTTATTTTCAATCTTATGGAGAAAACTCCAAAGCCATGAAGGCATTTGAGACAACTTCAAAATTAACTTTTGTTCCAAGTTCTAAACCACAAACATGTCAAGTTTTTTTTCAATTTGATTTCCATTGTTTGAAGCCTATGTTGCGGCAAGATGTTTGTATACATGCAGCTTATGGAGAGCCTGAGAGTTCGGACAGCTATCAAGACATGAACATTGATGTTAGTCTTCAAAGGAAAGTTGGAACCTCTACTAGTTCATCTCCTCGAGAAGGAAAAAAAGATGGACATGCAAAGTAGCATTTGAGGTATAATTCTTCCCATAGTCAATTTGATTATGTTTCTAATAAGAATGGCAATTCTACATGCGTGAATGGAAGAAAGAGTTGTTGTGCATATTGTGGTATGTGTAACCATGAAGTTTCAAAATGTTGGAAGAGGATGAAGGAATACAGAAAATAGTTGAGGAAAAGGAAACTTGCAAAGAAGGTGCAAAAGACTTGCACACATTGCCAGAAAAAGGGACATGTTGTTTCCCAATGTTGGACATTGCATCCAAAAAATCATCCCAAGAATTTGCAGTAAGAGGATAAAAATACTGGCGAAAGTGGAACCAAATATTCCATCATTGATGTGAGAACAGATGTTTCACATGAAGAAGATTTTCAGTAGCAAAAGTCGCCGTGGAAGTCGCTTGGTAAGAATTCGTTTGACTTCTTAACCCAGTAAGACATACCTCCATTTGTACATATGCATGTTTTCTATTTTAATATCACATTTGTTTGAGCCACCTTGGATAGATGATCAAGGATATGATGTTCAACTACCTTCTATAAATATCTTGCCATAAATTTCTGGGTGAGCAAGGAAGACAATTCTTGACAAGAGGACAAGAGCATCTAAGAAGGGAAGTGTTGGCTACCTTCGAGTTGTGGTTCAAAGGCACTATGAAATGCAAGGAAAAGTGTATGGAGGCTGAAAAGTGAGGGTGATGTACTCTCATCTACTGAAAAAATCAGGTAAGTAGTCTTTTAGGGTCCAAAATATTCCTAATGGGGAGGTGTGATCAGATTTGCATCAAGGACCTAAGTGATGGCTCAAAATTCAAAGTGTTTGGAAGTGTATTGAACTTGAGTGACCAGATAGATCTCAACTTCTTGATTCAGGTGCTGTGAACGGTTCGAAAAATCGACACTCTATGAAGAAGTTCTCGCGATTTGAAAAGTCCAGTAAACTGCAATTTTTGGCCTTTAACCAAGTTTGACTGGGTTTTGAAAATTCAAAAATATAGAATGTTCTAGGGAATATTCTTGGAATATTTCCATAAATATTCCTCGAAATATCACCCAAAATATTCTTTCTGGTCCAACCAGATCTTGACAAGTGTCAGCATGTAATTTGAAGTCCGACTGTACGTGGTTTTGATGAGCCAATTGTTGTGCAGGTAAATCCCCTCTACGGACAGATGTGATCCCTCTAGCCCTAGGGTGGGTCTAGTAGCAAGAGGACATGCTAATGCGTCGATTTCTAGTTTATGAATGAAAATAAGTCAGGATAGATGTCCTACCATTGTTCCAATGTAGTTGTCATATTTTTGGCAGCGGTCTATTGATCTTCGTCGTTACACGTTATAGTCCTTCATCGGTGGTACTCAAGTGCCTACACAAGGATCAGAGAATGATAGCAGCATATGAAACAATACTTACATTCATAACTATCTAATTGGTCAAGGAGAACTAAACGTATTGCTTGATATTAAGCATATCAAATGCAAAACGAGAACCAAAACATCAATCATGTATTAATAAGAAGAGAGAAAGAGTTTACAACCAAAAGATCCTTGACGTTGCAGCCTCCTTCAGCGAGTCCAGTCAAAACTCATCTCAAGCATTCATCGAGGAATTGAACTTGGCGAGGCAATAAGCCTAGACTCTCTCTTGACAATGGGTCTCTCTCTGCTCTATCTCACACCAGCTATATCCAGACTATTCATTTATTCACCATTTCATCTAGCTACAACTATATGAGAGAGATGTATTTATAGGAGAGGAGGAGGAGGTTGGGATTCCTCATATGGTGGAAGGGAGGCCTTATCCTTTGGGAGGTTGCTCAAATGTAGGAAACAAGAAGCCAAAGGAAGGTGTTTAACGTTATTTAGACGAACAAACCATGCTGATTCTGCTCACGAAGTGGTTGGGAATGGAAAATTTTCTTCTATTTTAAAAAACTTTCCAAAAACAGCTCAATGCAAGCAGTCCACTAAGACAGAGCACCAATGGGCGTGAGGCCATAATTTCCTGCCAATGCCAACCCAAAATCATATGTTTTTGAGATTATGCTCCAGGAAAATTCAACAGAGGAAATGTTGTTCTCATGGCAATGGATGCAATAACACTTTTTGCAAGGCATGACAATACACAGAAGTCACAGAACTGGTCCTCCAATTTTCGGGATGGGGATTGCAGGGATGGTGACAAATTTTTTTGTAACAGATGCCCCCTAAATCATGAGGTCCAAGAGAGGGGGAGGAGTGAAATTCTTTACGAGAATTTGTTCAAACCAAACACCTCCGTCAGAAGACCTGCAAGTACAAGTACAATTGATATCTCTGATAAATGAACATGTGGCATGGGCACAACCATCCATAATAGAGTACATATAAAAATGAGATATGAAGTATGGGCACAACAATCCAGCGAGAAGTATCAATAAATAGACTTGGGTATGGTCGTAGCCATCCAATCAAAAGAGTCATGCATATAGTCATGATAAACCAAAATATCCCATAGCCTAGACTTTATCATACAAACCCAGGGTCTCACGCTCCATCTCGATCCGAACAAGTACAAATTCAAGCATGCGAATATGTGAGCTGATGTCAAACATGCAAGAAAGTCACCTGATTACCAGCCAATGATGAAAGTTGTTAACAGGCACAAGAGAAACCACCAATAATGACAATGGATCTCAAGGTACGATAAGTACAATCCACGGTATGTGAGCAGTGATCTGGTGCCGAACACCCACAGAATCACTCGATCGAAGGCCAATGATAAGGACCTATCATCCAATGCCAAGAAATTGCCATCAAGGCATGCAAGCTCCAAGGTACTGGAGGGAGTCTCTAGATCAGCTTCCTAGATAATGAGCTGAATTTGATAGTAAGTGACCCGGTCGAAGGAGGGCCATAATTTTTCCCTCATCATCGACACGAGATAGAGGAATAAGATGATGGTGAATCAAAACCAAAAAGAGGATCAGAGGTTGAAAAATGCAAAAGGAAACTTCTCTTGAAAATATCAGTGACACGACTCCAAAATTTGGCAATATTTGACATCAAGGGATCTGAGGTCATGATGATGTGGCAAAGAGTAGATGATAGGTCAACACCGATCACCCAAACCCATGGAGGCAAAAATGATGACATACTGCTGACACGACTAAGAACTGGTTCCATTTTCCCCCACCATTGCTGGCGAGTACCCCGATTATTTTTGGAAACAAGCTTGAAGGGGATAGCACATGCTTGTCATGTAAGTTTTTCCTTCGGAAAAATCCATCCTAGTATATTTTACGAGCCCTAGGAAGGAGGAACTCGATTACATCATGGTGGCGGTTTTCGATGTCATTTATGTTTTAACGAGTCTAACAAAGGGAGAACTCGACATCTTTTCATGTTTAGAGAGCTTGAAAAGAAGCGGAAAATAAAACTCCAATAGGTCCCTTTTCATAGGTAGTCTCACAGATTTGAAAAGGTAGAAAACTATGTCTGAGAGAACCTCTTAGTCGCGATAGGCTAAGGTATTCCTTTTTCGTAAATAATATTTCCCAGCCCGAAAAAGGGGTAAACCTATACCAGGTAGATATCATTTCATGGCCTTTTAATGAGTTCAAAACAACAAGAGTCTCAGCAATATTTTCAATTTCTGAGGTTCAGAAAAGAGCTGAAAGATGAGTCCACAGGTGACCTTTTCGTTTTTTTACTGAATCCAAAAAAAGAATAAAATACAACTTGTCACTTCATTTTCATCATGTTGAGGACCTGTCGCTGCACAAGAGACGCACGTAAAACCCATTTTTCAAAATAAAATAGAAAAATAATCGAAAAATATGCTTCAAAACCTAATTAGGGTTCTGAAAAGTTTATAAAATTCCAAAAATGGTAAAAAATAAATTACTTTTCACTTTTACCTCTTGTGAGCACTTTTTACCCTTTTTCACTTCAATTTTGTGGAGCTGACAAAGGACAATCCAGAAGGCTAATTGTGAATCCGTCTATTCTAGGTAAGAAATCATATCCTTCCCTGCATTTTGATATAATTTTTATTACCTGCAACTGATTTTGTAGATCTATGGGGGGCGTTTTGTGTTAATTAGGCACGGCAGTCGGCGCGGGTTTCGGGCACAGACTTGCGCCAACTTACTTTAAAATTAAACGAGGGCACGCCACTTGGCACGACTATTTTTAAAATAGTTGCGCCAACCGCAGCCATGATGTTTGGCTTGTAATTTCAATATTAGGCCCATTTTAAACAGTTCAAAAGAATATTTTTTTAACAATGACAACCATATGGATGTTTTTGCAAGTGTGAAAGAGAAAAATGGTGATCGAATGGAAAGAAAGAGAACATAGTGAAGATGATGAGCAAGCCATGGGAAATGTGAGATGCATGGACATTCTCACAGATTGCGGGCTCAAGAAATTCTTCATGGCTCCATGTCTCAGAGCTCAACCAGAGCTATTGGAGTATTTGATTAGTTTCTGGGATACTGATCAGGAAAGATTCATAATTCATGATCAGGAACTCGAGATTGAGGTCTCAGATGTTTACTTCATAACTGGATTGTCATGGAGGGGGGCAGTACCGATCCTGATAGGTACTCGACCCACAATGGAAAACATGAGTATGGTTATCGACAAAGTATGCCAAGGAGCATAGAAAGGATCCAAAAGCAAGAAGGTGGATATACAGACCATTCCCGATTTGGCACTCACAGTAGTGATGCACTCCATCATGTGAGCTATTGGAGTTCAGGCTCCACATGAGGCCACAAAAACACAATTACCTCTTGCATTATATTGCATGGCACCAACTCTCTACAACTGGGCAGAGGCAGTAACAATCAACATGAAATGCTAGTTGACAAAATGGAAGAAAGGTAAGTTGAAATAGTTCGGCTATGGGTCCATCTTGGTACCTTTCATCTTGGAAAGGTTACCAATTTCCCAACGTCAGAAAGTGATAGTTACGACACCAACAACCTAGGAGCCACGGATGGTCCTTTGGGCAGCTTTGATGCCAAGATCAGAAGGCGGTCAATAGATGGCCTGGAGACCAGAGTTCTTTGAGTGGCTCCACCAATAGCTGATTGTCTTGGAGGACTGGCCTTATTCTGGAATAGACTTTATATGTGATCCAGATCTACCACTCCCAGCAAGAGAGGATTGGGATGAAGCGTTGGGTAAGACTCATTTTTTATTTTAATGAGTATTATTATTTTTTTATTATGCATGTTTTGACATTAATCCATGTATTTGCAGATGTTGGCCCGAAAAGACCTGCAGGCATGTATCCAATAGCACTGAGAGTTCCTCGTGATTTTGATGTGACCCCTCATGGTGAGGGAGGTGAGGAGGAGGAAATCATATGCAACTTGGAGGGAATCTCTCGTGGGATCCCTGACTATGCGAGATTTGATGATGTTCTTCGCGCGTACCAGAGACATACTGCAGGGGTGTCGAACCGTGTTCACTACTTATTGAGGTGACTCATACGAGCAGTGATGTGCTATCATGAGTGTCATGCCGACTAGACACCTAGGCTTTTAATTCAGCATATATTTTGAGAGACATGATGTCTCAGGATGTAATCGAAACATACATATTTTTTGAACTTATGATGCACGTGGATGAAAACACCCAATATATATATATATATATATATATATATATATATATATATATATATATATATACATCTATTTTCCTGTATGGATCTTGTCATGTGATGATGATGTTTTAACAAATTACACAAATGTATATCTAATACAATATTGGCTATTGTATCAGTTAATGCATTCATTCGTCTAGGAATATGTTGATATGTAATGTAATCAAAATGTCTTTCTAGTAAATTAACACACAAATACAACCTTAAGATGTGAGTATTTCTAAGAGAATAAAAACCATTAAGCTGAAGAACGACAATTTGTGAGTCTAGGTTAACAATCAATGCACGAATGTCGAGAGAAATGGCCTCAATTGATAGTTCAATAACAGCACTATATTCAGCGACATTGTTTGTGGTTCATCCTAGACAGATACCTTGAAGGTCTATCAACTCACCAGTAGGATTATAAATCACCCAGGCTGTAGAAGACAGGTTCTGGGTACTACGAGAAGCACCATCCACGAAACTGACATAAGGGGTAATAGACATATGTATAATAAGCAATGATCCAATAAGCAGGAAAAAGCTAGCAAATCACACCAAGCAAAAAATGTACAAAAATGAAAAAAAACCTATGTACAAAGAAACATGCATGAAAGACTCATGCATAATACTTTTTGAGATACAACCCATTTCTGGGTTGATCCAAAGGATGATATTCATAATCAGTTAGCTCATAAGCCCCGTTCATCAAAACACGCTTAACGATGTAGGGCCCATGCCACATGGATTGAAATTTTCCTACCCCCAGCTTATAGTGAGCTTGGTCGTACAGGAGGATGAGGTCTCCTTCTATAAAGGAACGAGGGGAAACTAACTGGTAAAAATGAGCTTTGACCCACCTTTTCTTTGCTTCTATGACAAGAGAAACAAAGCAGCGAGTTTTATCCAGCCTCTCTAAATATAGAAGATGCTCTTCTTCTAGCAAGGTATTAGGCAGAAATTCAACAACTATTTTGAGAGAAGATATTTCACATTCAATCAGAAGGGTAGCTTCCAGACCATAGACAAGTTGGAATGGAGTGAATCCGGTCGCATCCTACACTAAGTTTTGGTAGGCCCAAAGAGTTGAAAACAATATGAGATGCCAGTTTGATTTGTGCATCCCAATCGTATTTTGAAGCATAGTGACGAGAACTTTGTTCACAGCTTCAACCTGGCCATTGGCCTGAGGGTAGTACGGAGTTGAGCTGTCATGATGCAACCCCAACTTATAAGTCAACTTAGTCACCATGTAATGGGGAAAATGGGAACCATGATTGGTAACAATGGCTTGAGGGACACCAAACCTAGTAATGACGTGATTGAATCGAAATTGTGTGGCTGTCTTAACGTCAGCTATAAGTGTAGGCATTTCTTCAACCCATTTTGTGAAGTAGTCCACGGATACGATAATATAAGCATGCCCCCCGGCCGAGTGAGGGTTACACGTCATAAAATCGATGCCCCACTTCACAAAGGGACCAACAGTAATGACAGGGTGAAGATGGGAAGGTGGCGCGCGCATCTTGCACAGATAAATCTGGCAATCATGGAACTTACGGACAACAACAATAAAATCTTTAAATATGGTGGGCTAGAAATAGCCAGCACAAAGAATCTTCTGTGTGGTAGCATACCCAGACATGTGACCGCCATAGGTGCCACTATGGCAATAATTTAGGACCTTTTCAGCCTCCTCGAGAGTCAAACACCGACGGAGAATGGAATCAACTCCGATGCGGTAGAGAGTATCTCTGACTATGCGATAGGGTTTCAAACGATGGCAGATTCATTTGCAAGCATCCTTCATCAACTCAGATTAGAATGTTTAAGTCTAAAGATATACGATGATATCACTGTACCAAGGATCAAGGGTGTTAATAAGAAAAAGTGTGTCATCTAGAATGTGTTCCTCATAACCAAATGGAGCAGAATTAGAAGGGAGAGAGCAAATTAAATTGGAAAATACCAATGACTTCTTCAATTTGGTGGTAGTGAATGCTAAATTTAACTCTTGGAGGATAACAATCCACTTCAAGTATTTTCCCCCCAGCAATTCACGAGTCAATATGTAAATCATAGGGTTGTAATCAGAAATCACGGTCACTGTGCGCAACAAAATATAATGATGAAAACGTTGAACAGCTTGAACAGCAGCCAACGCCAACTTCTCGACATGTGCATAGTGTGTCTCAGTATTGAGAAGATTGCGAATTAGATAATAAATGACATGCTTGTCACCATCATCATCGTATGGTACCAGAAACATGGCAATCGTGCTAAACACGGTAGCCAAATAGAGGGAGTAATCGCGATGATAATTTGGAGGACGCAACAGAGGAGCATTGACCAGCAGCGTATTCAGTGCATCGAAGGATTTTTGGGTGATCTCATCCCAAATGAATGGGACGCCCTGCTTTAGTAATCACGTAAATTCTTTGGCCACTTCAACATAGCTAGGTATAAAATTTCGCAGGAGTTAGCTTTCCCCTACAGACTCTGTAGCTGATGTAAGGAGGAAGGAGAGGGGAGATTAACGATAGCTTCAACTTTGAGTGGATCGATATTAATTTCATCTTTGGAGACGATAAACCCTAAGAGTATACCGGAGTCAACATAGAAGACGCACTTATGTGGATTGAGCTGGATGTTATAGCGTTGACATCGAAGAAAAATCTGACGGAGATGATCAGGATGGTCTTTACACTTAGTCAAATGAGCCGGAAGGTCATCCAGATAAGGCTGAAAAATGCACTTGATATCATGGAAAGTATATGAAATTTCTCGTTGAAATGTAGCCCCAAGATTATTAAGACCGAAAGGGATCTTTTTATAAGCAAAAGTACCCCAAGGAAAGATAAAGGCAATCTTGTGTTGATCAGCTAGAAGAATATTAATCTGGTTGTACCTAGAAAACCCGTCGATAAGGGAAAAGATCTCACTCCCAGCACAGTCATCAATGATTTGATCAATAAAAGGAGTGGGATAATTATCCTTAGGGAAAGCATGGTTGATTTCACGGTAGTCAGCACAAACCCGAATAGTACCATGTTTCTTATCTACAGGAACAATATTTGAAACCCATTCTGTCAAGGGAATCGGATAAATAAAACCAACTCGAAGAAGTTTTTCAACTTCACCTTTGATAGCAGCCACCTTTCTAGGGTGCACAAGATGAAGACATTGGAGAACAGGCTTTGCACCAGGATAAGTAGGAATCTCATGCACCACTATACTAGGATTGATGATGGAAATTTCTTCGTAAGACCACGTGAAAACTTCGTGAAACTCATTGAAGAGACTACTATAGAGCTCGATCTCATCAGGAGAACAGGTCACCCCAATATGGATGTTCTCGACAACCCTCAGTTTAATGTAGATGTTGATAGGCATCGTTTGTGTGATGTTTCCCAAGTTCCTTCTGCAAAGACTTCATGTGTCAGGATGGGAATTTGAAGCGGAGGAGAAGGAACTTGAGAAGCGAACCTCTCGAGACAAGTGGACATGGCCCCAAGGCTAGGCATTAACGAGGAATGATGATGACTATCATCCCAAGGAGGATCCTCAATAGACATAGTTTCCACGATGGCTTCATCAGAGGGAAATATCTCTCTTAAGGGATCAGGCAAATCCGAATCGCCGAGCCAAGGGGATTGAGAATAAGTGTCAAGAGACATGCTCAAAGGAGCATGACTAAGAGGCGGAAGATCCAAGGCCGAAATAAGTTTACAACAATCAATCTAAATCAGACTCAACAGTGTCGAATCACCAAATGAATCAACCTGCTCGGGCAAAGGGATGATCCACAGATTAGAAGACTTGGAGATCATGTTAACCTGAACAGTGTTGGGTGGAGGAAGAGGAAAAACACCCACGAGGGTGGGATCTTTGAAAACATCCAGCCCTATGTTCTCATAAGGTGTAGGAATTTGATCTACATATGGAATGTTGCTCTAAGAATATAAAGAATTGAAAAAGGACAACTAATCGACAGTGATGATCTCTCATTTGTGTGGAAATAAAAAAAACGAAAGAGAGTGGAAGGAATGCACAACATGGTGGGAGTCCAACTGCAACCGAGGAGAATATTGTAATTGAGCTTGGTGTCAACTACTTCAACCTCAACGTTAACTATTTTCCCTTCTAAAGTAATCAATAAACTAGAAATAACACCGAGAGGTTTAGATTCCCTTCCATCAAATTCTTCTAGAGAATTTGGAGATGAATTGAGAGCTGGAGAACCAATGGTTTTCCAGTAGGCAAATGACATGACGCATGTAGAAACACCCTCGTCTACGATCTCTCGATGGATATTCAGTCCATTAATCCTAACTTGGATGATCAGTGCAAGCTGGTGAGGGAGATGCGGGATGAAATTCTCTAAATAGAAAGTGATAAGGCTTGAATCAACGAGATCAACCCCACCGATGGCAGATAGCAAAACCTTGCGTTGAGACAAACAACTCTAAATTACTTCCAATGCAGACATTGCAGATGGCGCCTAAGCCAGATCCTCAACAATACTGTAATGTTGAGCAGCACGAGTGTTAGGATTATAAGAATACTTATGAAGTACACCTTTGGAAGGTGGTCGTACAACAGGTTTAGTACTGGGACTTTCAATCTGAAGAGGGCCAAAAGCAGGCAAAGGAGGAGGACCATCAGCAATCCCTTTCCCCGCTGCCTGACGCAGTTCGATATAATCTTTTGATCAAGTAGCAATAGAGACGGATGCAGGACCGTTCATCATGATAACCTGAGAGCCAAATGAGGCAAAGGACTGAGGTTGCTCCACCAACTGGGTCTGCTAGGATGGAAACGGTTCTTTGAGAATATTCGGAGTGCATTGGGTGCCTTTGAGCATTCAACTCACTTCGGCCTGTCGAGGATAGTCCTTGGTGTAGTTCTCTTCGTCACAAATCAAACAAGGGTACTTCGGTTTACATTGTGAACCATCATCAGCACTAGATTTCTAAGAATCCTATTTCAGGGTATCGGCTTTGGCCTTACCTTTACCCTTATTTTTACCCTTGAAAGTTTTATTCGTCAGATTGGCCTGGACAACATTCACTTCCATGATTTTACTTGAACTCGGGATCGGCTAAGAAGCAGTATCATTGGAAGGAGTAGATTTTTTTTTCCAGGATTCGAAGGAGAAGACTTTCGAGAAGTCTAAGACACTGAACCAATGATACCGTCGACGGATGGCATCGTTAGTGCTTTGGAAGTTCCAGGTTGAGGGGCACCAGGAAAGAGTTCGTACAACGTGCCGAACTGAGAGTACACAAGAACAAGGTACCGAGCACGAGAAATGGCGTGTTCCTTAGTAATGCATGCCCCCATAGCAATGTCCTTAGCAATCAGAGCAACGAAGGAGGTATTGAACCAATCAGTTAGAAGCTGATCAGGAATCTCAAACTTGATAAGACGACGACGATGCCTCCATTCATGAATATGATCAAAGATATGGGTAGCTCGATCTTGCTTCAAGGATTTGAGGAGGTGTGTCCCAGTTTCATAACGAACTGGTAACTGAAAGTGCATGAGAAATTCCATGGCTAAAGAGTTGAAACCTTGGAATATGCCATGAGATAATTCAATGTACACTTGGCAGCAGCACCAGTGAGAGTCTGTTGGAAAAGACAGAGTCGAATAGAATCGTCAACCCAAGAGTTAGAGGAACACCAAATATGGTAAGTCATAACATGCGCTTGGGGGTATTCTTTGGATTTGCCCTCAAATTTGGGACAATCACCAGGAATTTTGGTTGGAACTGGAGGCCAATACGGATTATGAAGGATAGGATTGTTCGTCAACTTTGACACATCAGGAAGTTCCAATGTAGCAAGGAAAGGTAATTGAGTATTGAAAGGAATTATAGGTCATTGATAAAGACCAACATTCATATTCCACCCAGGTTGAGAGAAATTCTGCCCCCATATGTTTTGTCCCGAAGGATTCAGTCCATAGGGGTTATAAGCCTAAATTTTTTGCCCATACGTGGGTTGAGGACTAGGATATTGATTCTGAGCATACCACTAAGGCCCTTGCTCAGCAACATATGGATTTTTCGATGGAACGAAAGAAATTCCTTGAGGTGCATTATACAACACCTGAGTTTGACTTGGCAGAAGATATGCAGTGCCTTGAGGAGCACTGTATACCATCATGGATTGACCTTGAGGGATGTAAGTAACACCTTGGGGTGCACTATATACAACCTGAGATTGACCTTGAGGAAGATAAGTGGTGTCTTGAGGCTGAATGGGCTGCCCCTGGGGTATAGGTTGACCCGAATACTGAGGTTGGACAAGCGGTCCCTGCGAAGCAGGTTGGCCTAGATACTGAGGGCCACTAGGTTGTCCTTGTGGAAAAGGTTGGCCTAATTGTTGGGACGGGCCAGGTTTCCCTTGAAGACCAGGTTGACCTAACGTAGGACCATAGGGTTTTCCCTTTTTTACAAAATTTTGGCCTTGCTGAACATAAGGTTGATGTTGTTGCACAAAAGGTTGTCCCTGTTGCGAATAGATTTCCCCCCAGGAACATAAAATTCACCCTGTTGAACATGATATGGACCAGCAAAATTGAAGGTTTGTCCTTGTTGGGCCAAATTTTGTCCCTGGAAGGGTTGTCCTTGCAGACCATAAGGCTATCCCTGTGAACTAGAGGGTTGTCCTTGCTGGATCAAAGGTTGTCCCTGAAAGGGTTGTCCTTGTGAACCAGAGGGTTGTCCCTATTGGTAAATGAACTGACTGGGATCATCAGAGTCAAATAGACGATATTACCATACGTTTCGTAATGATGAGGAGGATTACCAGAATTGTTAACTTCTGAGAACCCTGAGGGGTAGAATTCTGTTGCTAAGGACCCTGAGAGGTAGAATATTGTTGTTTAATGGCCAAGAGATACTCATCGAATGTATAACCGCTAGGAATGGAGGAAAAAACTATAGGTGCACTACAAGCAGGTGGGGTTTCCACAAAGCGAGGCTATGATCCACTCATGATGGGCCTAACAGGTATCGTCAGATTGATAAAGATAGACCTATGGACAGTAGAAGGCCCCGATGATGACGGAGTCATACTAACAACCGGTGCAGATGAAGCCACATAGATAGTGGGTCGGAAAGGAACAGAGGTTACAATCATCGATGTCATAGGAGTCGAGGGTGATGCCCTCGATACTAAGACAACTGAGCTCACGGAGGGAGTTGACGTATCGAAACATATTGGATTTTGATACAACGATGCAACACCATAAATAATCTACCCCAAAGTTTGATAACCACACGGGAGAGACACTGTTTGTGAAGAAGGTTGACTTGACACATAAGGAAATTCCTTCGTAGGGAGCTGATGATCTTCTATAGAAAGATAAAGCTCTTCACTACTAACGGGACTCAAAGAATCCATGTTGGATGAAGCCACTTGATTGTCGAAAAGACAACGAGTGGTAGCAAGTAAATAAGTAGCTAATAAAGATTGTTCCAAAGTAAGAGGAGGGAATTCTTCCTCGTTCCATAAACCAGACCAAGCACCCTGAGGTTGCCAATTGATATCAAATGGCTCTTCAAGAGGATATCAGGTAGCGAGAGGTAAGATACTCGGAAGGATAGACTACGATAAATCGACAGACCTAATGGGTTGAGATGCTTCTGAAGAAAATTCAGGAGAAGGATCACCACTATGGGGTAATTAAGAGGATGACGAAATTGGTGGTTCCGCCACTGTGACATTGTTTCAAAACATAAAGGAAACAAGATCAAATATTCGAGGCTTCAAGATCAAACACTAAGGAACTACTAAAAAAAAGGCAAGAGAATATCTTTAACGGGAATGTGATTGCAGGAAATTGATTTTATGACATTGAAACGAAACTCTGTTGTTTCATGTTTTAAGAGTCGGGAAACAGGAAAAATATGACTCTAGTCACTTTCAGATTGAACGAGCATGAAAGGACAATTTCTCGATGATCTTTTCAATTTTAGAGAGTCACGAAAAGACCAAAATGACTACTCAAGTAATATAAGCAAGAGGGTGTACCAAGTTTCCGTGAACTGCAATATACACCTTGGTGATCAAATGAAAGAGAAATGACCAAGGACTTGACGTACATGTAGGAAGTCTCCTCGAATGATATATTTGGTGTATCATAGTTACAAGGCAGTAGACTCGAATTCCTATGGATAAAGGATTGCAACCTATGAGGGTCTCCCTTTATATACGTGACAGTACAGGGAGCACAATTCCATGCTAGTGTTGTCTAATGCCAGATGGTGAACGACAGCTACTAGTTTTAATGACGTTGGAACACGTCACTAGCCTAGACCTCTAAAATATGTGCATTTGGCTTCAATGCTTCCTTAGGTTGATTGAATTCATTTAAAGGTTGATCTTGAATTATTGTTGCGATTTCAAGGCCTTACCGAATGTGATCTCGAATTCTTGATGTAAACTACTTGCAAAAGAAAATCATTTCCATTCAATGAATGCTAGCTAAGAGAAGGATAGGAATCTATAGCAAAGTAGCAATCAATTGAATCACAAGAAGAATCTCACTAATGCATCTAATACAACCAAATCAGAAAATGAAAAAACTCTTTCCTAGTTCGCTAATAGCTACTAATGCAAAATAACATTTTCATTTGCAATTTAAGTGAAAGAATAAAAATTTTGTTTTTTAGATGAATAAGAAACACAATGCACTGTTACACTAAAAATAAAAATAAAAACTATTTTTGAGCACTTCGAATGTAACGATCTAAAACAAAGAGACCAATGCAATACAAACATAGAACGCACTCAAAATAGGGATGCACTCTTCCAAGAAAACAAATGGCTTTCAAACCAATTCAATGAGCAATGTCATCTATGCTCAAAGTGATGAATGGAGAGCTAAACGAAAACAAAGGTGATCATTCAACAAATAGAAGACATAAAGAACCGAAAGAAAGACTAAAACAATCAGTCAGTGAATTGAAATGAAAAATATCAATGTGACCCAAATTCAACTCAGAAGGCTCAGTGAGGAGGGGGTCAAGCAAATGGCACAAGGCACTTAGAAACCCTAGGTCACCTAAATCCACTAATAAGATGATGGAAAAACAGCTGAGAAGACCGAGACTACAGAGTCAAACAATCTCAGTATACCAATTTCAAGGTGAAAATCCAATCCAAAGACAAGAAACACTGAAAAAACTCATAAAGAGGATAAAATTCAATCCTACAAGATTCGGCACGACTATTTAGCTGTAATCCATGCTAAACAGGGGTTGGCACACCTGTGACAAGAGAAACATACACCAATCGGCTCAACTGTTCAAAGAAAATCAACGTCGCGCTAGAAAACTATGGGAAAAAATAAAAACCACTAAGCAGAGGTCAAACTTGACACTATGGGACTGAACAGAAAAGCTGAAAACAGTCAAGCAGGTCAATCAAAGTAGAAAAACAATGAAATGACCAAATTCGACTCAACAAGAAAAATTCTAGAAGAATAATGAGAGACGACCAACGCACTGATCCCCAGTGGAGTCACCAAATTGTTGTGCAGGTAAATCCCCTCTATGGACAGAGGCAATCCCTCTAGCCCTAGGGTGGGTATAGTAGGAAGAGGACATGCTAATGCGTCGATTCCTAGTTTATGAATGAAACTGAGTTGAGATAAATGTCCTACCTTTGTTCCAATTCATTTGTCGTAGCTATGGCAACGGTCTCTTAATATTCATCGTTACATGTTACGGTTCTTCAGTGGTGATAATTAGATGCCTACACAAGGATCAGAGAATGGTAGCAGCATAGGAAACAATACTTGCATTCATAACTATCTAATTGGTCAAGGAGAACTAAACGTATTGCATGAGATTAAACATATCAAACACAAAACATGAACCAAAACATCAATCATGTATTAATAAGAAGAGAGAAAGAGTTTGCAACCAAAAGAGCCTTGATGTTGTAGCGTCGTTTAGCGGGTCCAGTCAAAACGCGTCTCAAGAATTCGTCGGGGAATTGGACTTGGCGAGGCAATAAGCCTAGACTCTCTCTCAACTATGGGTCTCTCTCTACTCTATCTCACACCAGCTATATCCAGATTGTTTAGTTATTCAACCATATCAGCTAGCCGAAACTATGTGAGAGAGATGTATTTATAGGAGAGGAGGAGGAGGTTGGGATCCCTCATATGGTGGAAGGGAGGCCTTATCCTTTGGGAGGTTCCTCACATGTAGGAAATAAGAATCCAAAGGAAGGTGTTTGACATTATTCAGTCGAACAAACCATGTTGTATCCGCTCACGAAGTGGTTGGGAATGGAAACTTCGTTTGTATTTTAAAAAAAATTCCAAAAACAGCTCGACACTGGCGATCCACTGAGACAAAGAGGCAATGGGTGCGAGGCCATAAATTACTACCAGCGCCAACCCAAAATCAAATGTTTTTGAGAGTTTTCTCCATGAAAATTCAACAGAGGAAATGTTCTTCTCATGGCAAGGGATGTAGTGACACTTTTTGAAAGGCATGACAATACACAGAAGTAATAGAAATGGTCCTCCAATGTTCGGAATGGGGATTGCATAGATGGTGACAAAATTCTTTGTAACACCAATTATAGGTCGCCACATGGGAGGTCCAGAGGCCTCCATGTGGCCCAGGTTTGGTGTGACAAAATTTTGGTCAGACTCCACCGGAGTCGACCCCAAGACCTCTCACCTGCATGTGCACCACCTTACCGCCTGGGCTACTGTTGGATCTTAACCTATTAGTCCGTGGCATATATGTAAGGTTTAACAGTTTTCAGTTTGGGGGAGAGGAGGGGCCAGCCCCTCAGGCCAACCCCTCCCCATATGGTCATCGCCCATGGCTTAAGGGCTAAACCCCAACCGTAGCATTCAACCCTCCGTAGTTTATATTAAAACCTGGTCACGAGGTGTTGTTTACAGTGGCGAGTATCTCCGAAGGTTGCACTAAATGTAACCTCTAATGGATGTTAAACCTTATCACATTCAAACAATTTCATTAACTATTTCTGTGTGGTCAGGAGTTAACTCCTACTTAAACAGTTATCTGCCAAGTCCAAGATGTGTTGTCACATGGCACAATTTACCCCGGAAGTTACATTTATTACTAGCGGTTAGGCTGGCAGATAAGTTGGAGCATGCCCCAAATTTGGGGATTTGGCAGAATTTAACTACAGATAAGTGCAGTTCACCATTTTTAGTGGAGTGTTTTTAGGGGTCACTGGACAAAATTGGTTTAGGCTGTATCTTGAGCTAGATTCGACCATTCTAAGAGTGTGAATAGTCAATTTCTACTATATCGGACATTCCAGAATCATTGGTGAGGGTTTTAGAGCCATCAGAGGAATTTGGAGCATGTTTTTCCTTCATAGAAGCTCTAAGGGCCACCAAGGCCACCATGGGCCAGCGACAGTTTGAGGCCTATCAAGTGCAGCTAGAGGCCTTATTCAGAAATAATAGTCAATTTTGGATGTTTCAGAAATTTTGGAACTAATGGTGTGGTTTTCAAAGCCTTTAGAGGATGTTTGAAGACTGATATGCTTCAGAGAAGTTCCAGGGGCCACGAGGGCCAACATGTGCCAGCAGGAGAATGAGGCCTATCCACGGCAGGCAGTATCCATTCTCAGCAAACCAATAGTAATTTATGATTTTATTGATACTTTTTAATCCATTGATGGAGTTTTTCAGAATATTTTGAGTACTTTTGAAATTAAATATGCTTCAGAGAAGTTTTCAGTGACCCTAGAGCCAGGGGGTGCCACCAGGTGTTGGAGGCGAAACTGAAGCAGCCGGAGGCCAATTTCTGCAAGTGAATAGTCTATTCTAACTATTTTGGAAATTTTGAATCCAATGAAAGGATTTTCAGAGCCATTTGAAGACTTCTATAGGTCGAAGAGCCACATGGAAGTTTTGGGCAGCCTAGGGTCATCAATGGATGAAGGACTAGATTGGGGAGCTAGTGCTCATTTTGAGAAAATGAACAACCTATTTTGGCTATAGGATGTATTTTGGAGACATTATAAAAGGTTTCAGGGATAGAAAAGGATTTCTTAAAGGGTTAGTTCCACAGAGAAGCTCAGGGTAGCTCAAGAGCACTGAGTCAAGGAGACTAGTCTAAGGGAGCCGAGGTTCATCTTCAGAGATATTTCAGCCATTATAGGGATATAAATGGTATTATAAACCCATTGTTTCAGTTCATATAACCATTGGAGTTGATTTTGTAACTTGCAAAAGAAATTTTCCATCCTAATCCCAAAGAGCCAAGTCAGTTGACATAGGCTCAAGGAGACGTAGCCCACGATATTCGGGTGAACTCCTATATTAAATTTGTTGTTATGTGTTGATTTTTATTTTATGAATTATATGGTTGTTGCACATACTTAATATCAGCAAAAACAAATGTTTTTAAAGCACTTAAACAATTAAAAAACATACACCTATTTTCAAGTATAAAATTCAACACATTCATGTATAAGCACGATCAATTATTTGTTTAATTGAGTGGGAGGTGCTTGCGCATTAGCATTTCAAGTTATCCACCTATTTTCAGATCATGTTGGTATCAAAGCACATGGTTTCTTGATTGACAGAGCACTAGGTTGCTTGTTTGAATTGAAAGGTGTTTAATAGCGCAAAGAATTTACTATTTGCAAATTGAATCTTTCTTACAAGTTTAAGTTTGCTAGAGGTGAAGCAAAAGATGTTGTTAACTAAGTCCAGAAGAGGAAAATAATGAAGAAAGATGAAGGAATTATCCTTACCCAAATGACCTTAAGGTAACCCTTGAAGCACAAGAGGTTTGTTTGCAAAAGGTTGCTTGAAGAAGAGCTTGACTCTACAACCATTTGGTTTAGAAGCTTTGTCAAATTGTTTTGAAATATTTGTGAATTATTTCTGATGTTATTTAATTCATTTTCATAAGATGACAACTTCTTCAAGTGAGGTTTCAAAATCCTCCTCCTTAACAATATTATTCGTTGAATACATGAAGCGAGAGTTCTACATCCTGAAGGATATGGTGCAAATTCTGTTTGAAGATAGAAGAGAAAGCACTAGACTTCATGAGAAATTGGTTGCTATGAAGCAAGAGAAGGAAGTACTTCTTCAAATATTGTATGAGATGGAGATGTAGCTCCATCAAGCCCAAGAGGCCTTAACCAAGAAGATGCGTGAAGCAGAGGTAATCCACTCAAATTTTTCTTCAATTTCCTCTTCAGAAAGATGTGTAGGTTCGTTTGAAAATCACACTAGAGGTATAGGGTCCAAGTTGATGTTAAAAATGGGCTATGAATACAAGGGTTTAGGAAATCATGCACAAGGCATGATTGATCCTATTTTGGTTGAGGAAATACCTTAGAATTTTGGTCTTGGTTATGTTCAATCTTATGGCAAAAACTCCAAAGCCATGAAGGCATTTGAGAGAACTTCAAAAAGAAATTTTGTTCCAAGTTCTAAACCAAAAACATGTCAAGTTAGTTTTCAAGTTGATTTCCATTATTTGAAGCCTATGTTGTAGCAAGATGTTTGTATACATGCAACTTATGGCGAGCATGAGAGTTTGGACAGCTATCAAGACATGAACATTGATGTTAGTCTTCAAAGGAAAGCTGGAACCTCTAATAGTTCATCTCCTTGAGAAGGAAAAAAATATGGATATGCAAAGCAACATTTGAGGTATAATTCTTCACATTGTCAAGTTGATTATGTTTCTGATAAGCATGCCAATTCTGCATGCGTGAATGGAAGAAAGAGTTGTTGTGCATATTGTGGTATGTGTAACCATGAAGTTTCAAAATGTTGGAAGAGGATGAAGGCATACAAGAAACAGTTGAGGAAAAGGAAACTTGCAAAGAAGGTGTAAAAGACTTGCACACATTTCCAGAGAAAGGGAAATGTTGTTTCCCAATGTTGGACATTGCATCCAACAAATCATCCCAAGAATTTGTAGAAAGATGATAAAAATACTGGCAAAAGTGGAACCAAATATTCCATCATTGATGTGAGAACAGATGTTTCACATGAAGAAGATTTCCAACAGCAAAAGTCGCCATGGAAGTGGCTTGGTAAGAATTGGTTTGACTTCTTAACCCAGTAAGACATACATCCATTTGTACATATGAAAATTCCAGTTATGTATGCATGTTTTTTGTTGTAATATTACATTTGTTTGAGCCACCTTGGATCAATGATCAAGGATATGATGTTTAGCTACCTTCTATAGATTTCTCGCCAAAAATTTCTGGGTGAGCAAGGAAGACAATTCTTGAGAAGAGGACAAGAGCATCTAAGAAGGGAAGTGTTGACTACCTTCGAGTTGTGGTTCATAGGCACATGACATGCAAGTCAAAGTATATGGAGGTTGAAAAGTGAGGGTGTTGTACTCTCATCTACTGAAAAAGTAAGGTAATCTATCTTTTGGGGTCCAAAAGATTGCTAATGGGGAGGTGTGATCAGATTTGGATCAAGGACCTAAGTGATAGCTCAAAATTCAAAGTGTTCGGAAGTATGCCGAACCTGAGTTACCGAATAGATCTCGTATTCCTGATTCCGGCACCGTGAATGGTTCGTGTTAGTCATCAGCAATTTTTTCCTTTTTATATATGACTTAATGCTTATCCTATATTTCTAGAAACAAAATTCATGAATATTGTGAGTTCTAGAAATCTCACTGCCTTCATTATCCTTAGGATAATTTTTTCACTATTTCACTATTCTATCAAGTCATGGCCAGCCTATCACTCCCAAAAGACCCATCATGGGCTCATGCCACTCATATTCATCATTGTTTTCCACCATTGACCCCAACACTTTGTTTTTCCTTGCCTAACCCTTCCACTTGAACCTTAGATTTCCAAGTGGCCTAACCTTTTCCCCTATTCACCAAGTGCCTCAAGCATTGGTGGTCTCAAGAAACCTCTCTAGGCTCTTTAGATAAATCAAAATCAGTATTTTTGGGGTTGTAATGCATAAATTTTTTCATAGGCTCTATTTTACACCTAAAGACCCCAAGTCAAGTTTTCAGCCAAATACTAGCCCAAAGAGCCTCCCCCTAGGTCATTTAGGGTTTCATAGGTTATAGGATTTTTTTGGTGTTTTGAATCACTACTTTACATGCACCAAGAAGATGAAATCAAATGGAAAGGAGGGTCAACACTTGATTGTCGAAAATAGATCAAAAATCCCTCAAGAAAGGCCTCCTTGGTCCAGACAACATTCTACAAAGGTATAATTGTGCATCTTAAACATTTCTGCAGGAATTATTGAGATAGCTATTAGCATAAAAATAGGTAAGATAAGAGGCCAGCTCCTCACTAAAGAAAATCCACAGCAAAGAAAATGAAGTAGGCCTATGTTTAAAGGGAAACAGGGTTTTTAGGACTGATTGGCTAAACAGTTTTTCCAAGCAAAAAGCCAATGCAAAAGGCCACAAGGAAAAAGGAACATCAACACAATCAAGCACAAATTGAAGATTTTTAGAAGTTATAAATGAAGAAGGGAAAAAGGTGAGGTGAACTAAACAGAGATGAATGAACTTGAAAAGGCTATAGAGAACTTAGAAGACAACACTAATTATTCCTCTCTGATAGCCCTAAAACCTAAAGTTTTGGGAGATGGGAAAAGTAAGTGAAATGAATACTATGGGCCTCCATCATGACAGCAGAAGGCTAAAGAAGATATCATAAGGTGACCTCCATGGTTTTCCAAGGTAACAATGCTTCACTACATCAAAGGGAAGAAATGCAAAGCAGTATTAGTGTGAGGGAGGTCAGGCTTTCAAGTGCAGACAATTGCCTTCAAAGGAATAAAAGTATGGTTTTGGGTTATAAGGTAAAAAACTAACATGATCATGAGTTTACTATTGAGTAACTGAGTGTTCCAACTCCAAGAATGATAAAGGGTACCAAAAACATCTGTGTCATGGCATCTGCTACAAATCAGAAGTGGCCAAGAGGAGGTATACAGTTCATCAGTGCAAGCAGAAACAGGTTATGATAGTGCCAAGACCCTCAAAGGTTAAAAAGAGACCTCTATCATCTCTCCAAAAAGCTTCCACCAAAGGAAGAAGAATTTCCTTGAAAATTTTTCAAACCCCTTGCAAAAGAATAAAAGGATATCAGTCAAAAGGATAAAGTGTCAAAAACTAAGCAAAGTGGGTTTTTTCATTTCAATTTATTTTTCAAAAGTATAAAGGCATCTCAAATGGTCATTTTCTCAGCTCTCTTGTCATTTTCAAAAGAGAAAAAACCCTTCTGGATGAATTTCTGAGTTTTCTGAGAAAAACTTGGCCAAGTCACTGGCGCTATGCACAGACACTAGTGTTGCACTCACAGACCCTGGCGTTGCGCTAATAAAGATCTGCGCAGTGTAATTTTTATACTGCACTACACATACACCGGGTGGCACTGTGCAAATAGGGTGGCACTACGTGCAGGCGAAAATGACATGCCGAGGACCCGAATCACCAGTTTTGCGGCACGGCATTGCGTGTAGAGGCCGACCCAACAACCCGTTTCCCCTATCGGCGCTATGCATAGAGCGCATTACCCCTTGTTTTAAACATTGGTGCTACACTAAGACGGAGGCCTGACCCGCCCAGCGTTTTGTAAAGGGCGACCCGACAGCGCAAGCAAGCCGCTGCACTAATACAGAAACTCTCTCAAACTGCGAAAAAATTCCCAAGGAGTCAAGGGAGACACCTCCAAATCACCTCCAAATACCTGCAAGCAAGCTAAACCTGGTAGGTGCCCTGTTTCTCCTCCTCTCAAATGTTTTTAGTCCTTTGGTGGTTAAATGAATGACTAAACCCTAAATAGTTGCAAACCCTAGGTCATCATGACAGGTTGTCCTTTGTTTTAAACCTCCAAACCATTTTCATTGAAGGGGAGTTAATTAGGGTAGTTTCATTTCATGTAAAAACCTTCATCAACCTCAAAGGCACTCAATCATATACCTCACCTCTACATCACTCATTTTCAAAGAGTTGCCTACCATCATTTTCATTTTACTCCTTTTGCCCAATTTTGTCCACAAACAACCCTAATTACCATGTCAGGGGCAGAAGATAGTAGCAACAGTGACAGGGGCCAAGGGCCTATGAGGCCAAACCACAAAGGAGAAAAAGTGAACGGATTTGAACCCAAGAGCACAGTAGATATCACCTCATCTCCCATGATCCTCTCATGCTTCCAGAATTTAGGGTGCTTCCAATTTTGTGAGAGATTCAAGCAAGTGCAAAGCCACCCAGAGCTTACAAGGCTTTTCATTCTTAACCTGCACAGCAAAAAATCAAGCCTTGCAGGAGTGGACTTTGAACTATCAACAGATGCCATCTCTAACGCTATAGGTATCCCTATTGTTGGAGAAAAGTGTAATATTCCTAATTATTCCTAAGCTAATTGGAATATTCAATTTTGTTTTATTTTTCTATTTCATGAATAAAATTGTAGAGGATCATAAAACTCTAAAATGGTAAATAAATCAATGCCAAACGTGAAAAAGGCTATATATTGGTTGAATAAGAAGGCATTCTTAGGTCTGAAAGGGGCTAAACATTTTGACTGGGTCAACCATGACCAAATCTACAGCGTTTTCTTGGAGGAGTGGCCATCAATGAGGCACAACGTAGTTTTAGATGGAGGTGGATCATGGGAAAGGAGCTATTTCATTCAAGGTGGTTTAGGGTTTTTCAAGCTCTCAACTTATAAAAGGAAGAGGATGGTAGCATGAGAAGGTTGTTGATGATATTGTATTTTCAGAGTATATTTTCTATTTAGACATATCTCATTCTCCTTGTTGTTTAGCAGAGAATAGTGTTGTTTAGCACATGGTATTCTTGTTTAGGAATTACATTCTCTTTCCTTGAGAGGCCTCTTGGAAGAGTTTTCATTTCTTGTCCACTATCAGGCTAAAGGCCAAGCTTTTACTTCCAACTACAACACAGATCCTATTGAGGGTTTGGTTGTGTTTATAAGCTTCAGCAAGTGGAGGCTAGATCTACTCAGATATAGACCATTCTAGTGCTCCTTTTCAGTGGGGAAGGCTTCTATCCCATTGGAAAGAGAGTATTGGATCAATGGAGCATCAGATTCAGATCTTGGCATGTGGCCAAACATATCTTAAACCCTACAGCGCAGTTTTACTTCCAGATCTGCATTTTCCTGTAGGTGTTGTTGCATGGATTTTTGGCATAACATTTTGGAGGAGTGATTTTCATGTGTTGGGAATTTGCCCTTCACCTTTGAGATCCTTTTTAGAGGGTCATTATATTGTATATATCAGATCAGATCTAAACATTACTGAATATCTGAAGATTTCTGCAGATTTTTAGCTTTTAGATCTCATATCTACTCCATGTGCTTCATGTTTTGCTGAAAACCCCAAGGGGTATTTAAAAAAGAGTCTTTATAGTCATAGATCTGAATTTTCATGCATTATTTTTCTCTAGATCTAAGTTTTAATCAACAGCTATTGCAGCCTAATAAAATAATGTTGCCAAGGCAGTTTCTGTTCATATGTATGGTTGCTACACCTCTTTTTGGGGATTTTTCTTCATTGGAGACTTCTATTTCCTCTTATACATCTCATGGGCTTCATTGTACATCTAATTTTTTGTTGTAAATTTTAAAGAAGGGTCTTCATATTGGCCTCCTACTATAACCTTGATGATCTGCATTATTTTAAATGCATAACTGTTCTATGTTGCTACATTTCCCATTTTGGGATATTACAGTGGTATCGAAGCATCATCTTGGCACAATCTGTGCTTTCTAAGAAGCCAATATGTCTTTTCAAGAAAATAAAAGACAGAAGAGGAAGATTGATTACATTGAAGACAAATAAGACAAGGGTAAAACCCCTTTATCTGGAAGAATGAAAGGGAAGGATTTCTCAATAACTATGTTCCAAACTATGCATGAGCTGAAAAGAGAAATCAGGGGAATGAGGAGGG
Source organism: Pinus albicaulis (assembly GCA_034641835.2). Classification (NCBI taxonomy): domain Eukaryota; kingdom Viridiplantae; phylum Streptophyta; class Pinopsida; order Pinales; family Pinaceae; genus Pinus; species Pinus albicaulis. The sequence continues at coordinate 91,775,510 of CM076577.1, forward strand.
AAATACATGCATATCCCTCAAGAATAATTTCACATGAATAAAGCCCCAGTTCTTCAGACTATGTGTGTGAGAATTCAGCCACACAATCATATCTACAACACTGTAGCATGCCTACATTCTTGGCAAGAGAAGAAGCAGAAGGAGAAACACCAAAGGAGGAGACTCTTAGTGTCTATCTCCAAGAATATGAATCTCAGTCTAGAAGTTTCAGGGAGCATCTAAGCTTCCAAGAGTTTTGTCAACTCAAATAAGAGAGAAGATCCAGCAAATACAATAGAAGAAGAGGGTGCATGTAGCACACTTTGGGTAGATCATTTCTACTTACTTTCGATGGATCACCCAAGAGCTTAGTAAAGTCTTGGGTAAGGAAGCTAGACACATATTTTTATTTGTATCAAGTTTCAGAAGAAGAAGCCATAAGAGTAGCAGCACTGCATCTCCAAGGTAAGGCTTATGCCTGGTGGTTATTTGAATTTTCTTCATTGAAAAATGTAAACATCTCTACTTATGCAAAGTTCACTAGGAGGTTAGTGAAAATATTTGATGTTAAGCCATTTGAAACTTCTTTGGGAGAGCCAACCAAGCCCAAGAATTCAAAAACTTTGCATGATATGGGAGGATCCATGAAGATAACTCCATTTTAGAACATTGTTGAGGGGGTTAAAGATCTGCTACATGATTTTCCAAGGGCAAAGGGCCCACTTCAATAAGAACATTCTTCTCAAGAAGAAGACATGAGGATTCCTTTTTTAATAGGAGATCAAGAGAAAGATATCTTAATGATGAGGCATTCTCTATTGATGAGGAGAAGGAAGAGGAAGAGCTAGAAAGATCCTCGAGCACTGTGACAGCAGGAGGAGATCTACTTTTATTGGGAAATGGAGGTGAAGCACTTGCTTCCACTAGGAGAGCTCTTGTATCTTTGCAAGAAGCTCCCAAGGATATTACACATGAAGAGAATGAGAAACATGTGTCTATGATGATATACAATGAGACAAAACAAGGGAGGGAATTTGTTCCAACATTGCATATAGTTTTGGGAACACACACTATGACAGATCAGTCCTTTGTGATCAAGACTCTTGACACCAAGGAGATGTTGGGTGTTTATGAGTTAACTACATCTAAAGGAAGAACCTTAGACTGTGAAATCTTGCATAAGGTAGGAGAAGAAGAACAGAGAAAGGACCATAGTGCTAACATGATAGGAGGTGATCCACTATTACATGGAGGAAAAGATGGGGAAATTTCTCCAACCAGAAGCACTCTTGCATCCTTAAGAGTGATACCCCATTATCATGAGACTTCCACACAAAAATCAGAAATGGATTTGCGTAGTGGAAGCAATGATACGATGGTCCCATCTGTTATGCACATGGGAATGAGCCATGAGACATCATTATCTTGTGGTAAACCACCTAATTTAGATCTGGTGAAAGAAGTCTCACACCTTGATGCTCCATTCATAGATCCAAGGAGGAAGGGAGCATTAGAAGACCATACTACAGCACTGAGACCATTGGGGGAGCTTAAGGAGGAGGGAAATATTTTCCCTTTATCATCATTGTCCACTCTCTCATCTCATACTATGCTGAAAGAAGATGCTGCAATAAGGGAGAAAGACAACATCATGGGCCAAGGAGGGCAGTCCTTGGCTATGAAGACTCAGAAGATAATCCCACTTGGAGAGAAATCTTCCATACATGGTAGGAGATGGTGGACTCACATGCATACTTTGGCAAGAACAAGGGGGTTTTGGATAGATGATAGTCTTCCATGGGAGACTAATTTCCAAAAACTTCCATCTTCATTTGAGCATGTGCATATACAAGAAGGGCAGCAAGGAGGGGATAGCAACCTTCCATGATATACACTTGGCATGGGGTATGTCAAGGAGGAGAAGGGGAGAAGGGATGACCTTCCAACACATACCTTTGGCATAGGAGATGTCAAAGAGAGGAGCAACCACATGACATACATTTTAGTTGATAGATCATCAGCGATGTCATTGTTGAGGAGTCTAGATCCATATTGGAAATCCCAACTTTTGGTGGATTATTCCAAGGATCTTCACACATGCATGATTCTTGATGACCAGCTACATGATGAGGGCTATTTAGTCCAAGATGGATTCATCTATGATCATGGTAGGATCTTCTTGTCTAGAGCCTCCAAGCTCAAGGATAAGTTGCTACAAAGGGCTTATGAAGAGTTCTATTTCAACCACACATACTCCATGAAGCTCAACAACATCATCATGAGGAGCTACTATTGGAAGGGCTTTGAAGGATAACTATATCAGCATTGTCAAAGATGCATGCACCATGTGGAGATGGAGTAGTAACATAACTCTATGAGAGAGTTAAATCAACCTTCTCTTTCTACTTTTGAAAGAGGAGATAGATCTATGCACCACTCCATTTGTTTGAGGAGGATTATTGGTGAAGAGCATACTTATGTAAATCATGTTTTATTTTATGACTGTATGTGTTCTTGTACCATGTATATGCAGGCCATGACTCCAAGGAGGAGTGTTGTACCCTTTAAACTTCATGGCCAAATTTGGGCCAAAACTATTTCTGAACATGGCCACTCCCTTGGTGGACAAAGGGAGATTTTGTATCATGATGGGTGCATTCCTAAGGCACCAAATATATCTCACACTTTTAGCCATGGTGAGATGATATGGGCAGCAAGTAAATGGTGGGGAAACCACTTACGACATCTTGATCTAATGCAGTCAGGAGATGCACTGTGCTGGGTCCACTTATGGGACTTTGACCCACCTCCATATTCACAAAAATTTGTTGTTATCCATGTTGTTTTGGTCCCCTACCTTGATGATGTGCTTGTACTTTTTATGGGGATGATTGGAGAGAGGATGAAAGGAATGGATGTGTCCTTTGGGAGATATATTCTCCATGGTTCTTATGTTTCATATGTTTGGGAAAGAATTGGACCATCCATGATTGCTACATTAGGACTCTTATTTCCTTATGGGATGATCCATTTGGGTAACTTGAGCACTTGGGAGGTGCCTCTCACATGGGAGGAGTTTTTCTATGAATTACCAATCTGGAGGGTGATTAATTTTGTATGGATGATAGCTTGGAGATTGGAGCTCCATATGGGAATGAAGGTTCTCCACATCTTCAATTATGTCCTTATAGTTGCTTGGGGACAAGAAATCTTTGGGAGGGGAAGACTGTAATATTCCTAATTAGTCCTAAGCTAATTGAAATATTCAATTTTGTTTTATTTTTCTATTTCATGAATAAAATTGTAAAGGAGGATCATAAAACTCCAAAATAGTAAATAAATCAATGCCAAATGTGAAAAAGGCTATATCTTAGCTGAATAAGAAGGCACCCTTAGGTGTGAAATGGGCTAAACATTTTGACTGGGTCAACCATGAAAAAATCTACAACGTTGTCTTGGAGGAGTGGCCATCAATGAGGCACATCGCATTTTTATATGGAGGTGGCTCATGGGAAAGGATCTATTTCATTCAAGTTGGTTTAGGGTTTTGCAAGCTCTCAACTTATAAAAGGAAGAGAATGGCAGCATGAGAAGGTTTTTGATGATATTTTATTTTCAGAGTATATTGTCTGTTCAGACATATCTCATTCTCCTTGCTATTTAGTAGCGAATAGTGATGTTTAGCACATGGTATTCCTGTTTAGGAATTCCATTCTCTTTCCTTGAGAGGCCTCTTGGAAGAGTTTTCATTTCTTGTCCACTATCAGGCTGAAGGCCAAGTTTCTACTTCCAACTACAACGTAGATCATGTTGAGGGTTTGGTTTTCTTTGTAAGCTGCAGCAAGTGGATCCTAGATCTACTCAGATCTAGACCATTCTAGTGCTCCTTTTCAGTGGGGAAGGATTCTATCCCATTGGCAAGAGAGTATTGGATTAGTGGAGCATCATATTTAGATCTCAGCATGTAGCTAAACATATATTAAACCCTACAGTGCAATTTTACTTCCAGATCTGCATTTTCCTGTAGGTGTTGTTGCAGGGATTTTTGGCATAAAATTTTGGAGGAGTGATTTTCATGTGTTGGGGATCTGCCCTTCACCTTTGGGATCCATTTTAGAGGGTCATTATATTGTATATATCAGATCAGATCTGAACATTACTGAATATCTGAATATTTATGCATATCTACAGCTTTTAGATCTCAAATCTACTCCATGTGCTTCATGTTTTGCTGAAAACCCCAAGGGGTATTTGAAGAAGAATCTTTATAGTGTACTGATCTGTCATAGATCTGACTTTTCATGCATTATTTTGATCTAGATCTAATTTGTAATCAGCAGCTGTTGCATCCTAATAAAATAACGTTGTCAAGGCAGTTTCTGTTCATATGTATGGTTACTGCACCTCTTTTTGAGGATTTTTCTTCATTGGAGACTTCTATTTCCTCTTATACATCTCATGGGCTTCATTGTACATCTAATTTCCTGTTGTAAATGTTAAAGAAGGGTCTTCATATTGGCCTCCTGCTATAACCTTGATGATTTGTGTTATTTTAAATGCATAACTGTTCTATGTTGCTGCATTTCCCATTTTGGGATATTACAAAAAGTGGTTTAAGAAAGCTGAGTTGGGCAAGAAATATTATGAACCATTTTTCAATACTAGGTACAGAGAAGGCTGCAAGGAAATTTTTCCTTTCTCACACCTCAAACAAAGATTTTCACCCTTGATGAAAGTCATTATGAAGTACTTTACCTGTGAGGGTAGATACTCCAGGCTTTACTCCTACCATGTTATACTCCTCATGCATTTCACAAGGGTCAAAATGATTAACTTGCCTTACTACTTGTATAGAAGTATGGACAAAATGTCTTCTGTGGTCTGGAGAAGGAGTCCTTCCCAACAAATGCAAAGTTTGTTTCACCATTCCTTGATCAAGATGGTGGTTTTACATCAGTTGGAATAGAAGGGCATACCTTGGGAGGTATTCAAAGCACATGAAGTCTTCACAAGCCCACAGCTCCCTCATCAACCTAGCTTGCCCTCATCATCTACACAAGTTCCCTCACCTCAAGAAAACATCCCCTCCTCTCCTTCTCTTGATGCATCAAATGAAGAAGGAAGTGGAAATGATGAATTAAGTGAAAATAAGGGAGATAATGATAATGAGTCAAATCAAATTGAAGAAGGTGAGAGTGACAGTAAATCAATCCAAAGTGAAGAAGAAGCAAAATATGAGGAAGAGGAAAATGATGAGGAAGAAGAAGGAAATGGTGATGAATAAAGGGGCAGTGAGCATGACAGTGATGAAGGTGAAACCAATGAGCATGATAGTGAACAAAACAGTGACAATATGGAAGAGGATGATGAAGAAGATGAGGAGGTTGACAGTAAGAATGAAATGAGCATTGATGGAGAGGATGTTAGCAATAAAACAGAGGACACAGAGGCAGGGAATGAAGAGGAAAATGATGAGGTAGCGACAAAAAATGATGAGGTAGAGACAAAAAATGATGAGGCAGAGACAAAAAATGATGATGAAGCTATGAAAGATAATGAAGACATGAAAGAAGTTGAAAATGATAAAGATAATGACAGTGAGGAAAATGCAGAAAATGAAGCAAGCCTCAGTGATAAAAAGGACCACAAAGAAGAAAATAGTCATGACAGTCATGACAAAAATCAGCCCCTCAGTGATAATGAAAATGAATAAAGTGCAAAGGGTGATAGTCTTAATGAGGATCACAGCCATGACAAAGACACCAGCAAGACCACAATAACACCTCTTTCACTCATATATCAAAGAGGGCCAATGCTAGTGTTTGCTGCCTCCAAAAGGCATGGGACCATCCCATCCACCTCAGATCAAAAGCTTAACAAGGGAAAACAAAAGATGAAAAAAGGTGAGAAAGGTAAGAGAGGCAGGAAAACTAAACAAAATCCCCAATTCATTGACCTTGACAGTGATAATGAAGATGAGGAGATAGCCACTAGAATACTTCTCCAAAGAAAAGATGCAGAAATTAGGGAGCTGGAAAGAGATTTTGGTACAGCCCAGCGTAACATTTAGTATTATAAGAATGAACACAAGTATTTTAAGAAGATAAAAGGGGGTCTTGATCTCCAAAAAAGATGACCAAGCACTATGCAATGAAAAACAAACTTGCTTGTGCCAAACTCAAAGAGGCCCTCATTGAAATTCAAGCAATAAAAGGAGGAAAAAACCAAGCTAGACTTGGAATTTTTGCATCATCTTCCCTACAGGTCTCTCAAACCCATTGAAGGAGACACCCACCAATTTTTAAGGAATTTGGACAAGTTTTTTTTTTTTAGAATTTGGAGGCCTATAAGCGCAGCGCCACTTGCGCTACACTTTTCCCTTGGGAATCCTCATAGGGAAACCTCTAAATTTTTGGATTTATCATGACTAGCACACTATTCTCACCAAATTTCAAAGCAATTGGAGCATTTTTTACCCCTCAAAAGGTCAAAAAACACCTCAGTTTTCACCATTTTGCCTCCTTTTCAAGCCTGGCACTACGCTCAGAGCAGTCTTGGGGATTTTAATTTTTGAACACGTTACAAGTGCTCAATAAAAATACTAAAGGTATATCTAGAACTAGTACTCAGCAAGATTTCCAACGGGTCATCATGGAGCAAAATCCAACATCAGGAAGAACCCCAAAACTTGGTTGCAACGAGACCTATTTTTTGCCTAAGGTGGTGCTGCGCTTATGGACAACACTGTGTGTTTTGGGCCAAAAGTCAAAAAAACACACTCATTTATTGAAAAATCATATTTAGTGTCTTTTAAGGCAAGTCACTTGAGAATTAGGTGCTAGAAGTTATTTTGGCATTTATTTCATGGGATATTTTGTGCCTTGGGCCTTGCATGGTCTCTTGGGCATTTATGACATTTATGAGTGATTTTGACATTTTCCAACCCTATATAGGGTTTTTTCCCTCCTTTTCTAAGATAAATAGAGCATGAGGGATTCATTCTAAATTTTTTCATTTGATGATTTTTTAGAGCAAGACATGGTTTTCTTTAGTTTTAAGGAGAAATTGGTCTTGTGGAGTTTCTGAATGGCTTGCTTGGATTGATGATGAAGGAGGATAGCTTGGAGGATCCCTAAGCTTGGTTATTGGTGAAGTGATTCTCTTTAAAGTTATTTTTTTCTCATGTTTTCATTATGCTTCCATCCTTCTATGTTGTAGTAGAACAGAAGAGTATAGGCTAAGAAATGTTGTTGGAGGCACCTTAGTCCTTCTTGTTTATTTCCTTTATGTTTTCCTTTTCTGGGTTTGTCTAAGAAATTCTTAGCTACTTCTTAGACCTCCCTATGTTTTTTTATTCCATGAATGGTTCAATACAGTAGTTTCAAATATGTTTTATGGTTAGCCCTGCTTATTTGATTCTATTTAAAATATGTTTTGGAATCTCTCTTTGAAGTACTACATGTTATGTTTAAGCCAAAGAGGCCATGTTCTGATCATGCCCTTTGTCCATGCTTGAGAAGTTTCCTTAAAGTTATTTTTAGCTTGATCATGGATGCTTAGGATTTCCCTCTTCTTTGATTAAAGTTATGTGTTATCTCGTATGTTTTCTAAACCTTGAAGGTGAAATCACTAAATTTAGATTACTTTCTTGCTTTCTCTGGTTCACTGAATTGTTCATCTTGAATGCTTGTTTAATTAAGTATAATCAGAAAGGTATTGTTTTGCACTATCTTATGTTTATGTCCTTATGTTGATCAATATTTGAGACCATCTTGTTTAAAAGTGTTTGTTTAATGATTTTTCACTGCCCTTACACACCTACTATGCTCAAAAACTTATTGTTCATTTCACTTCACACATGCCTTAAAGATCCATTTGACAATGCTAGATTTTCCCTGTTATGCATCTTGTTTCATTATTGAGATATCCATGACTTTCATAGACTACATATCCCAATGATTTGAAGACCTCTCACTCCACCGATTCTACTTAATCATCTCACCCAACCAAAACAAACAACAAACCCTACACTTAACAACTAGCCTAAAATCAAACCGTAATAGAAAACAAGCTCACATCCTTTGCATATAATAAAGAGAGCCCTCTCTGAGTCTAGAAGGATAGGTCCTAGGACTCCAAAGACTGGTTTGATGTTACCCTATGCATTTGGTCTACCGATCTGCTAATTCGCGGGACCCTAACATAATGGCGATCACGGTGAGACCTTCTAAGTCAGTGGCAATCTAAGTACCCCTTAGGACTTCAGAAACCCTTGTTAAAGAGTATCCATTGATTTATAGCCACCTCATCACTATCACTAACATAATGGTGATCATGATGGTACCTTTGAGTCAGTGAAAATCTTAGTATCCCTAAAGAAACTCAGAAAACACCAAAAACATCCCTAGATTGGTTTTTTTCAGTATTGGTGGTGGACCATACACACATATCCTCAAAACAACTAAAAACATCCACCTGGTGACTCCACTAGCCTCCAGTAGGCCTATTTCTTCACTAGTTCTCAATAGACTCCCTTGGATCATGTCAAATCAGCCCTAAGCAGTCTAGAAGCCTAGTTATACACTATGTGAGTTTAGCAAACTCTAACAGAGGTCAGCCTTCCAAAAAACAGTTATAAAATTTCAGCCTCTATACATTTTGAATTTGAAATCTGGCTTCACAAAGGATCAGTACCAGATCTCATCCCGACCCAAACCCTCCCACCATCGTTGATGACCCAGAAAATATTTTGTGGAAAACTTCTAAAACTGGAAAATTAACTATTGTTAGGACCATTCATAGAGCAAGCTATGTCCCTGAACATCTTATAGCCTTGCAAGATCCCCAGTTTTACTTGCACCATGCAAAGAACCTTTTCAGAACTAAGTCACAAAGTGATATTGACTAGACTGACCTTGAGCCCATAGATTTACAGTATAGTTCTAGTAGAGAAGCTTCTCCTTCCAATCCACCTAACGTTCAACTTCTCCATCACTTTAGCTCTTTACATACCAAATCTGCTCAGAATTAGTTTGCTGGTCCAAGTACTTTCACCACACCCATCCATACCACAACTGTGCAAACCACTCCACTTCATCCTATGCCTCCTCTCACAAACCCTCCTCTTGTAAATCCTCCATTAGCTTCCATCATGGCATCTTGGTATGCCCCCCTAGTTTTACCACAACCTCTATTACCTTTTCCAAATGAATACCAATCCAAGATCCCTCATTTCATAGGAGCTGACTCAACCACTGCCCAACAACATGTAGACAGAATGAATGATGTCTTTGACTATATGGAGTTGGAAGAAGAAACCATTAAAATGAGGATATTTTCACAAAGCTTGGGAGGAGAAGCCAAAAAATGGTTCAAAATCTTAACTCCTAACAGCATACATGATCTCCCTTCACTCTACCAAACTTTCATAAACAAGTGGGAAATCAAGAAAAACCCCCTCCAAATCCTTTCATAATATAAAAATCTTAAGAGGAATGTGGGGGAAAGTGTACAAGATTATTGCACCACGTTTAACAGTTTCTACAATGCCTTCCCCCCTCACATGAAACCCCCACAAGGCCTAGCACTAGTGAAATTTCCTGAAGGCTTTGATCCAGACATGAAATACCAATTGAGAGAGAGACCCCACAACTTTAGAAGAAATGCAAAGGGAAGCTATTAGTGCATAAGCCAACCTCATTGAAAAGAGGGCTAGGATGAGATTAGAAAAGAGAGTAACCTACAAAGATGAAACTATGGCCTCAAACTCTTCATCTAATGCCAAAATGGACAGCCTAATGAGGACAATGGAGAGAATGATAGACAGGATAAACTTAAATGAAAGAGAACCTCCTAGGGATAACCAAGAAAATCCCCAAAATATAAATAGAGCTCAAAACTTCAGAAGAGACCTTCCCCAAAATAGACCACGAGACAATGACCAACAAATTACGCCTCCTTTCCAAGACAATTATCTAGATGAAGAGGGAAGAGAGAATGAAGAACCCGAAGAAAGCCATGTAAACTTAATAGGTTATGAGAATGAGGGTGATGTTTTTCTCACTGAAGAAGAACAAGGTTTATTCAATTCAGACCAAAATAAAACAAATTATAAAGATTCTAAAGACTACCAATTGGGATTTGAAAATTCTATAATGGAAGTCCATAGGAAATATGACCTTAGGAGTAAAAGAAACCAAGAGACTTCCAAGAAAAACAAAATAGACATTGTTGTTAGGAAAGCTCATGAAAGCACTCCTAAGAAGACAACATACAATGCCAACACTTTCGCTAAGAAAAATGATCCAAACAAAGAAAAAATCAAGCAACAAAGTGGTGACACATTCCCTAGTGCCTCTACTAGTGGCCCTAAGAAAACTATTTTGTCCAAAGTCCCAAAACAGAATCAGTAAATTAAACTTGTAGAAAAAATTATGGCTGATAAGACTGATGTAAATATGTCTAAAACACAAGTGCCTTTCATTTTTGAGGGAGATATTGTGAAAATCAAGATCACCATGCCTCTCACTGAACTGATAACCCAAGACATATACAGGTCCCAAGTTCTTAAAGTCTTAAACATGGGAAATGATACTGATACTTTAAACTTGACAGATGATAAACCAGAGCTGTTGTTTGGTCTTGAAGTAGAAGTAAATTACCAAGAAGGAGCCATTCCCCCTTTCTATGTTAGCTTAAACATACATGCCAAAATCTTGCATAATGCCATGCTAGACTCTGGTGCCTCACACAACCTCATGCCTAAAGTTGTGATGGAGATATTAAGCCTAGATATAACTAAACCTTACAAAGACTTGTACTCATTTGATTCAAGTAGAGTCAAGTATTTGGGCCTAATAAAGGATATTTGTGTCAATCTGGCACAAATACCTACTAAAAGCCTAGTCATGGACATAGTTGTTGCTGACATTCCCCCGAAATATGGCATGCTTTTGTCCAGATCTTGGGGAGCCAAACTTTAGGGAAACCTTCAACTAGACATGTCCTACGCTACCATCCGTCTTTTTAATTATACAAGGAGACTATACCGATAGTCACACATGAAGCATATGGTTAGCAGTCAAGGGAGGCCAAACAACACACCTATTTATTCCATTCATTCAGATCTTGATTATTTCATCTTGTGTAATGAAGAGGACATTAATGAGAAGGTAAGTGAATTTGAGACAAATCTAGAAACACCACAACAGTCAAAGTAGTCTCTGCATGAAAAACTCCACAGCTAAAACTCTAGCAGCCCCCAACAACGACATGATGGCAAAGTTGAACTTAGTTTCCTACAAATTGAAAGTAATACTTCAAAACTAAAACTAAGCTTAAAATTTGAACAAGTTTTCTCAAGTGAAACACTAACTTCAAAAACAGAAAAATTTTCTTTTGTCAACATTAAAATACTAGGAAACTTTCATATAGCAATACCGTCTAAGGAACTGGATCAAAAGAAACTTAAATTCTTTCCATACAAAGACAATTCATCACTAAAATTTTCTGCCAATTTGGAAGAGTGGTTGGATCCCAAAAATGGTGTTAAGGAGCCTAAAGTAGTACTTACTAATACTGACATAGAGGAATACAATGTAGGCAACCTAGAAAGACCCAAAATGGTTCAATTATCCAAGACTTTACATCTTCACACAAAACAGAAATACCTAATACTGTGCAAAAAGTTTCAGGATGCTTTTGTATATGATGATTAAATTTTAAATCTTTGTGACACGGACATTATTCAAAGAAGGTCTCCCTCCAAGAAAGACCATGAAACCCTTGGGAAAATTGTGTCACTAACAAAGAAAGAAAAAGGATGCAGACTGTGTATAGACTTTAGGTACCTAGACAAAACATCCATGAAGGAAAAATACCCTTTTCCCAAGATAAATCATACTCTACAAAGGTAGGAGTTTCTAACAAGATGTCATTGCATGGTAGTGTTTCAGATTACCATCAGATGATAGCACTTCCAATCAATCAACATAAAGCCATTTTCAAAGTACCTTGGGGCACTTACATGTTTGATCTAATGCTTCTTGGGTTAAAGAGTGTGGAAGCTACCTTCCAAAGAGTCATGGCCCATTTTTTCAACTCCTTCACTATGATATACATTGATGACATCTTCATCTATTTTGAAGCTAATGAAGAATACCTTTTTCACCTAAGAAGGATATTTGACAGAAACAAGGTTTGGAAGCAAGACTCAAAAAGGAAATGCCAATGAGAGCATGGCCTGTTCGAATTTTTTTGGAAAACTCCTCAGACCATGCCCTCAAATGAAGGTAACCATGTTTTTTGTTTACAAGAGTTGAACGAAAAGGGGTTGTTTGGAGATCTTATTGATGACAGGGTGCTCAAGTACCATGGTTGTCAAGAATCCCAAGTTTAGAAATTTCATTCATTGTATATAAAATTGCATGATGAGAGATCATTAAAAAAAAATACAAAAACAAAGAAAAAAGGAAAAAGAGGGCATATTTGAAAAGAGGTACAGCCCCATACCCAAAACATAGTAGTACTGAAATTTTGCAAGCCTAAATGCCACTACTTGTTCAAAAGGAAAATCTTGTTCAGTCATCTAGCCTAATCATGGCTGAACATGCTTTTAATTTTGTGTTGATAAGTTAGTGAAAGAGATCTTGTCAAATAATTCGAACTTGACTTAAAGGATAGATTAGGAATGAAAGATATTTGTTCCACATGCTCAAAATTGAACCAAAGAGGAAGATGGGGATGTATACCAAATGATAAATCACAACACTAATTTTTCTAGTTTTTTTTGTAAAAAAATAATGTTTGTCTGCATCTTTTCTTAATGCCACAACCCATGGTAAGTTAGATTTCATAATCCTGATTTAAACCATGCTTTCAATTTCAGGTCAATAGCTTAGAGAATAAAGTCTGCCAAACAACTTAATCTTCGCAGTCAAATAGTCTAAGTAGAGAAAAAAAGAGTTCACTAGCATAATTTGAACTCTTAGGAGTGATAAGAGTAGAAGTATATAGTTTGTTTTTATTTCCAAAGAAAAGAATGTCAAGGGTTTGCCAGTTCGAGTGCACCCAAGAAAAAAAAATGTTAGGCAAGTAGGTTGGGTAGGTAGAGGTGAAGTTGAGCTAATCATGTTTTTCAGATTATTGAGGTCACAAATTTAAAGAAGCATCAGCAAATGAAAAGAAGGAAAAATATTCCCAATGGATGAGGCACTAGTATTCATAAAACCAGAGATCTGAAGTTTTGGACACCTCTTGAAAAGGATCTGCCCTCCCCAAGTGGAGCCACTGTTAGTCATCAGTAATTTTTTCCTTTTTATAGATGACTAAATGCTTATCCTAGATTTCTAGAAACAAAATTCATGAATATTGTGAGTTCTAGAAATCTCACTGCCTTCATTATCCTTAAGATAAATTTTTCACTATTTCACTACTCTATCAAGTCATGGCCAGCCTATCGCTCCCAGAAGACCCATCATGGGCTCATGCCACTCATCTTCATCATTTTTTTCCACCCTTTACCCCAACACTCAGTTTTTCCTTGCCTAACCCTTCCACTTCCACCTCGGATTGCCAAGTGGCCTAACCTTTTCCCCTATTCACCAAGTGACTTAAGCATTGGTGGTCTCAAGCTACGTCTCTAGGCTCTTTAGATAAATCAAAATCAGTAGTTTTGGGGCTGCAATGCATAAAGTTTTTCATAAGCTCTGTTTTACACCTAAAGACCCCAAGTCAAGTTTTCAGCCAAAGACCAGCCCAAAGAGCCTCCCACAAGGTCATTTAGGGTTTCATAGGTTATAGGATTGTTTTGGTGTTCTGAATCACTGCTTTACATGTGCCAAGAAGATGAAATCAAATGGAAAGGAGGGTCAGCACTTGATTGTCCAAAATAGATCAAAAATCCCTCAAGAAAGGCCTCCTTGGTCCATACAACATTCTGCAAAGGTATAACTGTGCATCTTAAACATTTCTGCAGGAATGATTGAGGTAGATATCAATAGAAAAATAGGTAAGGTAAGAGGCTATCTCCTCACTAAAGAAAATCCACAACAAAGAAAAGGAAGCAGACCTATGTTAAAAGGGAATCAGGGTTTTTAGGACTGATTGGCTAAACAGTGTTGCCAAGCAAAAATCCAATGCAAAATTCCACAATGACAAAGGCACATCAACACAACCAAGCACAAATTGAATATTTTTAGAAGTTATAAATGAAGAAGGGAAAAAGGTGAGGTGAACTGAACATAAATGAATGAACTTGAAAAGGCTATAGAGAACTTAGAAGACAACACTAATTATTCTTCTCTGACAGCCCTAAACCTAAATTTTTGGGAGATAGGAAAATTAAGTGAAATGAAGACTATGGGCCTCCATCATGACAACAGAAGGTTGAAGAAGATATCAGAAGGTGACCTCCATGGTTTGCCAAGGTAACAGTGCTTCACTACATCAAAGGAAAGAAATGCAAAGTAGTATCAGTGTGAGGGATGTCAGGTTTTCAAGTGCAGACAATTTCCTTTAAAGGGTCAAAGGAATAAAAGTATGGTTTTGGTTTATAAGGTAAAAAACTAACATGAGCATGAGTTTACTGTTGAGTACCTGAGTTTTCCAACTCCAAGAATGACAAAGGGTATCAAAAACATCTGTGTCATGGCACCTGCTACAAATCAGAAGTGGCCAAGAGGAGACATAGCAGTTATAATTTATAATCTCTGTCACAATGGATACATCACTGTCAAAAGTCAGTGTTGGGAAAAATACTGAGAGGGGGGTGAATCAGTATTTACTGCATATTCAAAACTTTTACTTTTTCTTGCTTCTAAAACCCATACGCTACTTTCCTGATACAGACTCGCGTATATACGCGGATACCCTTTATGAAACTCGCGTATGCACAGAGATATTAATAAACAATCAATTCTTTACTAAGATCCTTACATGTATTCATTCATCAGATGTTTATATAGCAGTAGACAAGTGCAGTAATAACAGAATGAAACATCACACAAAAGCATCACATATGAACACCATGATTTTTAGGTGGAAACCCAAGTCGGGAGAAAACCACCGCTGCCGTTGTCTCAACCTTCAATATTTTATTATAGAGAAAAACTTCTTACAATCATGTACTGGTGCAGAATTATACCAGCACACAGGCACCCACCTGCAGAAGGCTACAACATTCTCTCATTTACCAGCCTCTCCTGGGAGGGAGCTTCAACCCCCTACTCTCGTTTACCAGTCTCACCTGGAAGGGAGCTACTACCCCCTGATATTAGCACCAGCCTCTGCTGATATTATCAGGCTAAAGGCTTCAACCCTCAGATCCAATGCAGACCACGTTTCATCAATTTTCAAACTGGATCCAACAGCTCCAACACAACCCTTCACTCTTCAATAAACATACTTTGCCCAATGCTACAAACAGAACAGTGAACCCATTGTAACCAGAATATCAGAGTTAACCCAGACTTCAGATCAGACATTCAGAAACACATTCAACTTTGAGACCCCATTAATTCAAATTCCATACGCGCTTTTAGTATGTCATACCCGCGTATGTACGCGCATTTCATAAGACCAACCCGCGTATACTTCAGTAAATTCTTCAAATAAATCCTGACTACGCATACGCTCTTTTCTCTGAACAGATTCGCGTATACACGTGCTCTTCACGAAACCAACCTGCGTATGGATCTATAAAAGATAAATTTTGCACAACAGATCAGATCTCTGAACTTACCCAGATTTCTTCAACTTCTTCAACTGATTTGCACCAGGTCTTCATCACTTCTTTTCAGATCATCCAAGAGATTCACCATTTCAAGATCTAGAGATCTTACACCTTCATGATGTCCATAGATGCTTCATAGATTCAGATCTATCAATTAAGAGCAGAGTTTAAACCATGCAGATATACTTCAGAGTGAAGTATTCATTAAAGCCCAGACACACGCACACCCTTTGCACAATGAAATTCTTCTCCTTATATAGGATTACCCTTTATCAATACCATGAGTCCAAAACCACATTACTTTTGATGGTATTCCTGGACGGGGTCACATAGACGAATCATTACTCAATACAATGGGTCAATACCATGGTGGTTACCCCTGGTTTTACATATTTAGAGCGCTTTTGCCCATACGCGACTTGGCACATTGTTTCCCGCGTGCATACGCTACTTGGTCTAGAAAAATCCGCGTATTCCTAGAGACACACTCTTTTTATCATTGTTTCAACACATACTGAAATTCCTTTCATCATTACATCATATCATATCAGATTTACATCATTACCAAGTCCATCAAGTAAATAACAACTTCAACAAGTAGGTTGCCATCATCTTCATCAAGTGGGTTGCCATCAAGGACAACACTCAGCATCACATTTCCAACAGGGTGACATCACCAAAGTGAGAATAAGTGCCTTGAAAAGTTTTCAAAACAACTGCAAAAAGGTCAAAAGGATATTAGTCCAATGACAAAATAACAAAACATAGCAAAAGTGGGTTTTTTTCTTTTTTTATTTTGATTTATTTTTCAAAAGTATAAAGGCATCCCACATGGCCTTTTAGCTCATTTTGCGTTTGAGGAAAGAAAGAAACCCTTCAGGTGAAATTTCTAAGAATTTGGACAGTTTTTGGGCCAAGTCCCTGGCGCTGTGCTTAATGAATTTGGCACTGCGCTTACAGACTCTGGCGTTGCATGAATAGGAGTCTTCAA